>JBAMBP010002586.1:0-30000 GCA_037044515.1 Phortica magna
ATACATAATCCTCGGATCTCTCCGAAATTTTATTTAACGTGGCGTGTACCATTGTATGGTTTACAACCACGGTGTTCGAATGTACATACAGTGCGCCTAAGCGCACTAGTATGCACATAACACAGCGAGTCTGGTATAATGCGCCAACTAACGCCCCTCAGAAACTGCTGCAATGTACAGCAGTTTCGTCGGTACCAAACGATTACATGCTTGTCGGGCATGCAATCAACCCTTGGTGGGGGCCAGGCTATCTAGTGCCTGTGCTGTTCTTTGGGTCCCAGCTCCCGGTTGATACGCAACTCCACGTCGAGATAAGCATCTCTACTCCGATCTTGAGTTTACCACAGCCACCACGATACTCCCACTAGGGGGCCTACCTCAAGGAGTAGTCTTGGTACTACTCCACCCGTGGCACCAATTTAGGGCTTGGTCGACCCACCTCTTTAGTCCCGACAGACTCGGATGAGGCACCCATTGTGTTACCAGTTTTGGCTCAACAGCCCGGGACTGGTCGCCCAATGTTTACTCCGCCTATTGCCGTCGTCTCCTCCTGTCGAAGATGGCTCCAGCCAGCCAATCCAAACGTCTTCGTCTCAGGGGAGTCTCCATCGCCGCCGTCATGGTCCAGTCGCCATCAATCATGCGGATGCCAAGTCCATCGAGGTCGCGCAAGTCTGCATAGAGGGGGCAGTCACACAAAACGTGGAGCCAGTCTTCGCGCTGTGCACCGCATAAGCATGCGGCTGTTTCGCTAAGACCTCTCTTATGCAGAAATGCGTTAAGCGATCCGTGGCCCGTAAGCAGAAAACTGGCACGCATTGAGAAACCGAAGTCCCTCAAGCTATAGACGAACTTGACGTCGGGGAGAAATTTGTGAGTAACCCGGCCTGGGCTATCACTTTCGTCCCACCGCGATTGCCAATCGCGCGTCAGTTGTTCGTCTAGCCGAACCAGCTTCTGCTTCCAGCTAAGATTTGCCAAATCTTCGCCGTACAGCCAATCGCTTTCCTCCAACGGGTAGTCGCGCTTGAGTTTGAACCTGATTGCCAATTGCTTGGCAGCCAGGTCAAACGGGGGAGCTCCAGCAAGAACTTGCAGTGCCACAGTGGACACTGTACGGCATACCGGTAGGCTTCCTAGCAGGATAAGCCTCTGGCATGACAGGAGCCGCTTGCGCGCGACAACCTGTCTCGACGTAACGCCGTACCAGACCGGTGCACCAAAAAGTGCACAAGGCATCATGAGCCCGGCGTAGATGACACGCCTGACGCGAGGACTGAGGCCCCAGTCAACGCGCAGTACGCGTGTCAATGCGCCAATGACTCCGGTCAGACGATCACGTAAGCACGTGATGTGCGGGAGAAAACTCAACCTTTCGCTGACCGTGATGCCTAGGTACCGGTATTTGTCAACGTATGGTAGGTTTGCTCCTGCAAACCGTACCATAGGACGCCTACTGGGTGATAACACACCTTTCAGCAACATGACTGCCGTCTTGCTCGTTGACACACTAACGCCAACATCGCGCCCCCAAGCGCCTACGATGGACATCAGATGCGCGCCATCGCTTTCCAGATTCGCACGGGAGCTTCCCGTGACGAAGAGAAGCAGGTCGTCTGCATATGCGCTGAACGTACAAAACGATTCAAGACGCTGGAGAAGCGAATCCATCATGAGGTTCCATATGCATGGACCGCTGATGGACCCCTGTGGGCAACCTCTTGTTACCGGGACAGTAACTTCTCCATAACTGCTGACCATGCTTGCGCTCCTGCCGGAGAAGTAGCTTTGCCACAAGCTAGCTTCTGGGCAGCCGTACTCACGAATTTTGCGCATCACAGCATCCCATTCGACATGGTCGAATGCGCCTTTAAAATCGACGAAAATTCCGAGGACATATCGTTCTGGGCAGGCATCCACTGTGCTCACTACGTGCCTCCAGGCATCATCCACAGAACGTCCTGAACGGAACCCAAATTGCCATCTGTGCCCTGTTGGCAGCACATCTTGGAGTCGATTCACCATGATACCCTCAAGCACTTTGCCAAAAACTGGCAGCAGGCAGATACCACGATAGGAGGCAGGGTCGCCCCTGTCCCTATCGCTCCCTTTGAGTAACGGCACAACGCGTGGGCGTTTCCACTCAGAAGGGAAGTATCCTGACTCCAAACACCTGGTATATAGGGACGTTAAGTGCTGGGGTATGGCGCGCCACAATGCCTTGCAAATAGCACCGGTGATGCCATCCAAGCCTGGAGAGCGCCTGCTCTTCAGTTTGGATATGCTGGCATCAACCTCGACAACGTTCAGTGTCGGTGGGGACATTGGAGCCATCTCCGGGACGGGTGCGAGTGCTACGGAATCCGTAACTGGGAAAAAGTTACGGAGGAGCACTCGGGCACAGTCGTGCCAGGTTACAACTGTACCGTCGTCAGTCCGCAGGCATCCAATGTCCGTGCTCTTTTTGCGTCCACGGCAAATCCTGTATACGCGCCCCCATGGGTCATCGGTGTGCTCGTTCACGAAGCGTCGCCAGTGCTGCTCCTTTGCCGTCAGGATGAGCTTCTTGTACTGAGCTGCGGCAAGCCGCAACTCGGCGCGGGTGGTGGCGGCAGTGTGGGCAGCGCGGGCAGCGGGGGTGGCAAGTGCTAGCGGGGCGTCATCATCGTCCTCCGTGGAGTCGACCTGGGAGTTAGTACAGTCAGTAGAAACTCGCTTAGCATTGCCTAATCCCATGTTGCACTGCTGCTCACAGCACGTAAGGCACGAAGCAATAAACATTCACTTATGCTGCGTTGCAGTTAAAAGACAAAGACATTTTGAAGCAACAATTCCAAAAGCGAAACATTTTTATTCTCACACACAAAACGACATCAAATGAGCTAATTAACTGTTAATATACATTAATATACATTTATATATCTGCATTATGTGAATATTTTAAGTTTAGTTTTATAGTGGTAAGGAACAAACACGTGTTTAGTGTTATATGCATGTGTTAGTATCAGGATCTCAACAATTATTGATTGCACAGCAGTTGAATTAATGTTATTAAGCAATAAAGTAAGTATCTTTACTTACATACATACATATATAGTACAACTTGATACTTTAATATTCAATATCAAGCGGATTCCATGGAGGAGGCGGTCGAACAGATTGTCGCATCAGAATCATAGTCTCCACTTAGCTCGGTATCAATTTCAGAGCCATGTTGTGAGACGAGTAATGGCATAGTTTGATGTTGATATGAATGCGTGCTCTCCGTTGACGTGCTCGAACCGGATGATGAATTTGACAGTTCGCTGCCATTAACATTGTAGCGATATTGAAATTTCGGTTTGGTGTTCTTAGTTGATGAAGTTTTTTCCGTTGCAGACGAGGTGGAGCTCTCGAAATTACGCAAAACTGCCAACCAGTCCACATTGAGCGGTGTGTCAGCATTCGCTGTTGCCGCAGCGGCCACAGCCACTGTGGTCAGTCCTGTGGCAGCAGCAGGAGCAGCAGCAGCTGTGGGTGTTACGGCTGGCGACGGCATGGGGAAGATTGTGTTCGTGAAGGAACAGTTGTCGAAGAGATTGTCAGCGGAATCGAGGAAGCGTTTGCCATGATAGATGTTTGTGTTGTCGGTGTCGGTGTCGGTGTGGTGAGGCGCATGTGTCACGGGGGTAAAGGGACTGCACACAGAGATGATGTTATCACGGCCGAGACTATTGCTGTCACTGGAGCCCGTGGCACTTGAGTAGCGACGTGTGTGCCAGGCGCGTTGTTGATCATCGAAGAGCGTGTTGGGTCGGCATGCTGTGTTCGCGTTTGTTGGCGTTGATCTTGACGTTGGTGGCTGTGTCTGTGGCTGTGAGGGTATGGGTGAGCTGTAGCTGGATGTGCTGATGCTGCGTCGATTGTAAATTTGCAGCAATTCAATTTCTAATTGCCATGGTAAATTAAATGTATGGGAAAACATTTGTTAAAACAAAAATGGCAATTGCAACAATTCTGATTTTTTTTGTTTCAAGTCTAGTTTCAATAAGCCAACAATAAGTCTAGCATACTTGCGCTTTACTAACTGGCGTCTACACTACCTTTGTTTCATACCTTCCGCAGACTCCTCATTGTCCTCGCAGATGGCATTGGTTTGTGTCTCGTTGTGCCGGTTCCTCGAGGCGTTCCGACTGTTTGTATTCGTGGACGTGCTCGTATTGGTATCAGTTGTATTGGTTGTATCAGTTGTATTGGTTGTATTCGTGTCGAATGTCGTCTGCACGACCACGTCCATGTGCGAGTCCAATGAGAACTGCTTCCCCGACATGAGAATGCCGCGTACCCGTCGACGCATCGAAGGCGATTCTTGATGCTGAAATTGTTTGCAATTAAAATAAGTGTCATCGGCCTATTTGCACCTTTTCGACACTCACAGCAATTCGCACGCCCGCATAAGTCTTGGCCAAGAACTCATCTGCATCAAATATGGCCGCAAATGAGCCGTTAACAACCTTCGGCGATAGCGGTGAATTCGAAAGGAGAAGACTTGAACCGAAGGCTTCGCTTTTCTCTTTCGTTTCTGTGGTCAAATATATGCAGTTTAAGAGATACATTTGGTCTTGTAAATTCGGTTTTTGAAAGTTATTGAAAAAGAAACAAAAAGTTCGAAGCAAAAAGAAGGTAAAAGCAAACAGAAGATAATAGCAAACAGAAATAGAAGCAAACAGAAGATAGTAGCAAATACAATAAACAACAATTTCAAAAATGATTTCTGCACTTTGAAATATTTCCATACAATAATCGTAATTCGAATTTTGTCGAGAAAGCATTTCAAAACGCATCTCATCGGCATTAGTCAAAAGTAGTATACGCATGGATATTACTTCAATCCCTATGAGGAGCATGTCTTGCATCGTCATTGTTTATTCTATACAAATATTGCCAAGCCAACAAGTAAAATTTACTAAATGAAAAGTAACTACAAAAGAACACAGACTTTTGTTTATTTGACCAACTCAAAGCCATTCGTATTACCCTTCAAGTAGACGCGGCTTTGACTTGACACCGTGATGTTCATTTCCTCGAGAACAATTGTTGCCACCTGACGTATCTCCAACCAATCCTTAACGATATCGTCGAGTGTCGTATGCGTCGAGGTGACCGTGAAGCGAATCACGTACTTGCCCTTCAAGGAAGCCGGCACGCAATGCAGTTTCCCGCGATGGTTTAGGCGCTTGAGCAAACGTTCGGTGATCTCATTGTCGCCTCGAATTCGGAAAACAACCAAGCCCAAGTGACGTTTGGCCGGTATCTCAAAGCGATGGTCGGCCAGGACGAGCGCTTCGAACTTCTGAGCCATACGCACGCCCTCACGTATGTGGCGCTGCAGGCCTTTGATGCCGTACGACCGCAACACAAACCACACTTTGAGCGCGCGGAAGCGTCGACTGAGCGGTATCTGCCAATGCATGAAGTCGACAGCCACGCCAGAGTTCTCATGCTGCAAGTAGAGCGGTTCGACGTTGAAGGTGCGGTGCACGGCGGTGCTGTCCTTGATCCTTTACCGTTGTGCAGAAACGCAATAAGTGGAATTGGTTAGTAAATCAAGCATGCCACTTACCACAAGGCCGTGGCATCGAAATGCACCATGAGCCACTTGGAGGGATTGAACGCCAGTGAATCGACGCGTTCGATACCCTTGAGCCAAGTACGAAACTCGGGACATATATAGGCGCTGCCGGCGTAAGCCGTGTCCACATGCAGCCACAGGTTGTGCTCACGACAAACAATGCCAATCTGTAAGTGGATTGCCATAATTACAAAAATCTTCATTCCGGCTGATGACGTGCCTTACCTCCTCCAAATTGTCGAACGAGCAAGAGCCTGTTGTGCCGAGCGTCGCGCAGACCTGTAAGTAGAGCAAAGGATTTCAAGTACTCGCTTCTATTATTAATTGGCACCGCTGGGAATATGCGAGCGCAGCGCGAATTTGGCGTTTGCGTTTTAAGTCGCTTAAAACTAATTGAGGCACACAAATGCCAACTGACGCCGTCGACAGTCAGGGACAGAGGAAAATGGAAGCTAATTAATTTTGACAGCGACGAATCTGCGCACTCACCCAGAACGGCACAAGTCCTTGCTTGATATCATCCTCGATTGCCTCGCGCAACAGTTTGCCGCGCATTGAAAGCTGCTCGTCGGCCTCAATGTACCGCATACGCACGAGTCCTGGATGCATGGATACGAACGACGGCAGGGCAAGGAAGTGGAAGACAGAGGAAGACAGAGAGAGAATGTTAATATAGTCAAGTAAGCCGCTTAGGCAACTTCGTGCGCTGTTGACAGTTTCAGGTCACTGGCAGTCAGTCAGTCTGTCTGTCAGTCGGTCGGTTTGTCCGTCCATAAGTGTGGCTGTCAGCATGGCACACGCACCAATCAAGGCCGACTTCTCGACGCTCGAGTGGGCCTGGTCCGAGCAGTAGGCCACCAGACGCGCATTGATTTCGGCATCTTTGAAGTCGCCCGGAAACCGCTCGTGGTAGCGTTGAATGGCCCGTGTACGGCCCGCCAGCAAACACGTGAGCGTTGCCTCACTCGCAGTCGTTTGCAGCACGCCGCCGCCTTGGCTGCCGCTACTCAGATGCAGGAAATCATCGGGCAGGCCGATCATCTTGCCCAGCCAATTCATGACGATGATCTCCAGTTCCGTGCAGGCCGGTGAGCTTGCCCACGTAAAGCCGATGCAATTGATGGCATCAGCCAGCATGTCGCCCAAGAGCGATGGCAGCGAATTCAAGGCCGGAAAGTAGGCATGCATATGCGGACTCTGCCAGTGCGTCACGCCGGGCATAATCACCCGCTCTATATCGGCAAAGATATCCGGCCAGGGTTCGCCCTCCACGGGCGCCGATTCGGGTAGCAGTTGACGCATGTACCCGGGACTAACATCCGGATAAACACGACGATCACGTATGTTCTCCAAGTAGTCAGCGATGTAGTCGATCATTTCCTTGCCTGTGCATGGGCGAGCACATGTGCGGGTGTGTTTTATAGATACAAATTAAATGAAGCAAAAAAGTTGAGTCAATTTCAAATGAAATTGTAACAAATATGCTCGCAAAATCCAATTGGCGTAAATGTCAGTTGTTTTATAAGCGAGCAAATCTTTTAACAGCACTGACATGTCCAAAAAGGATTCACATGCAAATCAAATTAGAGCTTATAAATCTAACTTTCCTGCAAGCGACCCACACAGCCAACTAAATCGTATCTGTGCAACTTTGTGCTGCTGTGATTTTTATTACTTTTTCATTTCAAGTCTGCGCAAATTGAAGTTAGCGTGTGAGCGCGTGGGTGTGAAAGATACTTACCACGTTGGCGATACTCTTTGAAGTCCATGGCAGCTCGTTAGACTTTGTTGGCCTTTAAATTTGTTTTTGTGGATTTGGCGTGCGTTTATTGCGCCTCGAATTGGCTAAATAGCTCAGACTCGCACTTATTTGCTCGTGGCTCGTTGTTCCTTCAGAAGTCTTAGACTTTTAGACACGCGTCATTATCTATCAAGGCGAATGTTGTAAATTTTGGTGAACTGTAGTTTTATGAATTTCAATAAACAGTTTTGTGTTTGATTTGAAAAAGAAATAAATTGTTTTGCCAAAGTTCGGTCGTTCGTATGGCTTCACCCAACTTGGAAATGCGAAAGCAAGAATACTGAAAATCGAATGGAAGCCAGAGTCGTCGCTGTCGGTGTCGTCGGTGTCGTCGGTGTCGTGCCGAGGCATGTCTCAGCATGGGAAAATGCATTTATGTGTGTCAGCTGTGTAAATGTTTTTCCATAGGCGCGATTTTCTTTCTATCATTCCTGCCCAGTTTTCTTTTATACTTTATGGCTTTGGCTTTTCATTTGTTCGGTCAACGCTTTGTATTAACCCCAATGAGCTTTGGCTTGGGCTTTGGCTAGGGCTTGGGCACCAGCCGCACTCATTTCGTCACTTCTTAGCCAATCTAACAGTATGCTAAGAGCCTGTTGAACGTTACGACAACTGTGTTTATTTATTGCATTATATATACTCACTTGTTTTTGTTGTCTCTCAAGCGTTTGTCAAAGGGTTCATCGGCTCAGTGCCGTTAATTGCCGTTAGACAAATATTTCTCTACCAACTGAATTCTATGAATGAGCCAAACAATGACTAGACTGCCTGAAAATTGTCGTACTTATATGTAAGGTAACGAAAAAAACTCAAAATCAAACTATTTGTGGCCAAGTTGTAATTTGAATGCGCTACATTGCATCTTGCTTAATGTTGCATCTTGTAGATTGTCTTTGTTCTTTCCTGTATTTGTCTAAGGCGAGTTTTCATCAAATCTCTGATAAAATAATAAATGTTATCTTACGTTTTTTCTTCGCCCTAACGTTTTCCCGAAAGCAGCCAAGCCTTCTAGATCTCATGTATAATCATGTATCTTTTGGTTAACTCTTTTACTTGTTGGTTAACTCAATTTTAGAAGAATCCAAAATGCTGAACTACGGTTTCAGTGCACTTGTCTTTAGACCACCAGCTTTGGCATTAATAATCTGATTCGATCATACAAAAAGTACCTTACTAAATAAGATTCGTAGGGCGCATATTGAATTGAATTCAATTTGTCCATTCTTATCAGATTTTTGTTATGCAACATTAACATTTAGAATGAATTAATTAAGTTGTAATTGAGTTGTCGAATCTGCAACGGACATTAATCTGATAACAATTAAACACAACTGTGAACATGTTTGCATTTATGGATAGTTGATAAAATTACTGTTTAATTGGAAGTATTTTATTTTCGAGCTTATCAAAGAGCAGACATCAAAGGGCTTAGATACATGACGATGCGTAATACTAATAAAAGGATATTTGCCGAAATTTCGATGGAAAGTGTGAAAATAAAGTTTAGAAATAATGTAAGGTTTTTTTATTTAAAGCTTTTTTGGGTACTTCAAATATTTCGGGATTAAAAAAACACAAATTTAAGTTAATGTGTCCCTCAAACTCAATTTAATCTTCGCTTCGATTTAATATAGGAAAATACATATTTGTTGCATTATAAAATGAGATATTTTTTGAAGAATATCATTTGTGTTTAGCATTATTAGTAAATTATGTCTTCTAAATTATATATATTTCTCAAAATTGGAGTTTTCGGCGTCGGTTGAACACTTTTTAAGAATGTAATTTCATTTTTGAATTTCCAGATAATTTAATGTTAATAATGTTTTGACAAAACTTACTGCATCAGAATGAAATTCACAGACATATATCACAACATATTTGAACAACACTTTATACACAATGAAGATGAGCAGAGAACTCCTTAAGCGCGTTGATTTATTTATGAAACAAACTTGAACGTTCACAGTGACAAACTACGGTTTTGCTACGCAGAACCAACGTATTTATAGGCGCGTAGGACGAAATGTCTAGAGTAAATAACGCAACAAAAAGGATTAAATTGGCATCTGCTCGTTTACATAGCGCCGAGCAACGACAGTGAAACAATTGGGGTGACGCGCTACGAAATGCGCAACAGGCAACGACAAGGATACCGAAACGGTTCGCGTGCGTGTGTGTGTGTGTGTGTGTGTGTGTGTGTGTGTAGAGAAGATTTTTGTAGGCCAATGGCACGTCGTTGCAAAGGAAGTTGAACGTCTTATTGACCAATCAGCGCGCAGTTGGGCACACACACACACACACACACACATACACACACAAGTGTGAAAGGCATTCGAGCAGTTTTGTTATGTAAAGGATCATGTCGCCTGGTGTGATTTGCAGCGTTGCTTTATGCTGTGATGGCAACATTGAAGTGGTCAGGCGCAAAGCAAAAGGGGAGCCAAAAGAATCAGAAGCGCATGAACAAGATAAAGATAAAATGAGTTGCTGCGTGGATGTTGCATGACATTTGACATTAAACGGTTTGTATCTTTTGTTGATTTTATTGCGTTTTTTTGTTTTTAACTTTTTTCCGTTTAAGTCGAAAAGTTTGTTTTATTAATTTACTGGAAATAAATGTAATAAAAATCTTTTGAAACGTGAATGTTGCTATCGCATTAATCGCTCCTCTTTAATTAAAAACAAAAAACCATAACAAAGCAGCGAAGAAAAGAGCAAAGAAAATACGAGGAGGGTAAACGTTTCATTGCACAAGACTCCAGCAGAAGTACCGAGAGATTCTTGTCTGAGCGTAATGAAAGAAGTTGAGTAAGAAACTCGTGTTCATGTTCGGCATATGAGAAGAGTTTTATATTCGTGAAGTACTGAGGAATCATTAATACTAACTTGGACTGATGATGCCATGGCAGCGATCTTTAAAATAGTTCTGTTGCGTTCTGTTCAACGTTGTCAAAACAATTTTTAAGGTTGTCAGACAGACCTTGTACAGTAGAGTTCCGATTATACGAACATCGGTTGTCCGGACACATTCGCCACGGCCTTAATCGCTCGAACCCTACTGAAACTGCGGATGTGTATCAAGCACCGCACCAGGACGTATCGGGTCACATGCAGTTGCTGCAACTGAAGCGCATCAGGGACTGTGAAGTTGGCTGGCTGTTATTCTGACAGATAGGTAATGCTCAACTGTAAGGGTCATGTCCATGCAACGATCTACTCTATTGAACTCGTCAGCACCGTTAGCATTGATGAGACGGGGGCCACAATTTGTAATAAAAATTGAAATTAATTTGAATATTGTTTGATTCGACTCAAAAATCGATTATCCGGATTACGGATCCGGTTTTATTTGATCCGGATAATTGGGATCCTCCTGTACCTCAATGGTGGATTTGTGTCTATACAAATTTACATATTACTGTAACCATTGAACCATGGAGCTGCTCCAGAGTTTTACACGTTCTATCAAATTAAATGAGCTTGTTAGCACAGAAAACAAGGCCTAAATTTGTTATGTTTTTTGTTGTTGCCATGTGCAATTAACCAAATTAGTGGTGTAATCATTATTCTCGTATCGAGACGTAAAATCAATTGAACGTAAAGTTTATGCTTCGCCGTCATTCTAAGCCGAACGTTTTGGCCATGATGCATTACAATTAAAGTTAAAGTGTTCGTTGTAAGAACAACAAAAGAAATCGACAGCCAACCTCATCAATGACAAAAGCGGCGTTTGGGCCGGCAGCGCGGCTTTTGGCTAGAACAGCTGCGCGATTACAACAGTTCGGTGCCGCTTTGGCTTGATTTCGACGTCGCTGCCGCCGCTGCTGCTTGAGGTCAATGAGCTTTGCTTAGCGGAGGGGCTTGACTTCACTACTGCTGCCGTGCGGTTATTTCGACAGAATACCGCTACTTTCAATGACTTTTGCACGTAGTTACAAAGATACGCACACACACACACACACACACACACACACACACACATGGCTAAATGGGATATTTTATTGTCTGCATTTGTGTGTGTGTGTGTGTTTTGTTCGTATTACGAAACATTAAGCAAATACAAGAATTTCGGTTTCTTTTTCTTTAAACGTAAAACGTTCTTTCATTTTTATTATTCATGTTTGTTTTTTCTTTTTTTTGTTTTCGGTTTGTTTTTTTGACAAAGCTCCGTTAAAGTAGCTTGTATTATTTGCTGATTTCGTGCGGCAGCTTTGCTTGTAAAATTTGTAAGCCGTACGAGCGTCTTGTGTGTGGAATGTTTGTGTGTATGCGAACTTTCTCACTGCCAATAAATGAAGCGAAGCAAACAAGACAAAAAAACATATTTTATGCTAAAAATAAAATTCTTTTCATAATTTTTTTACGCACATTTACGAAATTTCTTTCTTCTTCCTCTTGATAAATGCATGAAATTCGTGCGCGCTCTTTTGTAGCGACACTCACTCACACACACACACACACTCATCGCTCTCATCGTCTGATCAGATCGCCGCTCTTTGCTGAGCATCTCTTTGGCTTTCTTTTTGTTTGTTCGGCCCTCACTCTCTTCGTTACTTACACTTATGCAATACAGACTGTGCATGTTCTCTCTCTCTCTCTCTCTCTCTTCTACTCGTCCGTGCGCTTATTTTTTTCGGGTTTATTGTTTTGATTCCATTCTTCTTAGCCACAGAACGCGAAGAACGTTCGATGACCTTTCGTTGGTTTTGTGTTTTCTTTGCTTTTTGCTTTACACCGTTGTTGTTGGTGGTGTTGCTGTTGTTGTTGCTGGCGTCGTCGTCACTGCCCTGCTGCTTTCTTGAATGTGTGCTGGTTATTGGTGCGGGTATTGCTTCCCGATTAGCGGTACTTCTCAACCTGTTTTTCGATTTGATAACTTTTGCTGTGAGCGCGCACACACACACACACACACACACACACACACACACACACACACATATGTACATGTGCCGCTTGACACTTGCATTGGTGTGTGGTGTTGGATCTTTCCACATTATCCATGTGTGTTTTGTAGAAGTCTTCCTGTTTACTTTTGGCTTAAAGGTGTGTTTGTTGACTTTTGAGCGCGAAGTTGATCAAGATACTTTGTCGGTCGGTTGGTATGACGAGACGGCTTCTGACTGCAGATGACAAACAATAGCAATGCCAGCATGAGTCGTTGTTGCTGCCCGAAAATACACACTCGCACACACATGCACATCTACTCACATACAAATGTGTGTGAAAGCAATGAGCTTTGATAGTGATGGAATGATCATCACATTATTAATTAGCAAGTCGCTTAAAAGACCTTCTTGGCAACTGAAGACAGCTTCAACTGAAGTAGAAAGGCATTTCACGAGTGCCTTTTTGTTGCTTTTGTTTCTGTAATCATGTAAACTGTTACGTTTACAGAACTCCAACTTGGATTTTGTCGCAAATTCCGTGTTTGTGTCTGTGTTCTTTTCCCTCAAATGAAGGCCTTGTCGTTTGTCTCACTCGCTCGATCGCTCGGTCGTCGCTCATGTCTATCATCTTCTTTGGGCAAAGCCTATCGAAACAGGAATCAGCATAAGCCAGCCGAAGAATCCAATTGGACTCACCCACCAGCAACAATTTCTTGCGCTCTCACATGCTTCTTTCGCTCGCCCTCTCTCTCTCACTCTGTCTTCTCTTGTGCACTTGGCCTTTCCTCCAAAACTGAACTCTTGCTGCAGGCGCAGCTTTCTTGTTGTTGTTGTTGTTGTTGTTGTTGTTGTTGATGTTGTTGGCCATTGCAGATGCGCAGCCGCAGAGACAACAACCACTGGCCACTTGTTGTTGCTGTTATTGTTGCCGTGTTGGAAGATGCTGAGCAGGCTGCGAGTCTGGACCGATTCTGCACCGCTCTGCGATTTCTTCGCTGCCGCTTTTTTCTTCTTCTTCTTCGGCTGCTGCTGCTGCCGCTGCCGCCGTTGCTGTTGTTGCATTTCAGTGTGCAAACGTTTGTCCACACGGCGAGTGGTCAGCAGCTGCAGTCACCAGTCACACACATAGTTGCCTTCCAGGCGTTCCTCAACCACACAACACAACACAACACAACACAACAACAACAACAACAACAACTACAACTTGTTGCACTTCTCCAACTCGCATCGGTTTTCGCTTACGTATTTGTTGTTGTTGGCTTCGCGTATTTTTTCGGCCTACCGGACTCGTGTGTTCGCCGTTCATCCGCTCGACGTCATTAGCAGCGTACAAGTGCCAGAAGTAATTAAAATCTCAGCCGTCGCGTTCTGTCTAAGCAGTATCGGCCGGGCATGCCGCATCATGTCCGGAACAAGTTCCCTCTAAGCCACAAAATATCAAACGAAGCAAACGCAGCAACAAAAACAAAAACAACAAGAAAGTAACACGAAATATTCTGCATTCCTCGCACATGTTGAAAGACCGAAGTTGCTAATTAACTGAGATGTCAAGGCAGTCCAACACATTCGCACATTAACGTAGATGAGTACAGACAACGGACGTAGGATGCCAAGCACCATCAGAGGTAAGTGTCCTGTACATATAAGTGCCATGAGAGCCATGTATCTACGAAAGTACATGTGTGCCATGCGACTGCTTCTTGCCTCCAAACGCCTTCGAGGCATGTTTATCAAATCCGTCAATCAGCCTGGTGGGGCTGACTTGTGTGGAAGAACTGAGGATTGATCCTTCAGATCAGCAGTGATATTGAAAGTTAATTGGTCCAAAACAAGGCTGGTAGCTCATTGGAATGAGCGCTTTTCGGTCTTCCTTGCAGCTGTTCGCTTGTGGGGATACAGCAAGAGGGCTTGGGTGGGTTCGGGGTCGGGAACTGTTGTTGTTCCGGCTGCTGTGGAAGTCAGTTCACTCCTCAGTGGTGGGGATGCCTGAGTCGTGGTGGAGAGCTGAGTTGTCGAAGGTCTTGAAAATATTATGTTTACAGTTCCAATTCAAGACCAAGCTTAGCTTCGCATCTTTGCGATGTCTTGCAACGGGACAATTCTAAAAATACTATTGGTTTTCCACGACTAATTCGTAAGAATCAACATTATTCCAGAACTTGTGTGAATTTAAGCTGAGCGAAGTCACATGTATCTTCTTGTTCGGCAATGTGAAGTAATGTTGAACAAAAGTTGTCATTTTCGTAACTTTTCGTTTTGGCCTTTGTGTTCTTTGACGCTTGTATAACTTCTATGATCTAAGCGTTTCAGCGCTGTCAACGTCGCAGTCGCAGTTGGCGTCGCTGCTGCGGCACATGCGCAACAACTTTGAGTTTGTCGTTGTCTGACTCGTTGCTCATCGATTGGCGATGCGACAGAGAGAGAGAGAAGGAGAGTTATAGCGAAAGGGAGAGGGAGGTGGTGCGGTGCGGTGTGTCAAAGACACGATTGCCTCATTGTTTGGGGCCGTTGCAATAAACCAGTCAGTCAGTCAGTCGGAGTCAACATTAATCTCGCAACTCTGTTGCGCAACAAAGAATCCGAAACAACGGTACTATCATGTTTGCTCATTGCGTTCTTCTTCTTCTTCTTCTGCTTCTGCTGCTGCTTCTTCTTCTGCTGTTGCGCGACGAGTTCGACTTGTGTATTGCCGACGCTAGTGAAGAAGCAACTGAAAACGCTAAGCGTAAAACAAAGAAAAGCAAATACAACAACAACAACAACAACAACAGCACAATCTTAGTCTACTTGCGTGTAACAGGTTTTCTTAAATAACTGGGACTTTATTACGGGACTTTTACTATGTAAGTGTGTTCGCGCCAAACAGGTTAGAGTGGGAGAGCGATAGAGAGAAAACACTCGCGGAGCAAAAAGAAGCGCAAAAACATAAGAAAACTGGCAAATGTAGAAGCGCTTGTGGAAGAGAGGAAGACGGCGGAGGGGCGGAGGGGCGGAGGGGCTGGACAAAACAAGAATGAAACGGTGAGGCACACATTTTCATGTTAGAACGGCGCTTTGAGCTCAAAAAGAATTCAATCCGCAAAGAACGGCAGAATCGAGCAGCAAACCGAAATAAGTGGAAGGCTTTGGCTGCAAACCAGTTGTGGGTTTGCTCTTGCGTAAGAAATCGCAACATAAACAGCAATCGCAATAGCAACAGCAACAGCAACAACAACAACAACAACAGCAATAAGTATTGAGAGGCAAATAAAAAAGCAGAACAAATAAATTTAACATGATTTAAGCAACGGAAGAATGGATGATATTAGGCTAAGTGCCTTCTGACTGATTGCGCGGGATGAGTGTGTCAAATTGCCGAGTCAATGATGCTTGTCATCGCCCTCCCATCCCATCATCATCATCATTGCCGACTTCAGTTTTTTGGCCAGCACCACTCCAAGGGCTTACCGTCTTCTGTCGGCGTTCTAACGGACAACCAGTTCTTTGGCACTTCGGCACTTTGGCAATAACTGTTGGGCTTTTTAATTGGCTAATTGAGCGTTAATTGCCTTCAATGCTCAACGAAACAGTTTCTTTTTTGTCATACGGTAAATAAGCCAAGAAAATAGATTATTTAATGTTTACTAATATGATATAAGTTCATATTTTACCGCAAATCTGTGACGATCGAATGATAAGTTATCGGCCTAAATAAGAGAAGCCAATGCTCTCAAGATCAGATGATTGTTGTTCACAGCCGTGCCAATAGTACCCTTCATAACTTTTTTCTTAGCTGCTCGAAAACGGGGTTTGTTAATTGCACTACATTGAAGTCTGTCGTGGTTTCCATTTACCAATTGGATTGATTGCCTGTTTTTGATGAAACATTGAACACGTATAAATCAAAGCATAAAGAAAACATGATATAACTAAAATTGAGGGATTTGATACGTATGTCTGTACTTATATACTTTATAAGATTGGAAATGTCTTCTTGTATGCGGTTCAAATAGGCATAATAATACATAAAAGGCATATTCTGAGTAAGATGGAATGATCTGTTTCTAAGTTTTTCTTGCAACTATCTGAATCTGAAAGTTTATTCAGACTCTCATTTTATGTTAGTATATTTATATTTTATACTCTTGAAAAAGAGGCGTTGTTAGAAAAATTTGTTATTCTTGAATGTAAATAGAAGAAATTTTGCAAATTCGTATTTTTATTAATGCTTGACACAAAGTTTCATTAGAATAAGACATAGAGTCATGATTAAAAATAGGATTTCTCTTTAAGAAGACTAGATTAAAGATTTTTTAATAAAATAATAGTGAAGTTGGCTTGAGAGTCCATTCTATAATCTTTTCCCTTGATAGTTTGAAGTTTGTTTGAGACGCAATGTATGTAACACCCAAAAGGAGGATAGTAAGACCCCATCAAATATATGTATTCTTGGTTAGGATGACAAAATTATTTAATATGGCCATGATTGTCCGACCGTCCGTCTTCACCAATGGTTTTCGAAACTATATGAGCTAGAGACGTGAAACTCGTGTGGTCATTCGCTACTTCAAGTCTAATGAGATTACTACCCCGTCTACTCCTTCCCCCCAACCAGCACCGTACACTTTTTAAAGAGGTCATAGCTTGCACACCAGAAGCGATGAAAATCATACTTCTTCAAAACATAAAATGCGCTTGACCACTTCTTTATCCCATTTCATACAACAGCAGCAGTGCTCTGTAACGAAAGCAGCACTTTGTGAGCAAGCGTCCTTACTTATTATACACCACTGTAAGCCAATGACGACCACAGTACTGTAAGCCCTGCCCTACCAACAGTGTTGAACATTAACAGACTGTTAGCCGTGAATTCATATGGGTTCATGTTGTGTTAACAGTTTGACATGCTACTAACATGGCTACTTAACATTTGTGTTCACTTTGCATTGGCCGCCATGCTGCTTACAGACAAACAAATTTTTGAATTACATGGAACAATATTCTGTTATATTTGTTGTGTAGAGGGTATACATTGTCGAGTATACTCGACTTTACCGCCCTTGCTTGCTTATAAATATTTTTCGTTTAATTTTTTAATTATCAAAAATAAATCAATTTAAATATAAACAACAAATTTGTTTAAACATCTTTTATAGATTTTAATAAGTGTAATTAAAGAAATTTTTATTCAAAACATGAAATATACAAATATTTCGAAAGTTTTTTTTCGTTAAAATAAGAAAAATAAAACGCAATTAATATTTTCCAATTGCCTTCATGCAATCCACAAATAATAACTGTGGAAATGCTCATGTGGAAATCGTTCTGTTTGCTGCGCTGGAGACGCCACTGGACTTAGGGGTGGAAATGTGCGCAGTCGTTCGGCTTCCAACTTTCCTGGCTATGCACTTGGCATTATGCCTACTAACCCTGTTTTCCAAGCATAAGTCCTATTTTCCTTGCATGCGCTCACACACACACACACACACACACACACAGGAGGAAAACTTTCAAGAGAATTGAAATAAAGCAAAAATGAAACGAACGAACAAAAGGAAAACAGGGCAAAAGGGACGTGTTCGAGTGTATGCACGAGTCCTCTTCCAGTCGCAGCACAACAACAACAATAGCTACAGCAACAACAACAGCGTTGAAAGCGCCAACGCATTGAAAAAGAAGAAAGTTGTGCGCTGCCGCTGCCGCTGCCGCCGCCGCTGCGACTGCGAGCGCGGCAGTGGTGTTGCACAAATGTGTTTCTAGCACTTGAATTTGGGACACATTCCTGTAAAGGACGCGCTTCTGCACGCTCACGGCACCAGGCAATAACCAAACTGTGCTTTCACACAAATCTGTTTGTGGAGCGGTTAACAACAACAACAACAACAACAGCAGCAGCAGCAACAACAACAACGCCGCGACACGCAAACAATCCTTTTGAATGAAACATATTAAAAGTGAAACTTCCAACGCAAAAGTAAAACATGTGTGAACGTCGGAAAATGCGTGCGTGAAAAACGGCAATTTAACTGTGAATCGAAACTGGAAAAGCAATTGGAAAACGTACGTTGCATGTTGCAAGCAAAGCCCGCGGACCAAAATGCATTAAATAATCCACAAAGTGAACAAAAACAACAACAAAAACAATATTAATAACAACAAAAGACAAAATTCGTTTTATTAACGAAAAAGTTGGAAAACGAACAAAAGTTGAGGACTCAAAATCTGTGCCGCAGTAAAACGAAAAGGAAAGCGACTCCGTGCATGTGCAGCTGTGTATGTGTGCGTGTGTGTGTGTGTGTGTGTGGGTTTTAAAAATCGATTATTAAAGTAGCTGCACGAAGTGGGCGCGGGGCGTGGCGGCCGGCCGCGATGGTGGTGGCGACTCGGCCGAGTGCAGTACTGCGCAGCGCAGCGCCTTGTGGCAGCCAGCGATAGCAACAACAACAACATTGACAGTGTCGACACACTTCCATTAGTTTGACGAGCACAGGAGCCTGGCAGAGGAAGTTCCATCGAGCGGCTGCAGGGAAATGCCGTAGTGCGCATTTGCACATTTGCTGCACATTGTTCCTCTTGCCACACACACACACACACACACGTGTCGTGTGCAGCGGCCGAACGGCGCACGAGCAAGCGAGCAGAGCAGCAGGCAAGGAGCGAGCGAGCCTTCGTGCAACGTGCGACGTGCAACGCAAAATGTCAGTGTGGCGCACAGATTGTGGCGAGCTTTGAGCTGAGCAAACACTCGTGCAGTTCGTGCAACACATACACAAAGCGAAATGTTTGTGCGGAACGACTTTTGTGCAAAAATAATCACAAGAATGCAAAACAGAATTATTACAAATTAAGAACAAAAACAAAAACAAAAATAAAAACAAAAACAAATAAAACGCGACTGATTTTCCATTTTACAAAACGTAAGTGAACCAATAAGAAAACTATACGCATACGAAAACGGCAACAACTTAGCATTAAACGACAACAACAACAACAACAACAACACGTATACGCAGTGTGGCGAGTGCAGATGAACGCATGTGGACACACGTCACGCATTCCAGGCTCTGCTCGCGCCTTCAGCCAGAATGCAGCGTGGGAAACAGCAAGCAACAACAGCAACAGCAACAGCAACAACACCAATAAGGATAAGAAAGAAGAAGACAAAGCACAACAACACCAACAACAAGCGCAGTATCTACAAGTGCAGGAGCGAAATTACACAAAAGGAAATGCAAAACGAGGAAAAAAGTTTCGAATAAATTTTCATATTTGAAAGAAGAAAACGAAAAGCAGTTATTGAAAGACACGTCGCGGAACGACGGGAAGGCGGGACGAACGGCGCGACACACACCCACACACACCAACACATACAAGCAATTATCACCGTTTATGTATTTATAATTCGAAGTCTTATCGATCTTAAGTGCACTTAAAAGGCTGATTTTCTCTTATTTTGATGTTGTGCGATATTAAATAATTTTTGTGTACAAATATTGATTGATTACTTGATTGATTGGAAGCCCGAAGAACTCCAATTCGTTCGCTTACATGCAATTTTGTGAAACATTTATAAACGTTTGGTTTTTTGCAAAGTAACTTAAAATTATACAAAAAACTTTATTTCCGTCGCGAAATTTGTGGTTTGACTGAAGTGAAGTTTCAAGAAGTGTGCAAATGAGCTGAAAGATGAGCAATAGTTTTTGTTGACCAAGGAAGAGCAAAAAAACACAAAACAAGAAAAGAACGCACAAAAAACTTTTACAAGAAACATTAAAAAAAGAAAAAAACAAAAAAAAATTAGACACCCAAAGAAGACTGTTTGGAAAAGTGTGGGAAGGAGGAGATTCACGCCAAGAGAGAAGCCTTAGAGAAGCTCGTGGGAAAACGGCCGCCACAACGGATAGGCCAAGCAATCTCCTGCTGATACAGCAGGCAGCGCCCGCAGGCAGAGCAGCAGCAGCGGCAGCAGCAGCGGCAGCAGCGACAGCGACCGCGCCAACAGCACTAGCGGCTGCGACAGCCGGGTCGGGCAGCATCTGCGCAACAGCAACAACTGCTGGCGGGGGCGCAGCTGCAGCGGCCGCCGCAGCAGCCGCGAATCTGCTGCACAAAATACCATCCATATCGATAATTCCGCTGCCGGCAACCACAACCATAACCACCACCAATAGCCGTCAGATCATCTCGACGAACCGCGTCGCCCAGCCCTCGCTGACCTTCATCACGGACAACGCCGCGACCCTGCTGCGTGTCGGCAACAGCGGCCTTGGCAGCGGCCTCTCGACAATCGGCCACAACGTGCGTGGCCACCTGCAGCAGCAGCAGCAGCAGCAGCATCAGCAGCACCATCAGCCACATCAGCAGCAGCATCAGTACCAGCAGACGGACAAATGCACGATACTCAAATTTGACGTCGTGCGCGGCAAAGTTGCCTCGACCGGCGAACTGTTGGCGACGACAACGGCAACAGCAACAACAACCACGGCGGCAGCAACGAAACTGACGCTCCCGACGGCAACGACGCCGCCGCCACTCCGGCACGGCCTGAGCGATCTGAGCACGCTGAGCGACGGCAGCGGCAACACGTATCTGCAGATCGAGCACGAGTTGAGCGACTTCGAGATAGCCGACGAACTGACGCGCGTCGGACAGTTGCCGCCGGCGCAGCTGATAACGACGACGGGCAGCCAGCCGATCATCGTCAAGATCGAGCCGACCCAGTCGTTCACTATCGTCGACGAGAACGATACGCGGGTGCTCAGCTTGCCGCTGACCGACGGCGACAAGCTCGGCGCCAGTTGGATCGATCTGAAGGACATAGCCGGCCTGGAGACCACCACGGGCACACTGCTGGACGTCTGCTTTGAGCCGCAAGCGTCGACAATCACGTCTGCGGCGCTGGCAACGACGACCACGAGCACGGCGTCGGCACTTCATCAGCAGCAACAACTGCAAACGCATCAAGCAACGACCATCATCACTGTGAACGAGTTGTCCGAGCAGCCGCCCGCAAAGAAGCGTCTCACGATCGCACGCTCGGCGACGACGACGCTCAGCAGCGAACCGCCCGCGCTGGTGCGCACATCGAGCATCGTCAGCAGCAACAGCAGCCACAGCCAGAGCCAGAGCCACCAGACTACAACGAGCACCGCAACAAGTGCAGCGGCCACTGCAGCAACGACCAGCGCAACACAGACTACAGCGGTAGCGGCGCCGGCACCACCGAGCATGATCATCGAGCGGCAGACGCAGGCACAGATGCAAAAGGCAACGACGTCGACGTCCACGACGACAACGGCCACGGTGTCGACAAACACCGCGGCGAGCAGTTCAACGACTCGTGACACGCGAGACACGCGCGAGACACGTGAGCACTTTAGCGCCGGCGGAAGTATCAGCGGCGCCATGACGGGTATGTATGCAACACTGCGTGTACTCATTGTTTCTATTGTTGGCTAATGCAGCCTCGAAGGACATCAGGACCTCAGCATTCAAACATGCACTTAACATTGAATGCTAGTCTGCCCTATGTGCTGTGTGGCTAGCTTTAACATAAGAGAGTATAGAATGTATGCTTTTGTTTTATTTCGTTTTTAAAAATGCTAAAGAATTGTTTAGTGGCAGCACGATCAATTCGGAAGGTCAATATATTGGCCAACAGCGAATCCGTGAGTTGACAAATAATTTAAGGTTTTAGTGCTGCACTGCCGTATGCTGTGTGTTGTCCCATGTAACATACGAATGATTGTTCAGAAATACTTTACTCCAGTGCTGAAACTTGTTACATTTTGGGTTTGGTTGTATGCGTTTGGGTTTTTCGGCTGGCTGATGATTGTTCAATGCGTCATTCAATTTGCCATAATCAAATTTTATACGAAGCATTCATTTTGGCATACATTTTGATGACAATTTGTGTAAACAATAACAAAGCAATGTTGAAGTTGTCGATAAAAAAACGTGTCATTTTACTCACTTGTTTTGTAGCTCTTCAAAAGTCTAACAGTCGATGACAAGTGCAAAGAACATTATGTACATGTATGAACATGGAAACCAAGCAAGAGTCTACACTAACAACAACAGCAACAGCAACAACAACAACAACAGCAACAACAACACACCCCATAGAATTCCAATTTGAACGCCGATTTGTTGGCTATTCACCTTTTGCTCGCACATAATACTTTATGTTGTTCTTGGCGCTGGCGTTGTTGTTCTTGGCGCTGCCGTTGTTGTTGTTGCTGCTTTGTATCAACTTAGCCAAGCCGTTGCCGCGGCGTAGTCGCAAACACATGCGTCCCACTTTCGAACGCAGCAAAAAAGACGACAAAACAAACCAAATAAATAAATAAAAATACAAAAAATGCCAACAAAAACATGATTTGACATACTAAGTAAGCTGCTCGCGGTATGCTTTGCCATTAGGTTGGTTCTGTTACTTTTGCGACTCTGTTGCTTCGATGGATTCGCTTTACTGCTGTTGACTCACATGTGTGAGTGAATCGGCGAGTGTGCGAGCAGTCGACATGACTCTCCGTCCGTCCGCTTGCCATGTTGGCGTTGCGTCGGGCAACCTAATGAGCCACTCCAAGTCGCAGCTAATTCAGTCACCAAGACGCTCGCTTACTTGCTGAGCAACAACTACGACGCGTCGAGTGATGGTGAGGGAGATAGAGAGGGGGAGAGTTATGAACAGTGCGCGATTCATTCTGTTGCTGGCAATGTTAATGTGTTAACCGTATCACGAACCTTAGCGGTAAACACGTCAACTACAAGCAAAACCGTTAACTGCATGAAGTCTAGAACAAACTTGCACACACATACAGACAGACAGACAGACAGACAGACAGACTGAGAGAGAGACAGTGAGGCAATACTCAGACATCGTCAGGTCGATTAAGCCGTACTGGCAGGATTGCAATAACTTCGATGCGAAACAACAATTAACAATTACAAAATCAAAAGCATAAGCAACATGACCGCTTGAGCACCCTACACTGCCCAACAAGCCACAACTTTGCATAGCTTGACTTACAACGTTTGTGTTAGGACCTCATAGAAGTTCTTGCATGATCGGAAACCGATTCTCCATCAACGACAGAAGCCCAAATTAAAGTGAGGCCTGAAGTTCACTAAACGAGTAATACACAACAGTCTTTCCAATCTGTTTGATCCAAAATAAACCAAACTAGTTACGACTTTAATAAGACTTTAATTGAGGGCTTTCGGCACACTTAATGGCCACAGAAAGGTTGAATGTAAATGTCAATCTCAAGAGAAGTGACATTTGATGAACGAACGTTTGTAATCGGCTTTGGGTCAAAGGGCAGCCGTTTGCACTGCACATGACTGCCAAGTCAAATGACCAGTGCAATTGAGCGACTTACCATGAGTCCTGTTGTTCCACTGCACACTGGGCCTCTCAACTCTGACCTCTTGCAATATGCTGCCATATGTGCTCTGAAGGAACCTCTGCATTTCGCTAATTGATTGGCTGGGCTTAGGAGAGAAGTGCCTCGAGAAGTAGTTCACATATGCATGTGAGTGTCTTGGCTCATATTATTCACCCACGCTTTGTGCAACAGATTGGTTAATTGATGGTGATGATAAATGGTGAAGTATGTTTGCTGCCTGAAGCTTGACTGAAGGAAGAGCCTGCAAAAGGAACAAACATTCATACTCATCGAAGGTGAAGTTCATGTTTACCAACACATAATCGTAATCATTGACTGAGATGCATTAATCAGGTAGTTCTTCTGCCAACATTCGACTCCGGCTTTGCTCTTCTGTGTTGGAAGTTTACAGAAGTGTGTTTGAGGAAGGTGCCTTCAACTCAAGTTCTTTGATGGCTTTCATAGCTCAGTAGGTTCTCAGATTGTCCGTATAAATAAAATTGGGGATCGGAAATCCGGAAAATTGATGCCAAGTCCGGATTGTCGATGTTCGGACAGTCGGGGTTTTGTGGTATTTCAGTGCTGAAGCAACCAACACTTCAGTCAATCGAGTGCTCACTGTACCGCTGACTTGTTCCTGAGTCTGGGCAACAGTCGCGTTTCGAGCTGCAGCGCATCCAGACATGTGCTCAGCCCTAGTGATTGAAACTTCTCTTTATTGGGCGGCCGTTGGAACGCTTGACTGATTCTCGGTTGCCAATGCGCCTCAACTGCTTGCAAGCCCTAGACACACACATGTGTGCGTGCGTGCGTGCGTGCATGTGTGTGTGTGAGAGTGCATGTGTGCGTTGGCCGCGTTTGCGACGGCGGCAGCGACGATGCCGAGCCGAGCCGAGCCGAGCCGCAGCCAACTTCAATTCGAGCAACGCGAATAGCATTGAAACTAAGTTTCTATGCCAATTTGCGAATTTCATTAATATTCATACAAATGTTTTTGCAAAATTGGAAAAATTGCACAAAGACAAAAAGGAAAAGACGTTTATTTGTATCTTTTTGCTCAACTTGCTGTCTGCAGTGGTCTAACACTCACACACACACATCTGTATCAGTATCTGTATCTGCATCTGTGAGATATTCGCATTGGTGTGTGCGTGTGTGTGTGTGTGTGTCGACCCTGAACGTGGTCGTTGGACTTGTGTTCGCTAATACGAGTTTCATTTTGGCCACAAATATGCACAAAAAATAAGAAAAGATTCAAAAAGCAACAAAAATAGTTTCGCAACATTTTTGTTTTTGTTTTCGGCTTTGTTGTGTTGTGTTGTGTTGTGTTGTGTTGTGTTTTGTTTTGTTGCCTTGCCGACTATTACGAGATATGAGCCGCTGACGTTGTCTATGCTGTGCTCTGCACTATCACTTTTAGCCGCCGCTGTTGTTGTTGTTGTTGCTGTTGTTGTTGCTGTTGTTGTTGTTGTTATGTCGACTTTGCATAAATTGTTTCTCTTTTTGTTTATTTTTTGCTTTTTGTGTTTCATCTTCATTAAAAACTACGAATTTCGGGCGTTTCCAATCAGCCGTGCATGAATCTTATTGGACAACACATGATGCGCCACGGGTCGCCAATCCGGCCAATAGTTCCATTATTAATTATTGCAAGCGCGCTTGTTGTTGCTGTTGTTGTTGTTTCATAATTTGCTGTGTTGTTGTTGTTGTTGTTGTTCGGTTGGTTTTCGCTTGGAAAATTTATTCATATGCGCAGAGCAGCAACAACAACAACAACAACAGCAACAGCAAAAAGCCGAGCGATGATTGCTTTCAAAAGTATCTGCAGAGTTAATTGTATGCGGCTCACAATGAGGGCGCAGATACAACACGACTATAAAAAACAGGAAAGCAGCAAAAGTAAGCAAAGTGCAAAAACAGACTGGACCAAACATAAATTAGTTAATATCAATTTATAACCTAATGCTTTGGGTTTCGAAATATATTTTTTCGAGATAATCAACATATTTTCTGCTTCGTTTTTTCATAAGTTGTTTCAACTTGAAATAGTTAAGTAAATTATATGTTATAAATAAATTTCGTGTATTATTTGTCAATCGCGTGTTGTTGTTGGCGCCATGTTGCTGATGTTGTTGTAGTTGACAAAGACACGGGTTGCGCCATGTGTGCCCTCGAGTCGTCTCGGGAACTTTTACTTTGCTGAGCGTTGATTAATTTTTTATGGTTGCACACAATTATGGTTTACGCTCAGTGTAGCAGCGATGAAGGCGTTCGGAAATCAGAACGAATACTTTAAATGTTAAGAAGATGTCGGGATGGGACTCTCCTTCAATTTGATCTCGTGCCTCAAGAACAATGAATGTTATGCTCGTTGACCGTTTTCCCGAAATGCTTAAAATAAATCAAATTCGAACGTGGGCAATATCCGATGCCCTGACGCCCCCGAGGCGTGGCACCGCCCCTTACTTTTAGAAATCCTTGTATTTCGAACTTCTGCTTTGATATAAAGGACGTGTCTTCAACAAATGAGTTCGACCTCACTATTTTGATCGATTAGAGTAACAGTGATCCAAAATGTTCAGCACAAAGGGGCTTGGAAAGCATTGCAGGTCAGGAAATTTTCGATTCCACAAGAAATGTCTGTTGGATGGTAAATCCTACAGAAAAATAAATGGACTTGTTAAACATTAAAATAAAATGATGAGGGAACACCGTAGACTATAAAGAAAATACTGAAGAACGTGAGTGCAGCCGAGCCTTGGCCCATGTTCCCGTCAATTGTTTCGTTCAGCAGATCATAAATGGTCCTTTCAACTGGCTCAACTGGGCGTAAAAGGAAAGGATGCCAAGACTAACTTATTATTAAATTTATGGAATAATCTTAGCATTGATAGACAATCTACTTCCTGTAAAACAGTTAGTTACATTTATTGTGTACATATTTATTATGTTTATATTAAGTACGTTTTTGAAAAGTTGTTTTTTGAATTCCTTATAAATGTCCTTAAAATGGACAAAGCCTTCAATAAAACTGTGCCTTTCCTTCCATTGGTGGGTTCTGAGAGTATTCTACTACTAAAACCGTATTGATAAGTTCCTGAAACTTGGAAACATAATTAAGACGCGCTTGTAAGCATTGCCAGGGAAGGTGCTCCTATTCTAATTTCCGAAGCTGCGCATACATATTTGTGTGTGTGTGTGTGTGTGTATAAGTGAAGGCTCTTCAGTTCATTGAAGCCTCCTATAAATTATGAAAGCAAATATAAATTCATGTTTATAAGATAATGTTCGCATTTGGACTTTAAAGTGCATAAAAACAAATTATTACAAGAAAAATAACTGATTTTGTTATTGCTCATCATATTGGGCAAAAAGTAAATAAAAACATATGCCAGCACATGCACTAACACACACACATATGTACATATATAAAACATAAAAAAATCACAAGAACTCATCCGAAACTAGACTATATAGAGGACGTAGATACATATGTATATGTACATAGGCAATCATGACGACTGTCTGGCAAAGCAGCGAAGACAAAGCAGCGCCCTACAAAACGTGCTGCCTGCATTGGGATCGCTTGGCCTAAATAGCAATTGACCGACCGCCTAATTGCGAGTTTAAAGGAGAACTGCAGCAGACGCAGCAGCGACGTCGACAGCGGTGAAGACTAGATGATGATGATGAAGATGATGAAGATGGTGACGATGATGACGATGATGATGATGACGAAGCGGCAGCTGCGTTCGAAAAAGGAAGCAAACGATAATAGGCCCCTTCGCCCCCTGCCGGAATTAGCACTTTAGAGCCAAAAGCAAAGAGTAATAAATTGCAATTGTTGCTCTTAAATTGTGTGCGTTTGCAAAGAGACGGAAAACAGCTGTTTTAACAAAAGCAAAGAGAATGCGCGAGAGAGCGGCGTCACACGCACACACACACACACGCGCACCAGATACACCGACAACTGCGCGTACGAATGAACAGCACAAAACGAAACGGCGAAAGCAAGAAGAAGTCATCGGCACAGAGACACATATACCCACTCAGCGACGAACAGTGCGGTCGCTCCACAGGCAACACAGAAACCCGCGCGACCCCTCTGTCTATATGCTGGCTGCGCTACGGCGCCGTCAGCAGCAGCGGCGAATGCGCCAAACCACTTCACTCCATTTGAAACGGTCGGCCATTCACTAACTCTCTTTTGCTGCTCGCGTTGCTTGTTGGCGCTACGCTTCGCCTCGGCTCTCTCTTCTACTCTCTCTCTGCCGCTTGGGAGCGCGCACCGGTCGCTGTGCCATTGCCGTTGCCGTTGCCGTTGCCTTTGCCTTTGCGCCGGCAGTGACTGCGCCGTCTGCTGCTGCCGCTGCTGCTGCTGTGTGGAATTACGACAACACGACAACACGACAACGAACTCGATAACATTTTGAGGCAGTCATTCGAATTGAGCGTATCGCGGCGGCGGTTGTTACGATGCGTTACGTTGCGCGTATCTGTATCTTTATTATTACTTATTCGTTATAATATTATTTCGGTGTGTGTGTGTGCTGTCGTCTGCCAACTTGCCTAACTGCCTGCCTGCCAACTGTCCAGCTGTCCCACTGTCCAACTGTCTGTCCGGTCGGTCGTCGTCGTCGTAGTCGTCGCAGTCATCTAACAATCCCCCGTCACGCCCTCCCTGTCGTCGTTTCAGTGTGCTTCTCCGCGATTCCCAATCCGATCTCAGTCCGGTCCGGTCTCGTCGCCGGCCCAGTGTACGCGTGCACCCAGCGCTTGGGCCAAGGGATCTATCAAAGACCGCTTTGAAAACCGAAACGCGAAATTGCCCAAAGGATAAACAAACAAATCGGAAAAGTGTCAAAGTGCAAATAAATCACATTGTGCCGCAGTGTTGCACGTCGCACGTTGCACGTTGCACACGCGTTTGCTGCATAGCGGAAGTAGTGACGTAACTTCGAACAGACTCCGGCCCGGGAGCGTTTGGCGTATTATGCAGCAACAAAGTTATAATTCTAAGCCACACCAACAACAACAACATCATCTATAAAAGACAACTTTGCAGTTGTCCGATTGTGTAATAAATTATTTGTGGATTACTCAAGTTGACAAAACACATAAACCATTACAATACTAAAAAAACACCAAAATGAGGGAAATATGAAAAAACATCGTTTCAAAATAAAATACAAAAGTCAATTAAATTAAACAAATTTCAATGAAAAAGGAATGCAAACGAGTTCTGCCAAAAGTGCCTTTGTGTGTGTGTGTGAGCCTCCAAAATATAACACTAATCAAATTATGATTTTCTAATATTGAAGTATGAAATGTTACTAAAGTTCATCGAATGAAACTCAAAACAAACCCGAAAACCAAAGCAAACAAGTCAAGACACATGCTCATTGGATACGAGCCTGAAACTTCTCCTCTTCCATGCCAATAACAACATGAAGAAGCCCGGCACATGTTTTCGGATATCCCATTAGCAATAAAGGCGACAATTCATGCTTAAGGAACTTGTTCACAGCTCTTGAAATCATTTATGTCAGTCATGTTACAACGTGAAAAGTTTCCTCAGTTTACTCCACCAATATATCTCATTGGCCGAGAGCACAAACATTCTGAGAAGTCTCTGTGGATGACGAGACCAATATCCCAGTCCAGGGTCCTCTCTGAGGCACTGTCAACAGAAAGTTCTATCAAGTGGGATCCCAATAGGACTTCGACTGTCTGTCGCATTCAGGAGGGAAGTTTTTTCGTCATTGGCCCCCAGTTTTTCAACCGTTGCTTTTCTGGCCATGTTAGATTGCTGCTACCAATCTAATGGCTTATGTTACGTTGAGGTTCAGGACAACATAGGGTGCTACAATGCCAGAACGATGGCATTGGAGCAAAAAGTGTCTGGAACAAGAAACCCATTTATTTGAATGCAACAACAGAAATCGCTGTGGAATGACGAAACCACTTTGCAATTTTCGTTTGACCATATTTGTCTGTTTGAGATTCGGTTTTGTCATCAGTAGCTCAAAACCCGTAAGCTTTTTTCTCAATTGCAATTGCAAATGTTCAAGTCAATTAAAGTTTGCGCATTAAAGATTCGAAGTAGAAGAGTCGCTGAGTTGTCCAAAGCCATCGAATGGCACAAGTTCTTTGCTGAGTTGCCGTTGCACGATTGTTTGTGGCATTGTGCTGAGTTGTTGCATGAAAGTTAGAAGAAGCAATCAAAAGAACTAAATACCGACAAACAGTCCTTTGTCAGTCTGTCAGTCTGTCAGTCAGCCTGACTGTCACAACATAGACACGCCGACATTCAGTCAGTCAGTCAGTCAG
>JBAMBP010002586.1:32500-49532 GCA_037044515.1 Phortica magna
TGCGCCTTGGCGTATGCAGTGAAAATGCAAAAGACTCCTTGAACAAAAAATGACTTCGAAAATGACTTCACCTTTGTTTGCAATGACTTTTTTGTTTTTAATTAGATTTGTTAGTAATATAACGCATATGCATGCATGTATGTATGAGTGGTCTGTGTGTGTGAAGTAGAAGAATGGCCAGAGCAACTTGGCTCAAAGTATCGTTTACAAGAAGTGAAGAAGAAGAACGCGAAACTCGCATCGTCGAAGGCCGTGTCTTAAACGAAATAATTGTGCAAAGAAATAACACAAGTCTCTCCAATGTTCAATAGAAAGGTGCTCAAATGTCTTCCGGAATAAATTGTCGTGAAATTTTCGTATTTTTGGAGATTTTGATATGGAATCAAAAAAGTCAGAGAAATCGGCAAAGCAACGAAAATAACAATCAAAATACAACAAGCAAATACAACAACAACAAGTCGACCGTGCAGCCGAGAGTGAAAGTGATAAAAAATAATCAGCAACAACAACAACAACAACAACAACAGCGACAAAGTATAAAAAGTAATACAAAAAATAATTTAAAAAACAGCAGTTTACAAATTTTGCACAAAGGTTGAATACAAAAGCCGCAAAAGAGAAAGAGAAAGACGACATTTTTCATAAGTAAATCAGCTCTGTTAAAGTTTAAACCGACAGAAAGTGGAAGAAGAAGAAGAAGAAGAGTAAGAAACAACGCTTTAAAATTGTTTACTGCAAAATATTATATACGCGAACGAGTGTCTTAAAAATAAAATAATTAATTAAATAATTAACGAAGTAAAGAAAATATTTAAAGTTAAATAAATCTTTATACATAAATAAGAAAAACAACAACAAAATATATATATATATATATACGATATAAAGTATACAACAATAAAAACAACAAAACGACAATTTTCAAAAGTGTTGAAGAAGTTTCTTTTTATATATAAAAACAAACCCGAAATATTAGTACCTACAGGCCTCAAACAATCCAATAAGAAAACCTACAAAAATTGCTAAAAACAAAAAATAACACGAAATTCGACAAAAATTCGCCAACTGTGATATTAGTATTTCACATACACATAACAAACAACAACAACAACAAGCATTAAATAAATATAAAATTAGTAATTAAATAATTCAAAGGTTTTTAAGTACCCAAAATATAACCGAACTTTGGATAAATCAGTCAATCAAGTGCAATGCCTGCTCACTGGCCCAAATAGCTGAGGAAAGAAGCTGTCTTTTTTACAATAATTATAGCAGAAGCAACAATATTAACTGTGCTCTGAACACACGCATATATACATACATACATATATCTATATACACGCACGCAGCTAAGGAGCGGAGAGAAGGAGAGAAGGAGAGAAGGAGACACGAGTGCGGCTTAGTTGCACGGAGTTGAGTGAAGGCTCGGCCGAAGCGGCAAATTTATTACTCATATACAAACAGTAATCGTTAATAAGTAAAAATATTTACAACAAAGCAAATAAGCAAATTTATTTGTTAATAAAAATCAAACTAATAAAAACAAGTGTATAACAACAACAACGGCAACTTAATCAAAAACTGAAGATTGCAACATTTGCAAAAAAATCACTTCATTTGAATTTGCAATATTTAATTAAACAAAAATCAATAAATAAAACAAAAAAAACATAAGAAAATATATTCAAATAAAATTTCGCATTTTTATAACAACAATCAAAACAACAACAACACAAGGAACGAAGACTAGCGAAACCGACACAAATAATTATGTATACGCAACGTATGTTTGACATGTGGAGCAGCGTCACTTCGAAACTGGAAGCACACGCGAACAACTTGGGACAGAGCAATGTGCAATCGCCGACGGGGCAAAACAACTCCAGCGGATCAATAAAAGGTAACGAACGATGCTGTGTGCGAGTGAGAGGGCGGGTGGCACAGAGGGGGTGGTGTGTGTCCAAGGTGAAGGGTTACGGCCGCAAGCCGGGGTGGCTAATGTGCTTTGGCATGTGTCTTGTGCACAGCGGGCATGCGGAAGTAACGAATGGGGGGCGGGGGGAAGGGCTGAAAAACGCAGATTGCGTGAAATTTTTTAAAAGCATTTTTGGTTTGGTTTTTTTGTGTTTTTTCTCAGTGGTTTCAAAACTTCGATTTCGCTCGAAAGTAAATCGAATGTTTTCACAAATCATGCGAAGTTGGCACTTTTACTCATGTATTATATCTCATTGCTGTTGTTGTTGTAGCTGTTCTTTGGCCACAAAACAGAGTTGGCTACCCTGAAATATGATCGATCAAATACTCTCCACAAAAACCGTACTTCTCTTTACCTCAAAGCCTTCTTGCCAGTTCTCATTGCTCAGCCTCCTTGGCTGCCAGAGGCTTGGACAATACTGATTTTGGCTGTAAGTGGGTGGTGCCACGCCCATTTTGCGATCGAGTATGAAGTTTCAGGTCAATTGGTTAAGTTCTTCGTCTTTTCGTGTGGGGCTCCCAGCTCCAGGTGTCTCCTTCTGGGCGTTACAAGCCTCATGTCGAAGTTGCAATGCTGTGCCCTGCGTGAGGAGCACATAAGTCTGAGTGACGGCTTTGCTTTTACGCAGATCGCTTGTTACCAAAATTTCGGCTTTCATGAGTTGTTGCGGCCTTTCCGACACATTCGTTGCGCTACAAACGATGCCAGAAGGAGTTTGCATGAGTTTGATGATGATGAGCAACGTTTCTGATGTGCTTGCCTCAAAGATCTTCTGCCAAAGTGCTGCCAAAGGACATGTTTGCTTGCTCCGTAGCATCTTTGAAGCACATGGAAGCACCTTGATGACCTTTCCTGCTGCCAGGCCTCCAGTTGTGGGCAACATCCTGCAAAATAAACCGAAAACCATCCAAACTGCACAGAAGAAAGCGCTTGGATCGGTCTAGGAAGCCCACGGTTCGTCAGAAACAGAACCTCTCGCACGGATCTCAACATTCCTACGGTCTCAAGACTCCTAGATCTCAGTTGATACAATAACCGGCTGCACTCGCACCCCAGCCAACCGGCAAACTGAGTGACCAGGCCCGTGTTTCGACTGGGACTGAGGAGGCTTTATCCCAATAACCCAGTTTCATGTCATAGATCACTGGGTTGCCAATCTATCATGATCTTTCTTCGTTATCAAACACAACAACATTTCATAGTTGTTCCGGCGGATCACTGAGCATAAAACTAATGTGCCCAACCATTTTAATAAAGAAGCGTGCAACAGAAAAGCAAAAAGTAACAAAGGTAAATAATATATTTCAACGAGACATAATAAAATAATAGACAGTCCGGCGAATCGTCGCTCTCTCCTCTCCTCACCCCTCGTCCCGTCCCGTCCCGTCCCGACTCGTTTCATTTCATTCGTTGGCAGTGAAAGTCGCACAAGTTTCTTAACAAAATGTTTTAGGGAAATCCATGAAATTCGTAAAGTTGAAGATTACGAAACACATTGCAGACGAACACTGACACAAACACACACACATGCATGTGAGTCATGTGCCTGTGTGTGTGTGTTAACAATTAAACTAATTCGACATGGCAATCAACAACATGCGTTCAATAGAAACGACTGTTTTTACCAATTGCGGTTTTGCTCTCCTCATTGGTTTGTGTTAACGCAACTTTTAATTGCATATCGCACACACACACTCACACACACATGAGTTGCACAAGAAGAAGAGAAAAGTAAAAAAAACATTAATAAAAAAAATTCGCATAGAAAATGAGACAAAATTAAATACAAATTTGTATAAAACATCGAATAAAATATAAATTAAGCCAGAGAAAGAAGTGTGTGTGTAATGGTGAGGGAGAGGGACAGAGTGTGTGAGTGTGAGAGTACGAGGCACAAGAAAGTGAAAAGAAAGAAAGACGAAACGAAAAACATTCATGTGTAAGCGTGATTTTACCATATTTTGATTGCGTTGGCAAATTGAGTTATTTTTGGCACATTGTTTGTGTCTCACACACACACACACACACACACACACACACACACACACACGTGCATTGATTGCTGTGTTCGTTTTGAATGAAAATGCATTAATTGCATTTAAGCAAATACACTTTTGTTCCTCAAGCAGAAGTGTTAATTGAATAAACCCTCTTTTCACTTTAAAGTAACTCATCGGCATTTTGTTATGTGCGTTGCTCAATCGATCATTGTATTGAAAACCGCTTTGTTGCACAAAAGTTGTGTTGATGATTTCCAAATTTAAGTGGGAAACATTGCGTTTCAATCAGAAGTTTTTTGCAAAAAATACTTCGCTTTCCATTTGCATTACTCTTAGTAGGAGAATCCAACAAGATTTCAGGATTTCTGCATTAAATGCTTTAATAAATTGGGTGTTGTTTATTTCCCAAACTCAAGATCTCCTCCTCTCTCTATCCCAAGTGAGATCATTCCTAAAACTTTGAAACAATAGTAAATAATTTAATTAATGAGTTTGAAAGTCGACATGAGGTTTGGAATGACCTTATCCCTTCCGCTTGGTGAGACTTGTGGACAACCTCTCCGTTGGCGGGACGTCGATCGAATAATGCAACCTCTAGTCTTCTGTCAGCCGACCAATTGACTAGACTTCGTTTCAAAGCTCAAGGCGCCGAATTTTTTTATAAGCTATCTGTGGAGGCTTGTTAACTTTCACTGGAAGACTTCTAAAATTGTGCTTCGGAACGATATTTATTTAATTATTCCAAAAGTTGTATACTTGATTTCGTGTTCCATTTGTTATATGTTTTATTTGCTTACAAAGGCGAAGTCAGTGAAGATAAAGGGATGACTGTTTTGCCTCTTCATTTACTGAACTCAATGGGCGCAAAGTCGCCACCAACTGTTGGGAGTCAGGAAGGCGGTACCGAACTAAATACTTGTGTATGTGAATTTCCATTTCGTCGGTCCTACTTGAGTCGTGCGCGATACCCGAAAGCAGAACAGAACAGAACAGAACATTCAATAAGCGAAATTTATGGGGCTGTTGACCTGAAGTCGCGTCATCGCACTTGGCAATAAATGTAAAACTATTTTGCTTAGTAGACATTTATGTATATTTTCACTGTTATGCCTAGAAGGCATTAATCATGCACTGCCAATACACACACAGACACACACAGACACACACACATATATATAGAAAATTAGCTAACACAGGTGAAAAGCGGTTGCGTCGCCGCTAGATCAAAGCCTGGGGTCTTTGACACTTACACGAGACTGTATTTTGTTTCAGTATGCATGACGAAAACAACAACTACAACAACAACTACAACAGCAACAACAACACCAACAACAACAACACAAAAGAGAAGCGAAGAAAGAAGGCAAAAAGTGCGCACAGTTACAAATTTGTGTCCGATTCCGTTTAACAATACAAAGTAAAAGTGCTACGTGGGTCGTGGGTGTAGTTGTTGTTGGAGCGGGGGCGGGGCGTGTGTGCGGGCATGGTTCGTGTGCTGCTACGCAACGGAAGCAGCAAAGCAAAAGCAAACGAGCGAAAGAATTGCGTGTCTGGGCAAATTGTCAAAGTTTTTGGCATCATTTCCACTCATCTGACGGACGGACTGGCGGGCGGACGGACGGACAGTGCGACTGACGAAAGCAATCATTAGCGTACGAACGCAACAACTTCCTGCAGTTGCGTGCCAACAGTTCGGACTCACAAGACTTGAGGTTGGTTGACAATTAAGCTCGAATGTAATGACATATAAATTGCATTTAAGCCAAAATGCCGTGGGCTGAGAGGGAGGAGGGAGTCATCTCTGGCCTTCCGCGTAAACCATCAACGAATCTCATAAATTTTATTTCAATTCTTATTCTATTTTTGTTCCATTTGTGAGATTCTGAATGGTCGATACTCTTCATACACTATCCCAATAAACGCCCATGAATATTAGATCGAGTGTTGACAGTCAAAATCAAAGACTCTTCTCTGGCTGATGCTGCTCGGAGAGTTCGAGCTTGAGATCAACGCAGCAACAATTGGGATATCTTAAAAACCAGCAAGGCTTAGTTGAACTCTCCTCCTCTTCCTTGTCTTTATGGTCCATGGGAACTAGAAGATCGATTGGTCTGATCGTGACTTTACTACTGAACCGAGACTCTCTGCAGAAGTTCCGATCGTTGGGGAGTCGGAATGGCCTTAGCCAAATCGGAAACCTTTGCCGGGCTGACCATGAGTATTTTGTATAATCTAAATGATCTCCTACGCTCTGAGAAAAACTTCGTTAGCAAATGTTAGTATGAACTGTTGAACGCATGAGGAGCTGCAAAGCTTGATGAGGAACACTCAGCTCAGTAAAAAGAAAGTGCGCCCTTTGCCGCGCCCCCAACAAAAGAAGTCAAATGAGTAAAATGCCAAAACTCGAAATTGAAAACGAAAAACCGAAAAAGAAAGAAAGAAATTTTTATATACAACAAAAAGAAAAAACTGCTAAAAAGTCCAAGTGAAATGCTCACTTTGCTGATTGTGTAGTCTAGGCACACACATACACACACACACACACACACAAACACTACCATTGCGCGGCTTGCATGTGTGACGTCTTCAGTACCGCCATTGCCCCTTCACGCCCCAACCCTTCAGGCTAGCGACGACAACGATCGTGCGACGAGCAACAGCAGCGATCAAAGCGCTTGCGATGAAGAAGGGGGGACGGGGGTTAGTACAAATTGGGAAAAGGCGAGCAAAAGTCATCGCAAGAAGCTCATGTTTGGTATAATATTTATTATGCGTGCACACACACACACACACACACGCACGCACACACACACACACGCACACAAGCTTTTCGGGGAACGAATACTCTTGCAAGAAAGCAACTATGAGCTACGTGCAAGAGTCTACGCCTAGACAACCAGAGTGTGTGCGGCGAGGAGAGTGAGCGAGTGAGCGAGTGGGTGAGAGACCGAATGAGCGTACGAACGAATGTGAAAGCAAAGCACAATCATCAGCAGCAGCGGCAGCGGCGCCGACGTCGACGTAGTAAAAGTCTAAAATCGACACAAAAATTTTATTTTCGGCGGTCATTCACCCGAAGACGCACACACACACACACACACACACACACACGGACACGCATACACAAGCACATGTATGAGCATAGACGAGTACGTGTTCTCGCTTGCTTTCGCGCTCAGACGATAGTCGGTCGGTCCGACCAGCCGTACATCCATCAGCTCGCTTGGCAAGTTGGTCTTGTATCGCACGGCATGCGGGAACGCACATCACGCTGGTCGCTCGCCCGTATCTCTGTGCAGCCCCAGCGGCAGCCCAGGCATGGAGGGGGAGGTCGTTTCGTTCATCAACGTCAACCTAACGCATCTATCGTTTGTACGCATGCATGCGTCGCGTCGCCGGGCGGGTGGCGCGATATCGTCAGCGCGCTACAACTACAACGACGACTACTAGGGTACAACAACAGCCACAGCAACAACAACTAGAGGCAACTACAACTGTGCACGCACACTGCTCTCGCTTCATATTTTCGGTTCTGTCAGCTCCTCGCATTCACGCACAAACAAATCATATAAAATTTGCTTAGCTCTTTTTTTCTTTTTTTTGAACACACAATTCGAATTCTCGCCCCAAAAAAGCAAAAACAAAAATTTAATTAAAAAGAAAAAAAGTGTTTGATTGTCGCTCTTGGCAACGCATGCACGTTTGTTTATGTGCGTGCGCGAGTGCGTGCGTGTGTGTGCGTGCGATTGCGTGAGAGCGCAAGAGTGCGAGAGTACGCGAAACCAGCGTGAGTGCGTGCTCGCTTGCGCTGACGTCGCTGTGACGCCAACGCACTTCAGTGCTGCCGCAACGCACTTTTTCTGTTGTTGCCGATTAGAAAAAGAAAACCGATGACTGCGACTGCGACTGCGACGTCGCTTGTCTTTGTCGTTGACGTTGACGTTGTTGCTATCGCAGAGAGTTTTGAATATTTTCTTGTTAGAAATATTCTTTGTTTCGTATAAATTTGTACAAAATGATTATTCTCATATGACATGTTTCCCGCTCTTTTCCATACACCCGCGCCGAACTGTTTGTTGATGGCTTGGTTGGCTGTTGATTTTGTTTATTTTGTTCGCAGCGTTGACAATTGTAGCATGTCTTTTGTCGTTTTTAATTGTTTTACATGCCAACAAAAAGAGCAGTAAAGAGTGTCACTATAACTTTGTGCATGTATGTGTGTATGCTGGTTTTTATATGCACATATAGTAGACCGTTAGTCGACGAGCTTTGGTTGAGTTCTCACGGCATTTACACCCGGTCAAGTTGTCTTCCTATAAAACGTCACAGACAATAAAGTCTTATCTGTTGGGTAGAAAAAAGTCAAATATTTGCAAAGAAACTCATGTTTCATGGTTGATGTTGTGACATAGCGCACTTCAGCGTTCAAGCGTAATGAGAGCTCATGCGCCTTTGAAGAGAATGTTTCCTCCGATGACATGCCATGTGTCTTTGTTGTTGATTATTCTTTGGCTTGTAACTCCAAACTTCAACTGAGTCTAACCTCTTCTGTCGCTCGTCTAACGGTTACGCTGAGTAGTCGACAGCTGTCAACAATCGTTCCAGAAAAGCGCAAACAGGCACACATGTTCAAATACAGACAAGCGGACGGACGGACGACTTCTCAGAGCAGCGAAAAAATAAATTTTGAACGTTCCAAAAAGTTGTTGGTTCATTTATGAAGTACGAAAAATCCAAAAAGAAATTCACATGTTGAAATTGTACAGAGGCGTCTTCGAACTTAAGACTTATAAATAAAATGTTATCATATTAGTTGAGTTCATTGCCATTTGTCCCAATAAGAATTAAAAACTATTTGCTATACCCTGTACAAATGAAACGTGTACGTGTTAGGAAATATTAGGTTTGTAAGGACGCGATGTATGTAAGACCCAAAAGGAGGAGAGCTAGACCCCACAAAGTATATGTATTCTTGATCAGGATGACAAGATGAATTAATATGGCCATGACTGTCCGACCGTCCGTCTTCATTAATGGTTCTCGAAACTGTAAGAGCTAGAGACTAAAAACTCGTGCGATTATTCGCTTCTTCAAGTTTGATGGAATTACTGCCTCGCCATAGCTCGCACACCAGAAGCGATGGAAATCGGAATGCAAACTCAGTAAACTTGCCTCTTCAATATACCAATTTCTCCGAACTGTTGCCTCGAAAAGACCAACATTTGCGTTCCCTTTGCTTTTCCGCCATGTTGCTTACAGACCAACAAATTGCTGAGTTCTCCTTTTTGACTACATGGCACAATATTTGTTTAGATTTTGTGTTTTGAATTACAGGACATTACATTGTCGAGTATACTCGACTTTACCTATGAAAACTGTAGTTTAGCATGACTGATTTGCTTACGAGAAATGACAAAATGGGCGTGGCTCTATTGAGAGTATATACGTTTAGGCAAAGCTGAAAAATGCTCCTTTGTTGAGTTTTCCTTATTACTGAAGCATTTATGGTTTCGGTTCTAGCAGAATATTCTTCAATTATTTCTTTTTGCTAAAAGATACGATAATATATGAAAAATATGCTTCAAGAATTTAATTCTGACACATCAGTGCCGATTTTCCACTTATTTTATGCTTTTGAAACTTCATTTAAGCTGAAATTTCGTTAATAAACTTTAACTTCAAGCTTGTCTTTGTATCAAAGTAGATACAGCGGTTGTAAGTTGGCTCTTTGTACGATGTTTGTATTCCATGCGCTTCCTGCAAAAGTTAATTTTCTAAATGCTCTAAAAATAAATGTTCACGCTTTGTATTTGAAATGATAAGCGTTTGAAGCATGCAACCAATAGCCAAGAGGCAAAGAGCAACAGCAGACGCGTGATTATCTGCACGACTTGAGGGCATAGATACATATACACACGCACAACAAATACATGTACATAATTGAAATTCTAAGTCAAGTTTGATAAGAAGTTTAATCATTTACATAGTTGGCAAGACATGAAGGAACAATGCAGCATCAAAATATGTTCACGAGAGCAGCAAACCTTTAATATTCGTTGCTGGCAAGCGACCAAATGCACACACACACACATACACATACATACACACATGCACACAAATGAAAGGAAATTAGAAAAAAGCAGTTGATGTAGAAGAGGAGCAGAAATGCAACGAGCTTAGAATTTATGACATGCACCAGAAGAAAAAGAAGAAGAAGAACATATTTATATATGTATGTACATGGATGTATATTTTACTGGCACATGTATATGCATGAATGTTGGAAAATGTGAATGCATTGAAGAATACATCTATCTTATCTATGCAACTTGAATATATTTTTTCATTATAGGTAATTTTTTTTTATTTTCAAATTGCTTAAATGTGCGTTTGTGGTTATTCGTTGATGTGTGTGTGTATGTGTATGTGTGTGTCAACTAACAAACAAACGATTGCACGATGATGGCGACAATGATGCACGCACACCCGCCGCAGTCATACAACACTGAACACACTTGCATACCCACACACACACACACGCACTCACACACACAAGTCCACAATTAATAAGCAAACGTTGAGTGTACCAAACAACGGTTAGACAAATGCTGGGGGAGACGGGAAATGGCAAGAAGAACGAATGCAAAACACACACACACACACGGACATTATTAAAGAAAAAAATTGCACTGCTATGCTGCAATTGCAATGAGCCGACAGCAACAATAACAACCTAAGCAACAACAAAAACAAAAACAACAAGTTGATTGTCTCCTTTGCTCTCGCAACTGGCAAACGAACGAACGAGCGAACGAAAGACAAACGAACAAACGAACGAGTGTGAGCGAATAAGCAACATGAATGAACGAGCGCCAACAAATGTTAGAAAAGTGGGACAAAGTTGAACAGACGAGCCAAGGACGGATATTAGTGCGAGTAGTTCGGTTGCATGCTCGTTCATTGAAGTTGTGAGAAGAGGCAGAAGACGATTACAACAATATCGCCAACAGCAACAAACACATGAAACTATTACACTCGCATACAAATGCTATGTATATGTAGTGGAAAAAAGTGGGAAAAAACAAAAAGAAAAAACATTGTTTTCGTACTTGCATGCATTTTACTGCGGCAACTATTTCAACAAAGTGCAGGGGGTGTCTGTGTGCCTGCGTGTGTGTGTGTGTGTGTGAATAGGCAAAGCAAAGGCTATGAGTGCGCGCAAATATTTTCGACTATACTCAAGTGACTCGATTCTTGATGATTACATATTTCTTTTCTATTGTGAATGTACAAAGTACATTTTGATCGTTGTTCGGCGTGTGTGTAAAATCATTTGCAGCTGTTGTTGTTCTTGTTGTTATTGTTATTCTAAAATACATTAGAATTTGTGTTGTTGTTGTTGCATTGCGGCGGCTTCCTGCGCCCGCAAAGTGCAATTGAACTCGTCACGCCTAAAATGCTGAAAAGCAACAAACACAGCAATAAAAGAAACGAGACGTCATAAAAAACACGTCTTTTGCAGTCTTCGCCACTAAAACTTCACACACACACACACACACACACACACACGCACACATGCATAGTCAGAGGCAACTGATTTTTCGACGCTCTGGGACTATGCTTGTGGGTCACGAGTGACGCCTGCAAGCCCTCCACCCGCCCCTCTTCCTCATTGCTTCATGCATGAGTTTTGGTCTCTCTCAGACCAAAAGAAGCTACAAAAACACTAAAAAGCGAACAAAAAAAGTATCAATTAACGTTTGCAAACAAGTTTTTCCACATTAGTAAAGAAAATACTTTACGACGTTGGAAAACCAAAAACAAACACAAAAACAAAAACAGACACAAAAATGCAACAAACCGACAATGAATAGAATTTTTCAGCGATTTTTCTTTTTTACTCCTAAAGCCATTTGCGTCGTCAGTTAGTTGGAGGCATCAAGTTTGTAATACCCTACAAAATCAAAAGAAATAAGAAATAAGAAACACTCCATACTACGGCCTTCTATTTAGTCTGCCTATCGATTAATACCACTCTTGAGATATTCTCGCCAAGCATCAATAAAAAGACTTCCTCTGTTTGCATTCCAGATCAAAGAATGTTTGCTAGGCCGATCAAATGTTTCGGAGATAAGCAATGCCCTGGCACATTCGAAGCTTTCTGCATGGACATGGCTGTATGAGCTCCTCTCGCCAAGCTGATCAGGAATATATAAGCATACTTTACATGTGCGTTGCAAACTGCAAGACATGGTTTATTGAAAGTAGTCTTTTTGCAAGATTATCGAAGTTCATGTTTGGTGTTTAAGAAGCAACACTTGATTGATAACTGTTTTGTTTCTGGAGCTGAGAAAATACTTATTATGATTCCGAATTTTCGTGGCTCACCCCTTTTGACACCCATTTGCTTGCCATTGCTTGGGACTGTGTTGTTTCGGGCTTGTCTTGGCAGCGCCATCTGTGTGTCAGTTCGGCTCCCGAAGTTAAGTGTTTTGCATTGTCGGAAAACTTAATTAAGACTCATGGAAAACGTGTTCGCAATAGAGCAATCAACCTGCAAGAACGACAAATCTAAATGCGATACATCTAAATCCGCACCAAAAGTATCTTAAACAGACTCAAAGTCAGTCTTGGCCAACTTCACGTCTTTGTCTGCGAGCGTTGTTGTTGTTGTTGTTATTGTTGCTGTTGTTGTCTTCATGTTTGGCTTTGCGGTTCAACTTGAAAAATCTTGTTTTTGGCAATTTTGTCGTTCTTTTTTATTGCAGTTTTGTTTTTGTTTTTGCCTCTTTTTTGTTGTCTTACAAAATGGCGCACAACGTTCAAATACCATAAATAATTGTCTATATCTGTTTTTCGATGTTGCCGTTGTTGCCGTTGTTGCCGTTGTTGCCGTTGTTGCCGTTGTTGCTGTTGTTGTTGCTGTTGTTGTCGTTTGTATGCGTTTCGTGTGCGAAAATTGCGCAAATGCATTTGTTCGCTGCGGTTTTTCAAGGTGTCTGTTTCGCTTTTATTTGAGTGTCTTTCTGCCATTAGTTTAAAGTTGAATTGCACTTAATTAAACGAAAATTACACTTATTGTTTTCGCATGGTTTCCTTTTTTATTGCCGTATTAGTTACAAAGACACAACGACTGAGTGGATAACAACAACAACAACTTGAAATTCAACGAAGTTGATCTCTCAACAAGAAATTCACAAGTTTGTTTATGGGCTTATATAATATTTATATTTTATTAGAATTGTAAGAAAACTCTAACGCGGTCTGATGTGTCTTCATTTTCTACTCTCAGATATCTCTATTAAATGTTATACCGCTCAAAGATAAACTAATCTTTTTTAGCTCATTTAGAAAATTTCTGTTGCCTTTAATTACGTCATCATTCATACATTCTTTCTGAAACCACGTACGGTTATCGGTGAGGAGCCTAGAGCGGTGTTAAAGGTCCTGAGCTGCCCATAGATAAGTGCAGTTTGGAATCCCTTGAAGAACCAAAAGCCGGGGGATTATTGTCTTTTCTCTTGCTCTTTCTGGCTGTTTTGGGTATTACTTAGAGCACCTTATTGGTCGAAAACATGACTCTTGCTCGTAACCAAAGCGATGAGCTTATTTTTCAACGAGATCAACTATGAGGACCAACAAAACATAAGGAATTACAATTGTTCGAAATGATGAACCACTTTGTATGGAAGGCATAACGAACTTCATTATTCTTCTACTACCGAAACTGTCCCTCTCAGCCCTCTTTCCATTCTTCAAATAAAGTTTCCATTCCACTCTAAAATGATCACTGCAAAAACACTACTTGTAGTCTCTCTACATTGATCCTTTTCAGTTAAATGATGTGCTTTGCAGTTGCTTTTCTGCCAGTTCTATTCGAACCAAGCTTGGAGCGCTGGCACACGCCAAAGAGTATTCTATCTATAGAGTGGAAAATTAACTCTTAAAAAACTCGGTTGCAAATTTAAGCATTTATGTTGTAAAAGAAGTTGACAGTTGTTGTAGCCAAACTTTTTGTAATTTTTACATTCTTCTTTGTGTGCTGTTCTGTTTTGATTTATGTGTATGCCTCGCACACACTTCTATGGTGGGCTTGAAAATTTTAATCGGATTCTTCTTTGGGTGCTCTTAACTTCAATGGAGTTGAAATGCCAAAATTTCGCCAACCCGTCCATCCATTTAAGAGTTCGTTTTCCACTCTATAGGTAGAATATTGTTTGGTCGTACGCGGCGTATACGCAACTTTGTGTTGATTGCAACGTCGTTGTACTTCTTCTTGTTCTTTCGAATGAATCAATTACGTTAATAATGCAGAAGCATTTCACGCATCTTCGTCTGTCAGTCCGTCTGTCCGTCCCTCTGGCTGGCTGGCTGGCTCAGTCAGCATCCTCGGCTACTACGCAAATAAACTTCGTGAATATTGAGTTACGCATGTGAATTACATCATTTGTGAAATTTCGTATTTTAGTTGTTTCTGTTGGCGCCGTTGTTGTTGTTGTTGTTGTTGTAGCGCTGTGTTAATAAGCGAGAAATTAATATTTTTATATTGCTCACGATGTTTGTATGCTTGTTTTCGCACTCGCTCTGTGGGTCACTAAACTCTGGCCGAAATATATGTGTGTGGCGGCACGAAAGAAAACCGTACACTCACAGACACACACAGACGCACCAAAAAGTAGAATTGCTTCGTCGTGGCCAACAAAAGATCGATTCAAAAGCACGTACTACAGATACAGATACAGACACAGACACAGACACAGACACAGATACAATATTACAAATGTACATGTGTATATGCGAAATGCGTGAAATGTAAACACAACAAACGTCCCATTCATTGTCGCCGAGAACGCCGAAGTCCAATAACAAATCCATGCGCCAAAATATGCGCCAAAAGTAACTCAACGCTAGTCAACTCACAAAATATCCGAAAAATCAAAAACACAGAAAGGGAGCCTCGCCGAAACTTGTATACTCTTGCAAGCGTTCTCCCAATTGTTCTTATTGGCAAATCTTTTTTATCATTTTTCCAATAGGAATCACATACTTTTTGAAGATTTCATTTGTGTCCTATGTCGGTTCTTTGGAGATTGCCGAAAATAGTCAAGGACTAATAAGCACTCGCAAGGTTTCATGTGTTTATATTTCCAGCTATACCAATCGTTCCTATGGAAGCTATAGTCGCCCGATCTCGCAGAGCGTTTTCATTGACATCCAAGATGACCTTGCAAATTGAGGTGATAGCTTTGGAATCAAAGCGTTTTTTAAGCAAATCCTTGATATGATTTTTGACCGATCGTTCCTATGGCAGCTATATGCTATAGTAATCCGATCGAGATGATTTTCACACACAAACTGCCTGCGATAATGTTTAATCTGAGCAAGCGGTTCGCATTAAGCCAGGCAGACGGACGGACGTCGTGCTGATCTAGAATATATGTATATACTTTGTACAGTTGGAGATGTCTCCTTCTCTGCGTTGCAAGCTCAACGGCAAAGTTGATATGCTCTGGCAAGGGTACAAAAACATAGTAAAACGGCTTGTGGCAAAAAGAAAAACACGTCAACGGCATTGCTGAGCGTTTGTATTGTATGCGATTGGCTTAAAGTACAAAAAGAAAGAGAGTTTGCTTGTGGAAGAAGAGGCTCGGGGCGGGTGAAGACGACTTATGAAAGTCGACGTAACTAAGAATGAAATGCTTTGCGCAACGGTTATGAATTCTAACGGCGTCCAAATATGTAAATCGTAAACGGAGCGAGCGGGTGAGAGGAGGCACTGCCAATGGCAACAACAACAACAACAACGACAACAACAAAGGCGTCAGCATAGATGTAACGTTGTTGGAGGCAAAGCAAAGCAAAGCGAAGCAAAGGCAACCAAAATCAAGCTTAGCTGAGAAAGCGCGCTGGGCACGAATAAGAAGAAGAAGAAGAAATTACGGTTGAAAGCCTAACGGAATTTCGCACAAAACCGGCTAAAAAAAGTTGTTGCTACTTTAAAGCCGCCTCGGCTTGTAGACAACAGCGTCGCCGCCGCGCAATACAGTTAACTTGGCCCAAACAGCAACACAAACACATAAGCAAACACACAGACCTACGCAAATAATGAGCATTGACTCATAAAGAGAGAAAGCAAAAAAGAGCGCGAATCTTCTAAGAGCAAGAATAAACAGTTGTGTTTTTGTGCTTTCAAATTCGCACACACACACACATTCACACAGGTTCATTAGAGTAGTCAGTCGGGCAAGCTGCTTGCGCTGACGCTGACGTTTGCAGCGCAGTGCACACAGAGCCGCCAGCTGCTTTGCCTGCTTTGCCTGCTTTACAAGAGAACACAAGGCGCGATAAAGACGCTGACAATGATGACGATGAAGCACAATGCAAAGCAGTGTGAGTGGTTTTGTTGCGATTACTTGAGTAGGCGCTCTTTTCAATTGCGTTCTGTTTAGACAGTTGACTGACTACGTTCGCCCCACAATGCAACTCCCGCTCGCCAATTACCCACGACCACCACCACCCATACAACAGAGCAGACCAGAGCGGAGCAGAGCCATCAGCTTGCCAGGCCGGTCGGTCATCCGCTGTTGCACCGGCTTGATGCAGTTTATTAATATGTATTATGCGGCAGCAACTACTGACTGACTTGCGAACTTATTGTCGTCTCGACCCACTCGCCTCTTCTGTCCTCATTGCCCACATACGTGTGCTGTCTCTCTGGCCGACCAAGCATTCGCTCACGCGTCCGCTCACTCGCTCATTTCGTTTCGTTTCGTTTCGTTTCGTTTCGACGTCGCGTCGTCACACTGCTAGTGTTTGCATGCATGCATGTGTGTGAGTGAGTGTGTGCTTAGTATGCGGTGCATTGACCCCACAACGTTGTGACCCACTTACGAAGCTGTTTTGCGAATATAACCGAGTCTCACTCGGCTTCGTTTCGTTCGTTCGTTCGTTCGTCGTTCGTTTCTCGGCTCTCGTCGCGTCTCGTTTCGTCTCCTCGTAGTTCGGCTTGGCTCTCGGCTTGCTCGCTTGCTTGTGCAATGAGCTTACAGCAACAGCG
>JBAMBP010002588.1:0-79333 GCA_037044515.1 Phortica magna
CTTCCCGAAATTTCATGTGTAAAATTATTTATTTGCTGAGCTCAGCTTTAATTGCATTTATGTTCCTTGAATTTTATAGTTTTGCAAACCTTTTTTAAACTTCAACAAACAAAATATATTATTTTTAAAGCGTTGAAAATTTATATGCTTTGCTACTGCCACGCCTACAAATCTGCAGGCGTCTCAGTCAAGCCAACAGCAACAATAGCACATGAGCACAAAAACAACATGGCCTTTTGCTATTTTTTCACTCCAAGTCTTACATTAGAAATGACAAATGATGCTTAAAATAACAATCAACTGTGACTAAATGAAAAGTAACCAACATGTTTACAAACAAACCAAAAAAAAAAACAATCCAAAGAGCATGAAATGAAAGCATGTGGAAAAAAAATCTAGCAAATGAAACAAAAAACCGAAAAAAATGCACAAACAATAATGGAAAAACGGCACAACAACAACAACAGAAAAGAACAGAGCATGGGAACAAAGCGAAAAACGTATGTTTTTCGTTGGCAAGCCCCTCACCCTCAGCCACGTCGAAGAAGCATGAAATCTCTTAATTGCTGCTGTTTCTAAGCGCTGCACAATTTGTCATGCTGCTAAAAACTTGGCTTGCAGCTTTTAAACTGCTGCTGCCTTGGCGAACTTCTCTCCTCTCACTCACACACACGTCAATACCGACTTGCGCTGTATCTTTAGCTGTATCTGTAACTGTATCTGTAGCACATCAATTTGAAGTCGCTTGTTTTTTTCAGCAATAACCTTTTATTGTGTGCTTTGTTTCTTAAAGGCTTTAAGCAAGCGCTATTAAACATGGTTATAAATGAAGTGTCAAGCGAACTTTTGCCATAATTAAAGTCAGCATTAAATAATAAATTGTCACACTGAAGCAATAAGTTAATTCATGTTGCACAGCGAAACTTTAATTCGTTTTAAGTTCATTTCAAACTATTTAAACTTTTCGGCAGCACCTTAAAGTATGCAAAGCAAATTAGCCGCCAGCGAGCTTAACATCAATGACAACTTATTGTCAATATAAAAATGTCGCAGGAAGCCGAAGAGAGTGAAAAATATAAGAAAGGAAAAGAAAACAAAACGGAAAGAAATGAACTAATAAAAGGCAACGAGCTTAAAAAGAAATTGGTGTGCCTGTTAGGGAAGTCACACACACACACACACACACACAAGCACAGAAAAACTCACATTAAAAAAAGAAAAAAATAAAAACAAAAACAAAAGGTGAGTTGAAGAACACGAAAAGGGTAAAACGAGCTGTCGTAAAAAGGAAGTAGGTTGCAACTTTTGTTCACCTTTTGCATTGCACTTTAAACTTTTGTGCAAAACTTTTGCTTAACAAATTTCTTGTCCCGTATCTGTTTTTGTTTTTGTTTCTCTTTTTTTGTCCTTCTTTTTTTTTTGTTTTGCTTTTATTGTATCATACACACATTTATACATATAAATAGACATGTGTGTATGCACAAAAAGTTGTACAAATACTACAGCCAAAGCTGAAATGTGTGCAAAATAAAGCATGCCATACAGGGTGCCAAAAATTTTGAAATGCTTAGGCATTTAATAATTTCAACTTGAAGCACAAAAAGGTGCGATTAAAACTTTTGCTTTTTGTCTTTTTTTATATATTAAAATAGAAAATAAAAATTATCATTATTGGCACACCAACTGACACCCTGTATAAGAATAAAATAAACACAAAAAATAAATCTATATTTTTTGCAAACAAAACAAAAAAAAAAGCAACGAAGGAGAAATGAATTTTGTTGTTTTCGTTGCTCTTGTCACACATGTCATTGTTGTTGTTGTTGTTGTTGTTGTTGTTGTTGTTGTTGTTGTTGCTATTGTTGTTTTTCTTTAGACAACTTGAGCAAATCGTCTGACCTTATTCCAGTGCATAGCGCCGGAACAGCACAGAAGAGCTAAAGACAACAACAACAAAACATAACAACAAAACAGTTCAGACCAAATTGTCAAGACTATTTTGCCTAAGCGCATAAACGTGGCTTTTATTTACAGTGCAAGTTGAGTGGCAAAAGCCATAGACATGTCGCTCTTGTACAATGCTGCCACCGTGCCACCAACCCTCATAGACGTCTTGTCTTGTCTGTGCGCGAGTTGATTGTTAGTTTTGGTCGCTTGACGTGCAAAGTTCATGTTTGCTGTGCTAGCAATTTCGCTGGCTAGCTCCGTCTCTTTCACTGCCGCTATGCATGTGTGTGCGTGTCTATTTCTAGATATCCTACCTGTTCTATTGTTTGAAAGCATGTGTCTGTCTGTGTGTATGTGTGTGTTTTCCTGCTGAAAATCACAGCTTTAAATGACAACAGACACGTGAAGTCTTATTATCTTTGGTCTTGCTATACACAAACAAACAAACAAACAAAAATGAAAAGAATATATAAAAAAATATTAACAACAAAAAACACTTTTGTTGCTTGCTGTCAGAGGCAGAGGACAGCGCACAGAGGGCGCTTTATTGACTCAACCCACATTATACAATGCACAATTCATTGATTTTTTCCCGCATACATTTTTTTGTTTATTTTTTTCCTTTCTTTATGCACCTTTTCATGCTTCAAGTCCTGCGGTTAATTATTTTGTATTCGTTGCATTCAAAAGAAAAATAATTATTATAATTGTTTCGCATTCACCTTGTTGCACCTTCACTTCTGCGTCGCTTTGTCTGTTATTTAAACACTTTTTTTATTTTATATGATTTTATTTTATTTTATTTTATTAACGCTTTAATGCACTTTTATACACATTTTGTGCTAATGACTTTCGTGCATGTCGGACCAGAGCGCTTGCACGCATTTCGTTTCGGTGTCAAAGCTTAAAGGTCACAATGCTGTGATATTTAATTGCTTAATTAAATTATTGTTGCTGTCATATGTTGTGCAACCGCAAGCACACAAAACAAAAGGATCAAAGAATAACTCAATTCGAAGCAATTAAATATACAAGAGTAATTAAATTTATATTAAGCACAACAAAGAGTCTTCTCTTCTCTCCGGCAGATGGTATGAACGACTTCAATAAACGTTGTTGTTGTATTTGCATAGAGAAATTATGAAATTAGTAATGACACCTTTAAAATATTTGTAACAACATTTTGCTTTTAGTTGGCCAAGTGAGCACGCCTACTTTTGTAAGCAACTCAATGCACAAGCGTTTGACATCGTGATAAGTAAAAATTATCATCATCATCATCATTGTTATAATTATTATATTTGCTTAAAGTATTTAAATGGAATATTCATGCATTGCAACTCATTTGCGGCGCATATTCATGTCACTTATTGTATGCGTTCGCCGTTGCATACTTGTGGGCGCCATTAATGAGCACTTGTTGGCTACACGATTGACTCAACTGTCATTCAATGCGCGCTATCATTGCAACTGTTTCATGCTCTTAACTCGCTTATCATGTACGAGCATGACATTTGAGTTAATTCGTATTTTTCAACTCCGCCGCCTCAACGTTTCGCGCATCGATGAAGCACTTGCAGAAATTTACATATTAATAAATATTGTTGTGCAACAAAAGTTGATGGCAAATATTTGCATTATTACAATAATTTATATTGTATATTTTTTTTCGATATTATTTTTACTTTAAATAAATATTTGTTGATAAGCAAATTTTTTTTTGTATTTTTTTTGGCTCAGTGAAAAAAGAAGATTTTATTTCGTATTTTGTAATTTGAAATTAATTTGTATGTATTTATAATAACGTATATTTAACTACCAAAACTATTTCATTGAGTTAATGATTTTTATTTACGATGATACACACAACACACACACAAACGCACACCAATAAATTAAACACTAAAAGGCGTTTTTTTTTTGCACGATTTTTATTTATATTTTTATTTTTACTTTTTAAAATTGTTTATGTTTTTTTTTTATTGTTTTTGCATATTGTCTGATTTTACACACACTTTGAATTGTATTCAATTAAGCTCATGTTTGTTGCTGTTGCACTTACAAAATATTGTTCCGCTTGGGCAAATATTTATTTAAGCATTAATTGTGAACGCGCCGCGCGCCACGTGCCACTCGAAATGCATGCGTGAAATCATGAGTAATAAAACATTTAAAAATGGATTTTCAATGTTGACTGCGAGCTTATGTGAAATTGTTTGCTTTGAGTTTATATTGAACTTGTGCGTAAATACTTGTGCAAACGCATATAGAATTGTATGATTAATGGTTATTGTTTGCGTTTTGCATCAACTTTCATGCCCATTAATGTGCAATGCATTTTACACATTCATTCGAACACGTTGCGTATACGTAATATTTAAACAATACTTTAGTCCTTTCTATTGGTTATAATAAATGTATGTTTGTTTAATGTCCTCTGACTATTTATGTAGTGTGTAACTTAGTCACTTTAGGTCTGCTTAACCAGCAGATTTGCCTGCCTGCACAGCCAACTGAAGACCAAAGTTCAAAGTGGTGTTTTCAAACGGACAATCGAAGTCAAAACCGTTCGCCGATTTTGTTTTCAGGCTTGATTGCAATTCGAAAATGTAAGAATTATTATTATAAATTAATGATTTCATGTTAACAATTTAATTTGATGCTTCAATTACAGTTAAACATTCGAGGTGAATATATTCCCACCCCCCGCAACTTTTCAATGTTTCTTTCTTTCAACGCTTTCGCTCATTGAAGTAAAATGCTTCAGTTTTGCCTCAATTTTATAAAAAAAAACTGAACGGAAAATTATGTTGAAGGTTAAAAGCCAACCAACAATTTATATCAAATCACTTGAAAGTTTTTGTTGATGATTTCAAAGTTGGAAAATTGTTTTTTTATTATGAACTTGAGCAAACAAACAATGTTGCTGTCTAATTTAATATTGTACACAAAACAGAACACAACAAAAATTGGGTCAATGAGAAATATTTTCAAATAAAAAGTATAATTATTTAAATAAAATAAAAAACAAAATAAATCATAAATAAATTTATACAGAAATACAAAATATAAAAGCTTCGAAAGTGAACGCGTGAGCCAAATATCTGCAACGATGCAATGCAAGTGCATCATCATGTTTTTTAATGCTGACGAAACGCGAAAATTCAGACAAATACACACATACACGCACACACACGCACACATCAGCATTGACATAAACTGTCGACAACGCGTCGAGTTTATATTTTACGCGCCAACAAACGCCGACACCATCATCGTCGTCATCATCATCAGCAACACCAACACCATGAGCAGCTCCACCTTCACGTCCACTGCAAGCACGTTCATAGCCAAGCCTCGCTGACTCTGTAGAGAACCGAACACACCAGCCCAATGAATAAACGCTTTGAGTATCATTGAGGCGCCAGTTAACGAGTTTCAGCTAACAAAGCCACTTCCTTGATAAAGGACAAGGTCGCATGATTGAGACAACAGTAAAGCAAACATTTTTTTTTTAATTTTTTAATTTTTTTCTTTCTTTTATTTTTATGCGCGCAAAATTTTGTTGCAAATTTGTTTATTATGCTTTCGGTGTCTCCTTCAGCCTCCCTCTCCCTCTCGCCCTCTCAGTCGCTGTCACTGTCTGCTTTTGTGATGCACTCGAACAAAAATCTATTGTTAATAAAGTATCGCATTGCGCAAGCCTGCCATGCCGTACACTTGAATTGAATAGGAATGGAAAGGCCCTTGAAATACATAAATATATTTTTTTATATTTTTCATGCACACTCGAGTGCATTGCTATTCAATACATATATATATATATATATATATATATATATTTTAATTACTTTAATGCAATGAAAGCTTGGAAATTTAATCAGTGAAATTCATGCGAATTTTTGCTTTCGGCGATTGCTTTCGAGGCCTTCACTGTTCATTGATGATGAGGATGGGCATGAGGCTGAGGATGATGACTTATGAAGTGAACTGCTTTTTTACGCTTCATTTAGCCATATTTTGTGCCTCAAGAGCAGACATTCAATGGAAGCAAACAACAATAAAAAAAAACAAATAACCAAAAACAAAATAACGAAAAAAATTATCGAAGGCAACAACTCAGTCACCCAACGTTGTGTGTCCACATGAGCGTATTGAACAGAAGACAAAGAGCCGCAGGACACTTTCCTCAATATGCGATACACTTTATTGTTTTGTGTCGCACACGCTTCAATGAAACAGACCACAAAAAGAAGACAGCGTAAACATAAGGAAAACCAAAAATAAAAGAAAATCCTCTTCAACATCTTTTTTTGTCATGCACAAAAAAAAACAACAAGAAAACTTGTAGTCCGCTTTTAGGCGACAGCGAATAAAAGTCAAGCGTACGACAGAGACAAACAAGTGAGCTTGGCGTAGCGCAAGAGAATGGGTTAAACATAGACGAAAAGCATTTGACAGTTTGCTGCGTTTGTAGTGACACAAGCTGCTGGCATTTCAAAGCCGACTTTTAGGCAGCTGTGCAAAAGCAAATGTAAGTGTAGTTTTTCAAACAATATAAAATAAATAAATAAATAAAAAACGATGAAAGGTAAAACCGCAATTGAGTATTGACCATCAACACATTTGCCTTCTTTGTGCTTTCCATTTGGTCTTGAAACAAACAAGACAAAACAACAACACTGAATGTCGTTGCTTAGAAATTACAAAAAAAAAAAGAAGCTGAAAACCAGAGTCAGAGCGACAGCGTTAGTATGAGTTGAAGCGAAATTGTACAGAAGCGTCGGCATACAACTTTCATAAAAACTAAAAGTGCCTCAAGTGCCTGTGAACATTTATTGAACTTTTACAAGTCGAGTGGGAGCACAAGCTAACCAGCACACAAAAACAGAGGGGGGAAAAACAAGACAAGCGCCAAAGTAAAACTTCAAATGTTTGACAAAAAGATAAATGAGACAAAAACCAAAAACAAAACAACAAAAAATAAAATAAATAAAAGAGAATAGAACAGAAAAAACCTTGAAAAACTTATGGCAAGAGGACCAAACGAGGACAGGCGAGGCCAGCGGTGATATGAAACTTTTCGTCCAAAAACCCAAAACAAGCACAAAATTACAAGCTTAAGGTCATACTTTGCATTCTTTTGCGTTCAATCGCCACAACTTCTTCTGCTTCTTCGACGTCTCTGCTTCTTCCAGCTCCTTATTGTTCATCGTATCTTCACTTCTTTTAACATTTTTTCTTTTTTTTTGTCTATCTGTTTTTTTTTTTTTGCTTACTTTTGTTTTTCTTTTCATGTGCTTTTCTTTTTTCCTGTCGTTTTTTTCCAGCACTTTTAAGATAATTTTTTGTTTTTCTTTTTTGGTTCTCAAGTACAGTTTTTTTTTTTTTTTTTGTCCCCCTTAACTATTAAAGTTTGACAGCGCTCGGTCATGTCATAAATTATAAGAGGTGCTCGAGAAAAAATAAAGCTTTATAGGTCCAAGTGCATGCAACTCTGCTTGCGTTGCCAGATCGCACGACACTCGTCGCGTATTTGGGTCACTTTTACTACAATAAGTAAACGCGTAAGTACAATTTTTACTTCATTCACAGACTTTTTCTCTCATTCATACAGACGTCTTAAATTTATGTACATACGCCTTTACCTACGCAAAGCACGCTGTCTCTCTCACACACTCTCTCTCTTGCCGCTTGCAGACGCCTTAAAATTTTGCTCACGTTTCAGTGCTTTCTCATTTCTGATTTTCCAAATAGTTTCCAAGTTCCCTTAACTCATTTTTTGCCGCTGCCGCTGTTGTTGCCTTGAGGCGTGTTGTTGCTGTGTAATTGTCTGCTATATTTTTAATGGTTCATTAGTTAACCTTAGACAGCTACAATATATGAATTTGCTTAATTTGTATATAAGCAACTAAGTCAACTGATAAGCACAACGCTTAATCAGCTTCCAAGCCGTATCAAAGAAAACAACAAAAAGTATTTAAAGTTTGCAAATGCGCATATGGCATGATGCACTGAAAGCAAAATGATAACAGATTAAATTGAAAATGTTACTTTACCCATAATTAATATGGGAAAGTGAAAATATTCAAAGTTGCAAAAATAATTAACTTAATTTCACACACGGACAACACCAACAAAAACTTCTATGCACACATAAAGCAAAAGTTAAAATATATAAAATATTATTTGCACAAATAAATTTCAAAACACACACTTGCAACAACAACAACAACAACAACAACATCAAGTGCAGCATCAAAGCAAGAAAATTGGTCGCAAATAAATGCGACACCAGAAGTGGCAACAACAACAATGGCTAACAGCGTTGAATGAACACATTGCCACTGCAAGGACGTAATGCGTATATGCGAATGTCCTTCACCTACATTTAAGCGCACACCTTTCACACACACACACAAGCAAGCTTACGCAAAACAAGCCAAAACGAAATTTATTTTAAAAGCAAACAGTGACGAAAACAAAAACAAAAACAACAGCAACAAATATATCAGCAAAGCGAATTGCGTTCATGCAATATTTTTATCCTTGCACAGAGTGCTGTTAGTCCACGCTAAATGGCGTAATGGCGACGCACAAGGTCAAGAAAGGCGCGAAGGATTTCACTTAACGTGAGCGCAGAATTATTAGTGGCAACTTCATGTGACACAATCGAAAGCCATGAGTAATGAACTCACATGTTGTAAAGGAAAAAAGTTAAGGACGTGCAGGCAAATTTAAATCAAACTAAGCAAAGCAATTTGCCAATCGTTTCTATGCTTCTTTTTTTATGCTTTACAAGCTGTCAAGTTGCGCACAAACGACAGACAGATTTGCTTTACTTGCATTACACAACTTTTTTTTTGCTTTCTTTTCTACTTTTTCATATTACACATGCTGCTTCATCTATCACTTTCTCTCTCTCACACACTCAACGTGCTAGTGGCGCACAGTGTCGCCTGACATTGTAATTTTTTCACCTGAATGCATGTCGCACTCTCTGTGGCCACACTTATTTCGAGGCCTTTCGACAACATTTACAACGACGTTGGCATCTCAATGAAGCTCATGTTGTCTCGTTTGTCCCATTGCGTCAAATAATGCTGCCTGGCAGCCTGGTTGCCACCGGATGCCATGGCACGAGCCAGGAAGCCAACATTGCTACCAGCTCGAGCCAGCACCGAGCAGTGCAAAGCACAGTGCAACACATCAAAGTGATTGAGTGATTGCACACGATGGACATTGTCGAGCCAAAGCATTGACGAAAAAAAGACATCAAAAAGCACAATTTATACGTATCATCAACAAAAAAAAAATAGACAACAAAATCGAGAAACAGACAATTGTTAGAGAAAAGAAAAATGGTTAGCAAAATAAAAAACAATATTGCAACAATGCAACTTCGGGCGTATGAAATCAATGTTCAAATACGGTTAGTACTGTCAACCTTTAGTTTTGCCCAACGGGATTTGTGTTGCACGCTCAGCGGTGCCAGAGTGGCCGAACATACATTTGCGAAATTAGAAAAGAGACTTCAAGCTTTTGACAGACACACAAATGTGTTGTTTGTCGTTGTTGTTTGCGTTAGAATTTCAATACGATTTTAATCAAACCAAAAATTAACAAATAAGCACCGGCTCAACTTGGCGCGCATGAAGAGTTGGGCAAATGACTGCCAAGAAAAATATATATATATATATCTATAATGCTTGAAAAAAATATAAGCAATATGACATAAGAAGCCGCGAGAGAATGTGCAGCATTGAGGCAAACAAACAAGTTGCATTCAATGAACGGCAAAGCTTTTCAAGCGAAATTCTAAATAAATAGCAATTTTCAAGCGTACACCAAAATAAGCTTAGTTAAAAAGCCAAAAACATAAAGAAAAGTTATCAAGCTTGTGTCTTTCTTTGAAAGCTAGACAATACCGTCTTAGACATGTTTTCATCAACGTGGCTCATGTATGAGTACGCTGGCCTGAATGTGTGCTCAGTGCATACAAAATCACACCACACAAATTCAGGTAGCACAAACAAACAAAATACATGCGAAGGAAAGCATAGCTGGCGCAGCTGTTAAATTATTTGAGATGCAAACCCGACGATAGCACTAACTCAAGAAAACCACAAAAGCCCAGAAGATTTCAGTGCAGATTCTTTCAATATGGCTGTCATATCTTGTACTGCTCTGTGCCTCTTCTGTTCAGCTCTGTTCTGTGTTGTTCTGTGTTGTTCTGTGTTGTTCTGTTCTGTTCCTTTCAGTTCTATTCTATTCTGTTCTTTTCTGTTCTGTTCTGTGTTGTCTTGTCTTGTCGCAACTCATCTCAATTCATCTTGTCTTAACTTGACTTGTCTTTCGCTTCGACAAAAGGTTGCTCTGCATGTTGCTGTCTAAGAAACTGCAGAGCACGGCAAATTGTGATGGTAAACAACGATTAAAAGAAACTTGATTACTTGCTGCATACTGCATGAGCCATTTATTCTGTTTGCTCTCAAAACTCAGCACACTTCAATTCAGTGCAACTCAACTGAACTCAACTTAACTGAACCGTTTTGAACTCTCAGCGTTGCCTCATGTGATTTCTCATGCTTCCCGTTCGCCGTTCGCCGTTCACCCTTTGCCATTGTCCAAGTTGGCTAAACACTTAAAGCATGTTTGCAGAGTTGAGGTGTGATGATATATTGTGCACTGATTTATTATTCCATTGAGTTTTGCTGCTTTTTATTTTTGAAAGTGTCTGCAAAGCATTAAGAATTCTTATAAAAAAAAAAAGGATAAAACACATGTTCACGTTATGATTATGCTTAGAGGTAATATTTATTCATCTTGGAAATTACTAAAAATCAGTTATGCTGACTGGCAAATACATTTACTGATGACTTTTGAATGTACTTTTTACTCATAAGAAGTGTATTCAAATTACACAAGAGGAAACATTTATTTGAAGTTGCGATAAATCGACGAAATTATAAACTAAGTGCTTTTTAATCCAAACAAATACGAGTATGTATAAACAAAAGGTTATCGTTTTACGACTGATCTAAGTTTTCGTTTATATACGTATATATATAATGTAAAAGTTTTTCTATAAAAAAAATCAACTCTCTCAACATTTCATGATATTTATGTTGCCAGCCGAGCCGAGCGAAATCGTGGCTTTTGTTTATAGAAATCCGAGAAAGTACTCAGCGCCTCGTTTAAGTCAACGTTCATTGTCTTCCTCAAACAAAAATTTGCTATCAAGTAATATCTTGTGCTCAATCGCTTATATAAAATATACTTTGCGGTACATTTGTCTCAGTCTTCATCCAATCACCGTGAATTCAACTTCGTGCAATGAATTTTTTGTGTATCTTGTGGTTTTATTTGAGTATCAGCAAAGCAGCTGAAAACGAAACAATCGATTATGTAGAGCTTGAACAAAAAAATGTGTTCCTGAACCTGGAAAACTCTGAGTTACGTTTTAATTATTCCAATGTAGCCTTGGATTATGCAAAGTTGCAAAAGGAACACTTTGAAACACGGTAAAAATTATATGCAAATCGATTAGAGAAAATATCAAATATTAAGCAACATATTCCCGCAGTCAAAAACTTAAAAAAATGGCAAGTCATTATGCAAAATTAAACTCAAATTGCAGCATTCTAAATGATCAAATAGCCACACTTGTGGAGAGGTAATAATGTCTCAATATACTTTATAGTTTCTTAAATTAGTTATTTAATTTTACTCCAGTTTGCAAACTGTTTCGGAGAACATCGAACCACTTAAACGAAACGTATATCAAAATGTTTTATCAAAAAATTGTGCTGAGGCTTCTCAGGGAAAGAGTGGCATATATACAATCGCAATACCTTTCTCGAATCTCGATCCATTTGACGTAGTCTGTGATACTAAAATTCATGAGGGCAACTGGTTGGTAATTCAAAGACGCATGGATGGCAGCGTCGATTTTCATAGGCCGTGGTTGGAGTACAAGAAGGGATTTGGTACTCTAGACGGTGAATTTTTTATTGGTTTGGATAAGCTACACACCTTGGTTTCTTATGTACCGCATGAATTGCTGATTGTTATGAAAGATTTTAACGATAATATGAAGTACATTAGATATAGTAACTTCGTAATTGGTAATGAACGTGAACTGTACTTATTGAAAGCTCTTGGTGAATCTTCAGGCTTAGCTTTCGATTCGCTAAAAATTCACCATAAAGAAAAATTTTCAACGTACGACAATGACAACGACAAAGATGACGAAAAAAATTGTGCTACAACATTGTTGGGAGGTTGGTGGTACCTCGACTGCCCAGATCGGTATGCAAAATTTATTCACTTAGTATTTAATTATTCATTAACTGTTACACTAACTATTGAAATTTTGATTTGTAGACGCAGCGATTCATACTATGATTATAGGTAAGAATAACTTGTTTTTAAAAAAACACCACAAAATTAAAAAGTTTTTTTTTTTTTTGTTAAATTATTAGCAATTTGAATGGTCTCTATTTAAATGGAAGCTACACATCCGATTACAAATACGGCGTTACTTGGGATGGCTTCTATCAAGATTATTACTCCCTCAAGTTCGTGCAAATGATGATACAACCGAAGGAGAATTATTAATAGTTAACATTAATGCTTTACCGATTTTGGCAACATTTTCCAAAATTTCGAAAATTTACCAGTTAATTTAAGAAGTTATCTGCAAAAAAGTTATAGTAATAAACAACTAAAACAATAAAGTTTTTAATCAATATTGAAATAAATAAATAGTTCGCTTCTTAATTACTGTTGATTTCTTTATCAAATGAAATCAAAGCTTCTACCAAATATCATCTGATGTATCACCGACCGAAACGTTCAACAGCCCTGCTTCTCGTTTTTGCTCAATCAGCGAATCGATCGAAGTACATTGCACTTTCAGAGCCTTGTGCTGGCCTTTCGTATCGTCCGTTGCAATCTCAAAACAAACAAAACCGCGCAAAAGAGTATTCCTATATACAGCAAGACTGTTTTGACGTGAGTAGTCTGAGTGATATTTAGCAATATAAAGTCAGGATTCCTCATTTTTCTTCAGTCTATTTCAATGAACTTAACATTAACGGTGAATTAAATTTAACGCAATGAAACAAATACATTTTTTATTGGTGTTTTGTTTTTGTTTGAGTTTAAGCAATGCGGCAGAAAATGATACAAACGTTTATTCAGAGCTTGAAAAAACAAATTTTGATTTGAACTTAGAAGTTTCGGAACTGCGTTTGAATAACTCAAATATCGCATTCCAATTCGCTAAATTGCAAAAAGAACATTTCGAAACTCGGTAAAAAAAAATATAAACATAAGATAATACAATAGTAGAAAACAATTAATCAAAAATTAATCCATCTATTTCGCAGTCAAAAGTTAAACGAAGTGGCAAGTCATTACGCAACGTTGAACTCAAACTGTAGTGTTTTAACAGAACAGATAACCACACTTGTGGATAGGTAAATTAGTCCTCATATAATTAAAAAAAATCTGAAAACATAAAAAACATGTTTTTTTTAGTTTGCAAACTCTTTCGGAAAATATTGAGCCCCTTAAACCAAAACATGATCAAAGAGGTTTGCCAAAAAATTGTGCCGATGCTTCTAAAGGAAAGAGTGGCATTTACACAATTTCATTACCCTTCTCCAATCTCGAGCCTTTCGAAGTGGTCTGCGATACTGACATACATTTTGGCAACTGGTTAGTAATCCAACGCCGCATGGATGGCAGCGTCGATTTCCACAGGCCTTGGTTGGAATACAAGCAGGGGTTCGGTACTTTGAAGGGAGAGTTTTTCATTGGTTTGAGTAGGCTGCATGCATTAACTAGTTACCTACCCCATGAATTGCTCATTGTAATGGAAGACTTTGAGGAGCAAACACAGTACATTAAATACAAAGACTTCAAAATTGGATCAGAGAGTGCATTATTCGACTTACAAGAACTTGGTGACTCTTACGGCAACAGTTCAGACTCACTGACGCGACATAAGGGCAAGGTATTTTTAACTTATGATAATGAAACTAACAGAAATCCGTATGAAGAGCATACGAACTGTGCCCAAAAATTGTTGGGAGGATGGTGGCACAACGATTGTGAACCCAGGTAAAGATTTGTGTGATTTTCATTCATGTACTTGAAATAATGTGATAATTATTCTTCTTAGCAACTATCATTCCAATAATTTTCAAAGGTATATAAAACTCACAACAAATTTCATAATTCCGTCCTGTTATTATTTTCTTCTTTTGTTTTACAGCAATTTGAATGGTCGCTACATGAACGGCAGATATATATCGGATTATAAATACGGCATTACTTGGAATGGTTTTCATTCGGATTTTTATTCACTGAAATCTGTGCAGATGATGATTCAACCTAAAAAAAATTATCAATCCTAAGCATTGAACACTTTAAACAAAAGTCTTACCAATAAAATACATCAGATAACAACTAAGACTTACTACCAAAAAACTTAAAAATCTAAAGTCAAATACAATTTCTACTAAAATTCATCTCTTCATATTGATGAGTTAATACAAACTTTACCTTATGTTGTTCCCATTAACTTCATTGTAAAAATAAAAACAATATTTTCAATATTAAATAGACAAGAGTCTTCTTTACTTTTTTTTAGACTTGCTGAACTCACTAAGTATTGTAAATAATATTATAAAAAGAATATTTTTTCATTGTTGGAAAATAATTAAAACTTAAAGGTTTAATTTTCGTCGCTGAAGTATTCAAGCAACGGTGAACAATCACATAAACAGCACCAATAATAAACTAACTGCGCAGTTCAGTATAAACCAGAGGCAAAGCAGCCTTCAGCACAATGCTCTCTTTTTTAACTCACTATCGCATGTCTTTCTCTCATTCACCACTCTCTTTCAATCATCAAGTCTCTTCTACTCGCACGTTTGCTAATTTATATTATATTCTGCAACAACACCAACTTTTGCTGATCAGAAGCAATTGAGTTTTTTTCTGCTCAGTCTGCCAGCGTGATTTAAACATTGAATTCTTTGACAGAACAAATATTTTTCACTTTTTATGTTTGCTCCTTCTGTGACTCATAAAAATAAAACAAAAATATACAAACGAAAATTCGAGATAACGTTTTTGGTTTGCTAAATTCAGCTGAGTTTACAGACGAATACTCTGTACACCGATTAAGAGAACTTCATCAATAAAATAAATATTGAAAATACATCATTCTTAATTAACAAATTTATTTATAGTAATATAAATAAAGTACAACTTGTTTGAAATAATATATAAATTATATTATTCGAATTAAAACTACAAACTCCTTGCGATTTTATACCCTAGAGTCGCAACATGTTCATGATTAACTCGCCACTTTACAAACGTCTTTAAACAAATATGTAAAAGTATAAAAATAAACATACATATGTATGCACATACTTACATACAGATAGAAACTTGTATTTCTTTGTGCTTATCAGCCTACAACAACAAAGTCTTCGGCAATTATATACATATAGCTCTCAATTTGTTCTTAAGTCAGACTTGAGCAAAGATCAGTAAAATTTTATTCGTTCAGTCTTCAACAAACGGCGCAAGCTAAACGTCGAATAAAGCTTCGCACAATGGAGCTAATCAAAATTTTGTTTTTATTGTGCCTTTGTCTCAAATTCAGCAAATCAACTGAGAATGATACATGTGATTGTCTTGGGCTTGAGAAAAACAACTTGGATTTAAATTTGGAAAATTCGGAACTTCGCTTGAATATGTCAAATATCGCACATGAGTTTGCTAAGTTGCAAAAAGAACATTTTGAAACGCGGTAAAAAAAATTTAAAAAAAAATGTATTCATACATAAGTATTAATCAAATTTACCTCGCAGTCAAAAGTTAAACAAAGTGGCAAGTCATTACGCAACGTTGAATTCAAATTGTAGCGTCTTAACTGAACAGATCACCACACTTGTTGATAGGTAAACGAATGCGTATAAAGAACAAAATCTCTTAATATAAATCAACTGTTCTTCAGCTTACAAACCCTAACGGAAAATATCGAACCACTTAAGCAAAAACCATATTCAACGGATCTACCAAAATATTGTGCCGACGCATCTCAGGGGAAGAGTGGCACTTATACAATCGCAATACCTTTCTCGAATCTCGATCCATTTGACGTAGTCTGTGATACTAAAATTCATGAGGGCAACTGGTTGGTAATTCAAAGACGCATGGATGGCAGCGTCGATTTTCATAGGCCGTGGTTGGAGTACAAGAAGGGATTTGGTACACTGGACGGTGAATTTTTTATTGGTTTGGATAAGCTCCACACTTTGACCTCTTATGTTCCGCATGAATTACTCATTGTTATGAAGGACTTTAACGATGAGACAAAGTATGCTAGATACAGTGACTTTGAAATTGGCACGGAGCGTGAATTATACCACTTAAAAAAACTCGGTAAATATTCAGGCTCAGCAACTGATTCGCTAACCACACACGTAGGAATGAAGTTTTCAACATACGACAATGACAACAAAAGTTCTAACAGCGATAATTGTGCTAAACTATTATTGGGTGGTTGGTGGTACTACTCGTGTCTAAAACGGTATGCTTCATTTAATAATTTAATATTGGTTTGTTGGTTAACTAACCAAAATTTTTCTTTCCTTTTTCTTTAAAGCGGTCATGAAAATTTGGGGTATGTATTGAATATATAAAAATGTTGAAATAAGTATTAGTTGTATTTATTTGTAGATACGGCAATCAAAATTTACAAATAAGGTAAGAATAACTTAAATCTCAATAAAAATAGTTCAAATGAAATAACAAAATTTTGTTTTTGTTACTCTGTTTAATTATTAGCAATTTGAATGGTCTCTATTTGAATGGAAGTTACACGTCCGATTACAAATACGGCGTTACTTGGGATGGCTTTTATCAAGATTATTACTCCCTCAAGTTCGTGCAAATGATGATACAACCGAAGAAATATTATAATCACTGAATGTTCGAGGTACGAAAGCGAAAGTAATTTACCATTGAAATTAACATTTTATACTGTAACTGTAATAATTTGATTTTACTAACCATTTTGACTTCAACATGTAAACATTTAAGACATAAAAACAAAATGTCATTCAAGTAATTTAACAAAATTAATGCTATACCAAGCTAAAGGTAGAATGTCGTATGTAGTGATGTGACCCTATGTAACATATGGCTCTTGAATATATTTTTTTGAAACTAAGAACACACTAAAATCACTTAAAAAAAATGTATATTCCTTTATAAAAATAAATAAAGTTCCACTAAATGTTGTTTAATACACACTTGACATTTTATTAATTATGATATGCATTATTCTTTTTTTTTTTATTTGTATTTATATTGTTTATTGTTGTATTCAATTGAAAGCAATCATTCAATATTTTGGGCGATTAAAATGGCGAATATCGAAATGTAGCCAAAAATGCATTGCTGAAAAGAGATGCCAGCACGATTAAGAACACAGAACAACATGGCCAACCATGTACACAAACGCATATACACATGTGTATTGCATAGTCATGCTCGACGTCATTATTGTTGGCATGCACATCAACATGGCTGAAATAACCCATCGACACAGCATTGCACTCATTTACAGTTTGACGCATCATTATGCAACAGCAACGGCAGCTGTACTACATTGTTGTTGCAACTGCTGCCGCTGCTGCTGCTGCTGCTTCTGCTACTGATGCTGCAGGCAGAGCGTCAGGTAAATGAGTGCAACAGAAAAACTGCAGCATCATCACGCAGCTGGTTGAGATACAAAGCGCTGTTTGGTTAACAATAGACATGTTAGTGGCATGGTAAATGACTGTGAGCATGTGCAAAAATGAGTCAGATGAGTTGACACGTTGATGATGCTGATGCTCATGGTGATGATGATGATGATGATGAAGATGGTGATGGCGAGAATGATGACAACGATGATGACGTTAACGAGACCAATAACTGTTGGCAGCGCACTTCACGCTTAATCGATTTGAATAAGACGATCTTCTCTATGCGCAACTATGCGGATGGGCAGCAGCAAAAAACAGCTGCAAAACATTATCGACAACAACTACAGCAACTACAGGAGGAACATCAACAGCGACAGGAATAGCAAGAGTAACAACAACAGCAACAGCAACACGATAGACAAGCAAACATAGTAAAACATTGTAAATTTTTCGAATTTGAATTGTCGACACATGCAGCATGCAGCATGCAACATGAAGTTTTTGTTTGGCATCATCAAGCAACATCGATAGGGCTGATGTGGCATAGCATGGCATGGCGTTGGGTTTCAGGTCAGACATGATGCTCGCATGCATCGAAAGACAAGCAAACAAAGCGTTAAGCTTGTTATCGAGTGTCGAAGCATATCGAATGCGCTATGCAAGCACTCACAGTCGGGGCACAGGACGGCAAGCAGGCAGCATAACACTGCACAACACTGCACAGCACAGCACAAAACAAACACAGTACATCAACGTACATTAAGAAACGACATGTATGTTTGTACGCCATGCATTTGAACGTCTCTTCATTGTCCTTTTTATGCTGTTTGCCTTGACAAATCCTTCACTTTGTACTTTATCTATTCTGTACGTACGTGCATGTGTAGTTGTGATTTTGCATGCAGCTATTTTGCATATCTTGTTTAGTATGCGTCAACTTGCAAATTGCTGTTAAAAGGCAAAAATAAAACACTTCAAGTTATTTTTCAATGCTAATTTTTGCACAAGCAACTGATCATAGATTAACTCATTTGGAAATCAACACATTCAATTAACAAATACAACTTAAAATACAAATAATAAAAAAGCCAACAATGGCAAATGTGAAAAGTATTTTTGTTTGGTAATTTATGTCGCAGCAAAATGATTGCGGTGCGCCATGTTATGTCCAAATGTGGCTTGGCGCTATACTGTTCAGTATTCTGTGGCTTGTGGCGCAATATTGTACGTTAGTATTATTTTATTACATCAAATAGCGGCAGCAGCAACAACAACAACAGCAACATTGCCAGCAATGTGCAATAATAAAACTTTTATGGCAGTTAATTATTTTACACTTACAAAGCAACAAACAAACAAACAAACAAACAGACAAGCAGACAGACAAAGAGGCAAACGGCGCAGCAAATCTACAGTAATGTGTGCGTCTGAGTAGAACATGTTAATACATATATACAATACATACATGTGTGCGCGTTACGGCCATAAAAACACATGCGCTGAACTCCAAATAAGATAGAAGCACACCAACACACACACACACACATACATGGTGACACTCCTACGCTTTGCTACACGAAAAACTGTGCATTTGTATTTGTTCGCCGTCGTTGTGTCATAAATTCAACGCCGGAAAAAACAAACAAAAAAAAAAAAAAGAAGAGACGACAACAAAAAAAAAAATGCAAAGGAAGCAAAGGCGAAATGCTGCAGTTAAATGCGAAAATTAATATTTAATGATCAAGGCTTAACATTCGCAATCGTTGACGTCCTCAGTCATCTGCAGTCAGCCACGCGTCGCGTCATGTCACATCACTTCACATCGCTCAGCCCTTGTCATCGCAGTCACAGTCACAAGCGCCGGCTTTGTTCGCTTGGGCACTGGCTTCAGTTCTACACTGGCTTCAGCTGTACGTACCTACGCTGACACATATACAACACTGCGGTTGGTTGGCAACACTGCGCACGGCCGTTGTAGGCACACGTCGTGACTGCTTCACGGTTGTCCCCAAATGGAACAGGTAATAAAACAAGCAGCGCGCAATTTAAGTACTTTCTATGCTGTCACACACACACACACACACACACACACTTACACACGCACACAAACATAGTAAATTGAGTTTTTTTCAGCCGTTTACTTTTAGAGGTTAGCTACACGGTGCATAATTTGCATGCAAATAATTATAATTTCAGGTGAAGTCCTCACACATGACAAGCTTAATTCACAGATTTTGTGCCTTTTTGCCAACCCTCAAATTACTTGCGTCTTTAAAGCATATTTATTATATATTTTTACGTCTAACATATAATTTCTTCAAGTGTATTCTTCAAGTCTTCAAAAAAAAGCTGGCAAAAAGAAGCGAAAAGCAATCAAAAAATCATAAAAGCTATAAAGGTGTAATCTATGTCATTGGGCAACATTTAGGTTAGGCCAGTCGCCATAAAACAAAATCACCAAAGCGGCAGCACAAAATTGAAAATGAAAAGGGCATATTTGACTCATTAAATATAAAAGCCAACATAATGAGTACTACAAAAGTCTGACAACAACATTTTGAGGCAAACAAATTAAAGTAAACAAAATTAGAAAAGAAATGAGCTCAACAAATGAAAATGCAATTATGTTTGTGTGTGTGTGTGTCTGTGTCTGTGTGAAAATTCAAATTTCCCAATCAAATTATTGCGGCAAATATGATTGAACAAATAAAAGCAAAAACAAACATAAAAAAATGCCAAAACAAGAAAACACAAATGGTTAAAATGCTTGCACCGCCAATTTCCTCCGCAAAGTATGCAACAATTTGCAACAAATTTCCGCTTATTTCGTTTTGTCAGCACCAATGACGAGCCAAACATCATCATCATGAACATGAAGTCATCACCAACGGCAGCCATAGCATTATCGTCATCAACAACAACAACAACAATGCCGCAAAATAAGTAGCGAAAACAACAACAACAAAACACACATACGATTTGCGGATTTTTCAACTTTTGCATTCGTTTATGCGACGCAATACAAAACTTGGTTGTAAAATGTCTGCAACCGCAAAATTCGTAACCAAAAATCTGTTAAAATTTCAGTTTTTCCAAAAAAAAAAAAACCGGTTTTCAATTTGCGCACACACTTTGGCTAAAAGCTAATGCCAACTGTAACCAGCAAAGCAGTGATGATGACGATCATGACGACGCCGTTGACGTTCTTGTTGGCAGCAGCATGCAAGCCAAAAGTCCAAACAGTCACAGTCACAGTGGCATCGGCAACGGTAACGGCGGCAGGGAGCCGTGGCGGCAACAACTTCGTCAGCTACCGCACACACAATTTCCGGTTCAACACATTTTGTGGTTTGTAGCGGCGCATTTATATTTGAGCAGCAGTACAGCAAAAGCAACAGCAGTACAGCGACAGCAGTACGGCAGCGCAGCTCAAAAAGTGCAAGGGCTGTGAGATTGAGGCCTGGCAACGGTGTTGAGCCCGAAAGCATAACATACTCGTATATGAGTTCTTCTTTTGCCATTTTTCCACCCGCATGCATTTTCGGTTGCCCTTCTTTTTTGCATAAAAGCAAGCGGTTGCATACACCTTGTCTGCATGTGTATATGTGTGTGTGTGTGTATGTGGCTTGTAATAATGCCTGCAACATGTTTGTGTCGCTGTGGTCTTGTTCCAGTGCAACAAATGGCGGTCTCCGCATGTGTGTGTGTGTGTGTGTGTGTGCGTGTCTATGCACTTGTTGTAGCAAAAGGCGTAGAACAAAGCTTTGTTTTTTTTTGTTGGCAGTGACAGCGCTGGTAACGTCAGTGGCGTTGGAATGTTTGCATTAGAATGAATGAAAAGCACTCGTTGCATGTTGCATACTTTTGGGCTAACCATATTTTTTTAAAATTATATTTCTTGTCTTTCTTTCAAACCGACTTTAACCCACGGCATGTTTGCTTGTTAACCTAAGAAAAATTCAAAGCAAAATGTTTCAAGTTGAATGACTTTCTCTGTTTTTTTTTTGCGCCCTTTTCATTGACGCGTCATTAGACATAACAACATGTTATACATGCAACGCCTTCAAAGAGGTCATAAATTACAATACAGCTTATTATAATATGCCTTGCAGGTATTCTTCATAAATAGCATGGCATAATAAAAACAAAAACGACACGGCCGTGAGTTCAATAAATTCTTAAATAACTTTTGCCAATAAAACTAAAGTAAACTGAAGATAACTAAAAAGGCAATTCTTTCACTTTTCTATAGTGCGCTGACACGCACAAGACAAACACCAATACACACACACATACACACATATACACATACACATGTGCAACTAATAGACGCATCAATGTCATGATACACATACATAAATATATGCGTGTCTTATGTAGCATGTTGATTACGCCCAAGAGTGATTTTCTATGTTCATTTGCTTGTAATCGTGTCTGTTATTTGTAACTTATTAGACGACTAGTTTATGCTAGACATAGTCATGCTTGTTGTTGTTTTATGCATGCGTATGTTTAGCACAATTTAACTCTCACTCAACTCGACTCAACTCAACTCGACTCAGCTGAGCTCAACTCAACTCACTTTAGTTTAGCTTCGTCTATTTTGGTCGTTGGCTTGCCTTGGCTTAGCTGAGCTTGACTTGACTTGACTTTAATAGTCATGTTAAACAAATGTTTGTCAAGCATGCAGCAACAGCAACAGCAGCACCAAACAATGTTGTGTCAGTGGCAAGTAGCACACAAATTCATGTCTTTCTACAAGTAAATTTCGTAGGCAAGTCACATTAGTCATGCAGCACTGCGCTTTTCCAACCACCAAAACAGCAACAAGCCACATTTGTTTTGTGCGCCTAACAAGCGGCAATGAAATTGCACATTTATTTCATGCTATGCCAACTCTAACAGTCACCAACAATACCAACAACAACAACAACTAGCATGCCAACGAGCCAATAATGTTGTTATTATATTGTTTATTGCTTTCATTTTTCCTTTTAAGACTTTTACATATTGTTTTGCATTTGCCACAATTTCGTTTATGTGCTTTAAGTGTTAATGAATGCTTAAGTAACTTCAATATGGTTTGACAAATTGTTTGACTTATTCATAAAAACAGTTGAACATTTTCTCAGACACATTCGAACTTTTAATGCTTCTTTCGTATAATTAAAAGAAAATAAACTTATTTTTGACTTCTTAAAAATGTATGAAATCAAAAAGTATCGCACAATTTATTTCTTCAATTATTCAAATAACACGAAACCGCATTCAAGTTGCTAAAACCGAACAATTTATGTAATTGAAAATTTATACAAATAATTAAAATTTTATAGCAAATAACTTGTGCGCATTTATAAATGTATACTAAATTGCAAAACAATTTTTAAACGCTTCAAGTTATTAAACGAAACCAACCGAAATAAGTTTTCGTATAAAAGAAATCAACAGAAAATTTAACAAAAATCAAAAATTCGTTATTATTTTTTCTAAATAAATATTTGTTGTTATAAAATAAAATGTATATGGAAAAATTCGAAATTATAAAATATTTCAAATAACTAAGAAATGTTTTTGCAGTGCAAGACAAATGAATAAAAAAAAGTGAGACAACGAAGTAAAGCAGATTAAATGCAAATAAATATAAAATCATGTAATGTGCTTATGCAATTATGTCGAAGAATGTTTTGGTTTTGTTTAAATTGCTTAAAAACAAAACAAAAAATAATTGAAATTTAACTTATATGAAGGCAAAACGAAGAGACCGAGCAGCAAGTAAGAAAACGATATGCGGCGATGTTTATATAGGTCGCATTATAAATATGAATACACATGCACAGACAGCCACACACACATGTACAACACATGAAATCAATCTCAGTATTCAATGTAAGGAAAGTTGAAGAGAAAAGAAATAATAATAATAAATTTATAAACAAATATGTATTTACAGCAGCGCAAAGCAGCAAAGGCTCATGTGAGTATCGAATATGCACAGTAGGCACGACTGATATTTTATAAATCAACAAGCACACACACACACACACACACACATACGAGAGTACATAATACTAAAGGCGGACGCTGACCGACAGTCAACAGCAGCAGCACACAAGAAGCAAAACGCTCGAACCGCTTGCCTTGCCCCGCCGTGCCCAGCCGTGACTCAACAACAACTCAACAGAACTCAACGCTGCTCAGCACAGCGCGGAATGGCAACATTAACAATATGCAAAATTCATGTTAAAATATCGGAAAAATATATGTGCGCCTTTCGACTGACATTTGGCAACCCTTTTTACTTGCATGCCGAGTTGCCTTTTTGTCGTATTTTAAAATCGTTTCAACTGGCGTGTGGCATATGAGTGTATGCCGTTGGTTTGTATTGAGTATGCTTTCTTTTTGTTGTTGGTTGATTTTTTTTTTATGGTTTTCTCCTATGTACAAGCATAAAGGCAACACATAAAATACAGTTATTTGCCCTATTTGCACATTTATAATTTTTTTTTGCCCTTCTCTTTCTTTTTGGTTACTTTCACCGAACACACACACTGTGAGATAAGTTTGTCTCTTTGTGTGTGCGTGTGTGTGTCTGTAAAATTTCGAGTAAGGCTTTACCAAACACCCCTACAACTCACACTTAGTGTCGTCTGACTGTTGGGCTGTTGGGCTGTTGGTCTGTCTGTCTGTCTGTTTGCATATAATTTTCGTTTTGATTTTTGCAATTTTTTTTTTTAACCTTTCTTTCATTCGTCGTTCGTTCTTTTTCTACGGTTTTTCCATGTTGTATCACTCGTGCTTTCTTTATTTATTTTATGCGATTTTTTCGGGTGTAAAAGCATGAAAATGGCAAATTTTCTGCATTGAGTTTGTTCACTCGTTTGTTATTTAAATCAATTTTTTTCTTTATTTTTTTTTTTTTTCGTACCTCCTTTATTTCTCGCTGCTACTCGTTTATTATTGCGTGTTTATTCATTTTTTTGTTCGATACCTTTACAGACTTTGGCAATCGCTTTCATTTGGCTTACAACGTCGGTTCATTCGTTTTGTTGTTCATTCAGTGCAGTCAATCACTCTTTTATACATTCGAATGAATTAAAACTGATAAGATATTTTACAATGGCAATTTTGGCATACAAATTCGCCGAAACTGTATTTTATTTTTGGCCTGCCTTTTTGGTAAGTACTTAAGGCCAAAACTTATGCCAACTTTTGTGACTTTTTCAATGTGCTTAGTATGGCATGCTCCTATGTGCCATAGAGCTACATGCAACATACGCCAATCCTTGTAAACATGAGCATAACTTATGCAATGAATGATGGCCGACATGTTAATATACTAAAACATAAGTCTCTCTTTGAATGCTTCATTGCACTGCTTTTCAAGTTATTTAATTGCTGCAATAACACTTTCACAATTCGCTCATCACTTGTCAAGTTTTGCTATTTATGCCTTAGCCAAATGTACTTAACATTAACTTGACGCAAGCGGCGCTTTTTTATGGCATTACTGTCATATTTAAGCAAACTCATTGCCAGCTAATACGCACCGTGCCCTGAAGCTCAGCAAAAACACATGTTACCACCGCTTTTTATGCGCAAAAAAATGTTCACTTTGTGTTCTTTCACACGTCGTCGTCATCATTTGCTTTGACCAAGCCTTAATTTCACGCGGCTTTTAACTGAAAAATTCCTTTGGCCTTTATTTTTTTCGAATACTCCTTTTTTTATTGTGCATTGAAAGCCACGTTTTCCGCACTTTTGAGCGCACAAGGTGCTAAAATATGAAAAACCAAAAGTTACATATTCAAAAAAAAAAAGTGCAGCAAAGTTGAAAATGATTTAACGTGGCAAACTGCCGACCGTGCCACACTAAGCTGAATCTGTGCCACGCCATCATGTCGTAACTTGTGCAACAAACATTTTTATGCGTCAAAAAAATGCATGAGAAACTGGCAGAAATAACGGACAAGGGCAAAAGCTTAAACTGTGTTTGTGTGTGTTGGAAAAAAAAACGGGCGCGCCCGCTTTGCCAAACAGAATAAGAAGTTGAAGTGCATTACATGCGCTGCACGGCGCACTTTTCACACGCTCACTCACAGACAGACAAACACACACACACACACACACACACACACACATAGATAAGAAACAATCAGTCTAGAATCTTTTATCTTTGGTTTCGAGCGCGACTTTTTTTATTTTCGTCTTTACTTCGTTCTTTACTTAATTTCAAAAAAGAAAAAGGGCTTGCCTACTTTCAGGCTCACTGCTTGCAAATTTGACTCAACTCAGCCACAAGTTTATTCCTGAATACTTTTCTTAGCACTGCTTTTGTTGTTGTTGTTGTTGTTGTTGTTGTTGCGTTTCCCTGATTTTTGTGTGTGTGTCTATTTTTATTTTTCGGCTGACGCTGTTTTAATTTCCGGTGCAATAAAGTTTGTTGCATAAGTGCACTTAAACGCTTAAAAGGCTTTGTTGTAATAACTCTTAAGATACTTTTTTTCGCACAGCGCACAACACTCGTTGTTTTTTTCCTTTCTTCTTGGTTTTCGCTTACTTTGTCCTTCCTACACTCAAATAGAACTTTTTCTTTACATTTTAACGCGATTTTTTTTTAATATTACTTTGTGTGTTTTCCTCGTTCTTCTTGCTCGGCCACAAAACTTGTACTTTTTTCAAGCTCAAATCCCTTTTTACAGGTAACATCTTTTGTACTTCATTTCCTAGCGGCAAACCAAACCAACACGACTGAGCGAGCTTAGCTTTTGCTTTTGCTGTTGCTTTATAATAGCACGAAATCTGATGCAACTATTTCATTTCCGGTTTTATGTTCATGACAGCTTGAAACATGAAGAATAATGTAGAACAGAGCAAAAATGTAAAAATCGTCTTCGAATGCATTACTGCTGAGTAATTACAATTTAGAAATAAGAATTCAGTCAGTCAGACAACCTCAGTCTCATTCAGTCAGTCAGTCAGTCAACGTTGACTCTTGACTACAGTGCAGCGCGCCTGTCGTTTTACTTCAATGTCAACGCATTCTGCACAGCATTTGTCATTTCCGTACTTCATTTGCTCACAATTTACTCTTCGTTCATGTGTCTTTGTGTCTGTCTGCCTATCTGCTGTTGCTTGCTCTGTCTGCCTATCAACCAGACTTTATGATTATATACATCTTTTTTAATTTTTTTTTTTTTTTTTTTTGTGCTCTCTTGTTATTATTATAATAAGTTTCTTTCTACATGTTTTCGCGGTTTCCTGACATTGTAAAGTTCTTATTTTTACTTCTGTTTGCTTCTGTTTCATTCATTTTCTTATATGTACTTTTGCCAACATTAAATTACACGGTCTACTGGGACTGCTTACCTTGAAAGCGTCTGTTGGCTTATTAGACGCCGTTATTTGTCATGGTTGCTTGCATTATTTAAGGCAATGTCGCGGTTTTTGTGACAAGAGCAAATGAAAATACAAAACAAAAAAAAAAAACGAAAATGAAAAAATGTAAAAATATAAAATAAAACTCTTTGAAAATATTATAATACACTTGGTTGGCTTAAAGTTTTGTGCATTGAAACAATGGCAAAGAAAACAAAAAAAACACCTTCCTTTCGGAGTTTTTCTTACTTTGGCATAGCAACATGTTTTCCGTAAGACTTTAAAGCAATACAAGAGTCATGGTGAAATTGTATTCTCTTTCTGCCATAAATACATATTTCTTTTTGCTTTGTGCTTGTTTTTTTCTGTCTTACACAAATAAAGTTTCATTTTACTTTGAGAGATAGAAAGATACTTATTCATTTTAACCAATTTCAACATTGCTCAAAGATTTGTCTTCTATATTGAAACATTTGATTACACATATATTTTTCAAGACAGCCTTGAACTGTGCAACACTCAAGAAACCGCCAAGCCACCTGCATTATAGAGAAGGCACCAAAAAAACGGTAACTGTCATAGAACTCAAGAACCCAACTCAAAACAAACTTCCAACTATGTGTTATGTGCGCAACAAAAGTTGCCGTCAAATTGCACCCAAGTGACCCATTAACGTCTTTGCGTCTTATTTGCGTAGTACCAGCAAGTCAGCAAGGCAGGGAGACAATTTTACAATATTAAGTATACGCAGTGTCGTTCCGTTAAAATAACAAACGAAATGCGAAAACTTTCTGCCAAACGAAGCAAATACAAAGAACTTTCAGCGAATATTTTCATTGTTTTTCTTACGAATCATTTCACGTTTTAATTTCTATGCGCATTTCTGCGTCATTACATACGCAAAATTTCAGCGCGCAACGCATTGAATTTGTCAGCAGTGATGGCAATGAGTGTTGCTACACAGATGATGATGACAATGTTGATAATGTTGGTGCCTTCCTGCTTCATTATGGCAGCGGCACAGTGGCGACATCGTGTGGCGTTGAGTTTCAACATTGAAAGTGACACAAAGCAAACGAGGAACCCAAAAATCTGTACAACAACGTTGGCCAAAACTGAGCACAAGTTTTTGCGCACAAAAAGTTTTTAATCACTTGTGGCAGCAGCCGCAAGGATTTAAATAACCTTCAACAAAACACAAAAAAAAGAAGATGCGCCTTTGCTTGAAATACTTTGTTGGCAGCCTTGGCTTCGAAGTTCAATTTTAATTGATTATTTTGTTAAATGATTTTCCAAAAAGGAAAAAAAAAATATGTGAAAAGATTAAAAGAAAAATTTGAAATGTGCTTGCGGCTTTTCGCGCAGCGTGTGCCTTTGGATTTGCGCAAGCCACAAATACGAATTAAGCTAAGCGATTTAACTAAATTGACACACTTAAAGATGATAACAAGCACATTCATGGCATTCATGGTCAGAAAGCAATTGTCGCACTTGGTTGCTTTGAGCGCCTCTGCGCAGCTTTGCATGACAAGCAGAACGTCGGTGATGAAGGTGAAGGCTGATGAAGATGTTGCCTACTGATAAGGCAGAGGCCATTGGCCGGCATTGCTAGCTGGCAGTGACAGCAAGCCACAGAGTACGTTGCATGGCACGTCTAAGGGCTGAGGCGCATGCCGTGAAGAACATTGAATTTGGAAAATTTTATTTATGAGCCAACATCAAATCAGCATAAATAGGTTAAACACAAATGTCAAAACCAACGGCAATGAAACTGTGCAGACGTGCGCACAACGCAAACGCGGACACGGACACGGACATGAACATGGCAGTGACAATATAAATGAAAACGCGCCAAAGGAAATATCGTCAAGGACATGCTGCTAAAAACGGAAGTCTCGGTAATAATTCAAAATCCAAAGTCAAATGATAAATCACAAAAGCACGAAAATGCTAAAGGAAATGGCCAAAGAGACAACACAACCAACCAAGGAATAATAATCAAAAGTCGAGAGCATTGCTTACACTATTTGAGTGATGCTGATGCTGATGCTGATGGCAGAACAATTTCATGCTAGTGAAACAGGTGCACGTTGGACCAAGAAATTGAGATTGATTGACAAGCTTGTAAATAACTTAATTTGGCTAAGCGAAAATATAAAAAAAATATAAAAAAAAACAAATTCTAATTTCAAATTTACAACAAAAACGAAATAAAAATGTCAATAAAAACGATTTGCGCCATTTGTGTACAAATGTTTAGAAGAAAGGCGAAGTAGCAGCAAAAAAAGGACGACGTTGTCTACGTATAAAAAAAAAGACGAAGCGCAAATGATGGCAATGAAGGCAAGCGAAACCGCAACGAAATGACAAAAAAAGTGTCAGAATTTTAATAGGCCAAACGCACAAAAAACCCCCAAATAAAAAATGCATAGAACGACTTGACTTGACTTCACTTCACTCAACTCGAACTCGTCTTGAGTCAACTTGACTTGTCTTGTTGTGACAATCAAGCAAACAAACCATCGAACCAATTTCAACAAGCCCGCATAAGAAATAGAACAACAACAACAGCAACAACAATAAGCATAGCAACAAGAACGTGGATAATAATAAAACAGAAATAAAGCAAATAAAAAAAAAACAGAAGAAGAACAACAAAAAAAACCGAAATGTCAAACAAGATGTTAATAAAAATGGCAAAATGTCAATTTCATTTCATGCCAGACGCGACATTTGAGTGACGCGACTCGTTTCGGTTGTAAAATAGCCGCCTGACGTTCTCTTCGGCCAACCAACCCAACCACAATTTAAGGGTTTTTTTGTGTGCTTATTTCGGTATTTCAGATCACCACGTCTGCGTTTGTTCCAATAAAATCTTCTTTCGCGTCTTCTTTTGCACTTGAGATAAGCATAAATTGTTTACTTTGTCACATTAAATTTTGACAGTTATTAAGTTGGCCTGCCAAAGTGACAACAACAAATTTTTAATCTAAATTTGATGCGCTTATTCATTTCAATTTTTGTTGTAATTGTTGGTTTCGCTTTTTTGTTCTGAGGCATTGTTGTTATTCTTCTTATACCGCAACTGTAACATTTCCTTCACAATTTTTCTTTCCTTTTTTGCTTTTTGCTCTTGTCCATTTCTATTTCGACCATTTTGTTGTTGTGTCGTTGTGTTTTGTGCTTTGCTTTGGTTTGGTTTGCTTGCCTACGCGTAAATTAAATTAATGAGTTTGATCTCATTTTGTTGTTCTGTTTTTTATTGATTGGGCGTTGCATACTTTCGTGCGTTGCGCAATTGTGCTCTGCTGCGTGTTTTTAATCATCATCAAGTACATTTTTATACAATAACATTTTCGGTTTTTATGTTCTCATCTATAATTGAGTTGTAGAATGTTTAATGTTTGACATTTAAGTGTTTTTTGCTGTTTGCTGTTATTGTTGTTGTTGTTGTCTGTTGTTTTCTTTTTTGTTTTTTGTCGTTCGTCCGTGTGGTATTTAAAATGATTTGTATTATGTGCAACTAATTACTTGATTTTCAGTTTGGGGTGCCATGCAATCACAATTAAAATGTTATTTTTATTTTTTATTATTAATTTATTTTTTATTTATTTTTTTTATTCTGATTGCTTAAAGGGGACCACACGTCTGACACTTTTAATAGATACATTCTTTGTGTTTTTGCCTTCAAAATAGCATTTATCAACTTTTCGATTAATTAAGAGCTAAGTAGAACTTCACAATGCCAAAAGTCTAGAGAGTTTCTCGAGAAATTGTACATATTTTCAAAACTCAACCATTTTGTTAAATATTTTGTTTTTACAGTCTAAGGTTCTACCTTCTTTTTGTTGTTAGAGGAACTTTTCCATTTCTCGAGTCTTATCAAATGGTGAATTATTATTTGTTGATAATTCTTCAAGAACAAATATATATTTTCAAAATTTATACAAAATATTTTCTTTAAAAAAGTAACATTTTTTGGGCTGTCGCAGTAGTGAACCCCCTTAAATTTATCAAACAAAATAATGTATTATATTATTAATATAGCTCTTCACGCAATATCAAATACAAGGAATCATTTGCGACTCTAAGTGAATAAATGAGAACTCCATTTGTTGCTCTATCTGACCATACGTGTTAAAAGCTTATGAGCCAGCGACATGAAGTGTCGCAAAGAATTCTTTTTTTTGCTACTAACAAAGAAGCACATGACAAAAAAAGAAAGGAAGATATGGGAAAACATGATAATAAACATAACACATCCAAACAAAGTACTTGACGAATTTTGTTATAGTAAACGTACTCTTTCAAAATAGTGTATAAAATGTACGGCATGACCGAACTTACCGCTTATTGTTTATATACTTTTTTTGTTATTTATTTATTTTTTTTAATTAATACTTGCAACATGAACATAAATGAAAACGTAATATTTTCCTTTTTTTTTTTTTGGTTTTAATTATAGTTTTGAAAAAATTGTTTATTATTGCATAATAAAAGAAAAAATACAAGATTTAATCACGTAGTCAACAATAAGTCAATTATGCATGCATGGCCGACTTATTAATGCGACCTTAGACAACAATAGCTTGTTTAACACAGTCACTTATTGGTCGTTGTTCTATTTTTGATGCGAACAGAAGTCAATTTTCGAACCTTCATCAAGTTTCAAGAAAGCAACTGAAATTTAATACGACGTCAGCCCTTTGGGTAAACCTTGACATGAAAAAAAGCAGAAACACAAACACGCCTAACACAAAGTAAAAGAGAAATAGAATTCCATATATTTATAGTCAAAAAAGAAAGACTAAAAAATAACATTCTATTTTGTTTTGTGTCAATTTTTTTAATCGTTTTTTTTTTTTGTTTTTGATGAGTTGTGTGACAGTTTCGCCCACAAAATGTCGAAATTATATACATGTGTGTGTATGTTTGTCAAAGTAACATGAACAAACAGCTAAGCCCAAACGTTGAGCTATTTCGGTTTGACATTGAATTTTATGCTTTGTCAAAAAATATCTTTCGTTATATTTATTTCTTTTTGTTTTGCCATTCTCAATATTATAGCAAAAGTCAATTCATATAGAGTTCGAAAAATCTTATGACAAGATATCAAATTTTATCATAGCTTCGACTTGATGCTTGTCATGTGTGACGTATACGTAATGTTCTTACATGCTAATCAATAAAACAGTATCTGTTAAGAAAGTTATGTGCAAATCCGCAAAAGACTCAATAGATTTAAATTCTGCGTTAAAGTACACGTCAAAGCAAATGTGCCGTATGTGCTTAATAGCGCTGTGTAACATAGGAGTATATGATGTTTACCGCTGATTTGGCGCAACCTTCAAACTACAAATTCATCTTTAATTACTCTTTGCTATGTATGTTCATCTAAATTAGTATGAGTCATTCAATTCAATTGAAATAAAGTGCTCCGTGTAATGAATTGCTAATTTTTAGTATTTATTTACTTTTCGTTAACGACACAAGCAAAATATGTTCATGTCGTTCATATCGTTCATATCGTCAAATCTTCTTAGTTCAAATCAATTATTTATTATTTTGCCAATTAGTGAGTGCGAACTTGTAAACTTTATGACAAAGTGTAAACAATTTGTGTGCTTTCGCCTGTGTGTGTGTGTTAGTTTGTGTGTGTGTTATGTGTGCTTATGTGTTAAATATTATTGAAGTTCAGATTTCAAATTGAAAATACAAACAAGTCAAGTGTAATTAACACACAACAAGAGGCAACGCCAACGTCAACAACGATAGCAACAACAAAACCAAAAACAACAGCAACAATAATTCCCAACAATTACAACAACAATGTGCACTTTTACAACATGAATCATTTATGTGGATTATTTCGTGCTTTACTATAAATTTATAATAGTTTCGTTTCGTTTTGCTTTGCTTTTTTTGTGAAGCTTGAAGCTTTTATGGCGTTTGTTTCATTAAAATATTGTTTGAGATTTTTAATCTGATTTTTTATGAGATTTTTTTTAAACTTTATAAATGTACGGCAAAGCTTTTAATTAGACTATATTATCATAACCAAAATGAGAATGAATATTTTAATAAGTTTTAATAAAACAGAGCATAAAAAACGAAAATGGCAATCAACGCGAATCAGATTGAAATATATGTATCTTAAAATTTGTTCAAGATCGGCATTAACATTTAAAATAATATAAATTATATAAAATCATTTGAGACCTGATAAACAGCCTGGATACTTATAGTTCAATATACAAAACTCTTATGTTTACAGGCATTGTAGGCAAACATAGGCACTGTTTTGGATTTGCAAAAGTCTTTAGCTCGTATTTTTTGTGTCCAATGTAATATCAATTCAATAAACGCAAATGCAATAAAAACCATGAAAATTGAATTAAAATTATTATATCAAAAACGCCTATGTTAACAGGCATTGTATTGTAACATACATTAAAACTGTATTCAAGTGCTAATGTGCGATTTGCGCGTTTTTAGCTCTTATCTCTTATAATCAGGTCATTGATTGAAGTCAACAAAATGCGAGAATCCAAGATAATTGCCAAGCTGATTAAATAATCAACAATGCGATAAAAATCATTTGTTGTCCTGTGTACGCCAAACAAATGCCAATTCCAAAAATTATCGAACCTAGACGGCGCTCAATCGAATTAAGTTCCACAAATTGAATAACTCAAATTAAATTGCACGCCATCGACCAATACATCCGCAAAGAATTAACTGAATGAGTGAACTTGAGGCGCACGCACAGCAACAACAACAGCAACAGCAACAATACCAATGACAATAACAAAATCACAACCAACTATCGACAGAGATACAATACTGTAACGTAACGTATCGTCTATAGAGATCCATCTATTTGCACTGTCAAAAACAGCTGTCCATGTTGGCCGTAACTGTTAACTGAGGTCACGTACGACGCAATTCTCACACGCAACGAAATGACAAACTAATCGCCCAACTACAACAACCAAAATCCAAACCAAATCCAAACAAAAATAAAAATAAAAGGGACTACAACAAATATAGTCAGTCAACTCAACGCTTTGGTCAGTGAATTTCAACAGTTCCAGCGTGAGACAAGCACGCACATACACACACACACACACACACACACACAGACACACAGTTAAACAAGCTGACGAGCCAAGTGAACAGCGCTGAGCGACACCATACTGAACAGTGCTGTGCGACGAGATTCGAACAAGTGCTCAACGAACCAGAAGTGTACAAATTGTTGTGATTTATTTTAACAGATTTTTCGTACACTTGTGTGTTGCTATGTGTGTGTGTGTGTTTGTATAGTTGCTTTCATTGTTGTTGTTGTTGTTGGTCAAAAATTGCTTTATTGATTGTCAAAATAAATTTAACTTAATGCGTGTCAACGATATATGATAAAGTGCTTAAAGACAGGCACACGCGCAGGTCGGCAGCCCAAGTCATGTTCCCGGGCTGATAAAGCGCCGTTCAAAATGAACCAGGATGTGAAAAATAGTGTGCGTGTGTGCGATAATTTATATTGGTGAAAAACTCCTTTTTGTTTTATTTCGGCTTTTGAGTTTGAGCAGCTGCATTGCAGATACTTTGGTCAAAGGCAATCAAAGCAAAAACGAAACTATTTTCAAGTAATTTTTCAATGCACAAACTTTATTATGAACATGGCTTACATTTTTGTATCCTTTTTTTTGATTAAAAATGGAAATTTTTGCAGCTAACATAAATTAACATTACGTATACGTAATAATAATTTTAACGCCAACTAATTCAATCAATTATTGGTTGAAATTTAAACAATTAAACGTACAAATTATTAAATATCATCAGCATAAAACCATAATTTATAACCGCAATCATTTTGGCAAACCAATTTGCAAAAACATCAACAAAAATAAAAACAAAAAAAAATTATAATGATTACAAGAAACTCACAAAACAAAACCAAACCAAAAAAGAGAGCAATCATTAAAAAATAATAATAAAAATAGCCATGAACAACAAAAAGAGAAAACCAAATGCCATAAAAGCTTTTTAATTGCAAAAATATTTATGCGTTTCATTGCATAATTTTAGGCAAATTTTGAGCAAGTGTTTTTCATGACTCATTTCACACAAACAAAAACAACATTTTGTATATTTTTGTGTTGCAACAAAACTAAAAATAAACAAAAATTATATAAAAGAAAAAAATATAAAAATCGGTAAATTTTAAATAATCGCCAACGAAGCGCTCATTTGAAAACTCGGCGCTTCTGTAATCCTCTAATGAAATTTCGAAATGTCAACGCGGTGTTTTGATGGTTAACCAACAAAGCAGAAAGGCACACACTCACACACACACACACGGTGGCCAACACATACAAATATGCAAAATAAATGAAATCCACAACTAAACACACACAAACTCACACACAAATACAAATACATATAAAACAGTCAAGAGTAAACCAAAAAATATGAAGTTGTAATCCTCAAAATCATTTATCTGTGCTGTTTTTTTTTTTGTTGTTTTTAAAACCAACAACACCACACTGATACATACACACACGCATGCACACACACATGCACACACACGCACATACAATTATACGAATTTGTTTTGTTTCCAGTGAAGTATTTTAGTTTAAAAATATTTCTAACACAGTCCCTGCCAAAAGTATTTGCACAACATTTGCATTGTGGCTATGAGCATCGATTTGATTTATTAAATTTTGAGTAAAAATACACAATGCGTTGCATACTTTTTGGCTGTTTGCATTGCGCTCAGCATCATAGAAATGCTTTGTGCAATTATTTGTTTTGTGGCATTTTAAATATTTCACAAATGAAAAATGAACATATTAAAATAATTTTTCATATCGAATGCACGAATCAATCGCAACGTGTTTTCTACAAATTCTATCAAACTGTCGACAGTTGTTGTTGTTTTACATTTTTTTTTTTTGTGGTTTATTTGTGCGAAATTGTCATGTGAAAAAAATTGCAGAAAAATGCATTGTATTTATATGCAAATGAAAAATGATACATATAATAATATATATGAGTGGCTTTCGTTGAATGCTTCTTTTTCGTAAGTTAAATTTGATTTCAATGAAAATTATATGTTTTATCTATGCAAAGATTGAAACTTTTGTTATTTATATTTGGCTAATTTTATTCACTAAAAGCTTTCAAACTGTAAATTATTGAAAAGTTTCTTCCATTTTCGAATGCATTCATGAAGCGCAAAACTTATGAGACATTTTACTCGTTTCACAAAAACAATATGCACAACTTTACGTAACTTTAATAGCAAAGAAAAAAAAAAAACAATACGCAATAATTCTTCATGCTCGTTTGCGCTTAAAATCTTCCTCCATACAAATACACTCACACATATGCAAACTTAAACTAATTCAACTGACCCACTTAACACAACACGACGACTGTGAAAATACACAAGCACACATTCACATACACACACACACACACATGCATAGAGCACTTAATTTCAAGTGCTTTTGCACAAGTAACGCAAAACGTAAGTACAAAGTTGATTAACCTCCGTTTGTAATGTTGTTATGTTGTTGGCCATAAACAGAGCGACGTGCACGACATCAACAAGCCAAATAAACGTAAATGAGGAAACGAAATATACAATACAACAACAACAACAACAACAGCAATACTCAGCAAAAGACGAAGTTGTCGTTGTCGTCATCGTCAACATCGTCGACGTCGACGTCGTCCACTTCAAACGGAAACCCAAATGTGCATTCAAGTGTTGATACTTTTGAGGCAGTTAGCATACACGCACTTAACGCTAGCGACCAACATGTAATTAACTTCTAACACACACACACACACACACACACACACATGAGGTAAAACTTTAATTAAAACTGACAAATTAAATTAAAGCGCTCACTTTGGCTTATGAGCGAAACAAAACCAAGACTACAAAAGTGCGAAGCTTCTTCCCCACAAATACTTTCATTCCACGATATTGCAATAACAACACACACTTCATACGCTTACATGTCGTTTTGCCAGTTGGCACTAAACACAATTATTGCAGCATGCATTCAGGCGCAAAGTCACGTGCCTCAACTTAATTGATTACCTTTTCCATTAACTGCTAATTTTGTGTCGCCAACAAGCAACCAAACTTACCTTCACCCACTGCCCGCACCCTTTTGCACAACGACTGTCAGTTTACTTGACTGTTTGTCTGTCTGTCTGTCTGTCTGTTTGTCTCTGTCTTTTCTTGAAGAGCGAAAATGAATTAAACGCATTAAAGTTTTTAAGCTTTAAAATGATGTGCGCACATTTTCATATGTGAAATAAATTTTTGTGATTACATGCATTAAAATTGTCATAATTGTTAAGCGTACGCTTTTAATTACCCACCAAAGTCACAGTCACGACACCTGTAGCGAATATGACTCACACATACACACACATGCATGCATATGAATATAAACACAAACACACACATGTAGTAATGACAGCAGCTTTAAGCTCCCTATTACCTTGGTAATCCTTTTGACAAATGAAATTTAACGCGCGTGAAAACACACACACACACACACACATACATACACATACATATATGTATGTATGAGTATACATGAATACGCTTACTGATGAACACTTGAAGGCAACTACTTCTAAACACACACACACACACACAATCATAAGCTGACAATATGTGCCAAAAACAGTGACACCAACGATGAAGAAGCATGTGTGTGTGTGTGTGTGAGTGAAACGGCATGCATTGCACGCGTATGCCAAACTTATGTCTTTACGTGAGCGCCAATGCTTGTGGCTGTCATTTTGTCTGTATGTGTGTGTGTACGCATTTAGCTTGTAAATCCTTTGAAACACACGTAATCGTCGTCGTCAATGTCGTCATCGCCGTCATCGTTGCCGCCATGACTTTTGCTTTCTTTTTTCTCGTCGCTTTGCGCATTCAATTTCACTTTTTAGGGCTTTTGCGCTCCTTTGTTTTACATATGCATGTGTGCGTGTGTGAGAGTGCTCAGTGATTCAAGCCTTTTGCTTTATGTCGCGCCGCTTGACGTCTATTATGCATGTAACAAACGCAACTTATTTGCAACATACAAAAATCAAAATTTTCCTTTGATACTTCAAATCCCAATTTTACGCCGAAAATCTTTGCTTTATTTTTCGCCCACTCTCATGCACATTGTTCAGAGCTTTCAATAAGCAACACACGCGTGGTAAAATCAGTCGATATTTTATTTAGCATACTTTTGGGGGCATGCCTGACTTTTTGCATATGTAAATGCAATGAATATGCCATTGGACACATTTCGACTTTTTATAAAATATTTATTCATTTGCTTTTATTTATATTTTTTATTTTTCTGCTGAACTTCAACGTTGTTGTTTTTTTTTTCATTTTCATATATATATATATATATTTTTTTTTATTTATTTGTTTTTTACAACTTTTGCGCCCTTCATAAAATATTTAATTTGAAAAACATTTGAGATTTTCAAATTCAATTTACGGCACGCAAAATATTGCAAACTCTCAAGTACATACACAGACACACACACACACACACGCACACATAAATACATATATGTGTGCACACATCATAAAAGATGAGTAGTACAGCACATCAAGGCACAGAAGCACTTGCATAAACTTCACGCATAAACGAATCAAGGCACGCAACAAAAACAAAATGTAAAAGCAAAAAAAGAAGACCAAAGTAAAAGAGCAAGAGCAAGAGCAAGAGAGAGGAAAAATATGTCGTTGCCTGACCTTGGCCAAAGTATTTGTTCAAGTGACAGTTACGCGCTCCTTTGCAGCACTCAATTTTTTGTTTGCTTTTTCATTTTCTCCGCTGTCTTTTCTGTCCATCTTTTGCTCTTGCTCTTGCTATAACTTTATCTTTTATGTTAAGTTTTGAATTGTCTTTGGAGTGGCACACTTTGAGGCCTTTGATGTTAGTGCAATTCTTAAGTATTTTTAATGTAAAATGTTGAAAAATACACAAAAAAAAAACTGCATGAGAAAGCACAAAACTTAAAACATAACTGAAGTATTTTAATGTTAAAGAGACAATTTTGTGTTGACTTGAAAAGACATCAAAATGACAAATGGCTAAGTGAAAATTATAAGAAACTAACTTTGCCTAATATATAAACTCAGTAAGCGTTCTGCCACCAATTCCAACCAACTAACAATTACAAGTATTATTGAACTACTCATACTTTAAAAAAAAAACGTTAACTTTCGCTGTTCGAAGGCAAACAATCGGTTTTTTCATAACCTTGATTTATCGAAGCATTTACTCATGCTTAAAAAATGTATTTTTCACTTGATTTTTACGACTTTCTGCACAAAACTTTTGATTAATGTTAACATAACCTTTCACCTTTCGTTGCTAACCTTCACTGAAGCAAAAACAAAACCCAAAAAAATGTGAGCAAGAATAATAAAGACTAAGATTAAAAAAACAGTAAAAAAACAACGAAATATAAAAAAAAACCTTGAAATTTGTTTGCACATCTGTAAACATGACAGCAATAAAAAATAATCCAACAACAGCTGCACTCGCATATGTATGAATGCATGAATGTGTCTGTCTGTCTGTATGTATGTATGCATGCAGATACATATATGCATATATATGCGTGTCGACACCGGCGATATATTCATGCTTACAATATCAATAATTCAAAATAACAATTTTGATTTGCAGAAACGACGCGTCAATAAGCATTAAAACAAACGCCAAAGGCGTGGCAAGAAGGGAGTGTGCAAAGCATATTAAATCAAATGTAATGTAGAAAAGTTGGCAGCGAATGCTGAAGGTGATAAAAAGGTGAAACAAATAACCGAACATGAGATAATCTAATATAACAAAGCAACGCACTAATTGTACGTGCTTGATTGCCTTATGTTTTGTATGAGAGCATGCGAACATAAGCGTAAATGCAGCAAACACTTGAAACTTAAAGTCACATTAAATGTTCAACAACTTGAACATAAACTAAAACCAAAAAACCACAAAAAGGGGGAAAAAGAAAGCACAGCAAAGCCAAAAGGAAACAAGTAAAAACATGCTTAAACCCATAGGAAATTTAACAATTGTTGAACATGTTCTAAAATGCGCTTGGCTTGAACATTTACATTTTGTTTAGCATTTCTATGTCTGCCCAAAGCAACAAACCAATTCAACAATAGCAATGAGCGAACGAATGAGCGGAAGGGCGGAAGGGCGGAAGGGAAGGCGTATGAGCCAACAAACAAATAACAACAACAATAACAAAAAGTGCAACAAAGCACATAAAATGCGATTTTTATGCATTTGAGCACATTACAAAGCAGCAACAACAACAACAGCAACAGCAACTACGATGGCAACGACAATACAACAAGTAGAGCACAGTCAACAATAACAATAGAAAAAAGCACAAATACAAAGTAATAATAAATATATCAGCAAACAACAAACAAACAAACAAACAAACAGTAAAAATGTATAAATATTTTATTGTTGATTTTATGATTGTATGCCTCAACAGCACTAAACAGAGCTGAGCTGAGCTGAGTTAAGCAGAGCACAGGACAGGACAGGCTTAGTAGGCAGCATGACCAAGCGGGCAGGACAGACAGACGGACAGCAAGTGCACTTTGATTTGTACAATACTTTGCAATTGTAAGATTCACATTGCATTTATTGCATGATACTTTGATATTGTGCGATGCTGTGATGCTGTGATGCCAAGACTTATATCAGCTTTGATGCGCACAAATAGAGCAAGCGTCATACGAATTAGAGCAGAGCCGAGCAATGCAGAACATTGATGTGCACACGTTCAAAGGATCAGATGTTTGTTGTGTAAACAAATGTTTCTGTGCTATTTTTGTGCATGGCATTTGTGCCAGTTTGCTGAGCATGACACATGTGAGTTTACACACACACTTTTCTACGATTGTACAATTGTCAATTGAATTTCCATTTTGTTTTGTCATTGAAGAAGAAGTAAAATTTTCCATTGCATTAGTCAAAGATGCTGAAGGCAGCAAAATGTGTAAAACGCTTTGATAAGCAATTTTTAATGAAATTGTTTCATTACTTTTATGTTTATTGATGATGCTTAAAGCAAATTTTGATTATTGAAAAGCAAAAATAATTTCATGTCATAAACAAATATTTATAAAACAAATGAAAAAAAAAATCTAAAAAAAGGTTATAGTAGACAGTATTATACCCTGCACACACCGTAGGCGGTGGCACGCCTCACACTTGCTTACAAAGCATAAGTTTTGTACCTCCTTCATATAATTTAAGAATTATTGCAAGAAAATCATTATTTAAGAAGAAAAAGGAGTAAGAGGAAATATTCCTCATGTTGCTAACGATGTTTGATACATGGGCTCTTAAAAATGTGGGCGGTACTGGTTGGGCGACAAGGAGTAGGCGTGGCACAATTTAATTCAAACTTCATCTGCTGCCGAGCCTCGCGAATCAACTCACCAATTTCAAGTCTCTAGCTCTTTTCGAGAACCCTGGTTGAGGATGGACAGACAGACGGAATAATATATGGAGGGACAAGGATCAATCGATTTCTTTTGTCAACCTGATCGAACACTCTTTCTTGTCATCCTGTTGAAGAACATATATATTGTGTGATCTTACTCTACTCCTTCTTTGTTTTACATGCTTATGCTCTCCAACAAACTTATGTACCCTGACCCACTGTATGAGCAAAGTATAAAAAAACAAGCAGCAACATTTTCGTATAATTTCACTCAAGCAATTTGCTTTAATTTTTCGTCTGTTGTTGTCTCGTATCAAGTATTAATTGAAAAGTCTATAATTTAATTACATTTAATGGCATATTTTCTGTGCGTATCAATTACAAGAAGACTACGCGCCATTCTTCTCGTTCTTGCCACCGCCAACGTCGATGCTTACCACGCCAAAGTAACCAAGCAGTGCGGCTTGCCACAGACACAGTAACTTTTTAATTGTTAATTTGCTTGGGGAAAATGAGGCATGCACAAATGAATGAGTAAACCAACAAACGAACGAACGAACGAAGGAACGACTGACTGACTGACTGACTGACTGAGACTGTCTGACTGAAGATTTAACAAAATATAGTTACGCACTTAGCGTTAATTTCTTGGAAACAATACTTGAAAAGTTTCAAACATTTGGCCGCCATGCACAAAAAGAAGCCAAATGTGTGCAAAAAATGTTAAAAGGAAAACGAAAAAATTTTGGCAAATGTTGAAAATTAGCACAATATGCAAAATACTCTCGCTTCGTTTGGCACTTTTGCTATTTTTTTTAAACACATAACTTACTGCAAAATTAATTTATAAACATAAATCATTGTCGCCAAAAGACACAGACAGCCAAGAAAGCGCTTAAGCCAAGGCATGAGTCTGACGACGATGACGACGATGATGATGATGATGATACTCATGCTGATGACAATGAGTATGGCAATGTTGATGGCTGCGAACTTCGACTTGGACTTTGGCTGTGCGTCTCTGTCAAAATTGCACTTGACACGCCTCTCGAATAAACCGAACAGAAACTTTCCTTTTTTTCTTTTCAGCATATTTACTTCAACTTTTTATATTGTTTTGTTTTTTTTTTTTTTCCCTGCTTTGTTTTCTTTTATTCCATGCAAACAATTTACATTCATTTGTATTCAATTGTCATCATATTTTATAATGTGGGCTTTTCTTTGCACACTTTTCACTTCTTTCTTCGGTTGGCATTGTCTTTGCATGCTGATTGTTAAATAACATTCAGGATTGTTGTTAATGTTCTTGTTGTTGTTCTTGTTGGGTCTAAAGGGGGGAGCAACGCGACAGAACAAATTTACTTAACTGTAAACTTGTGACAAGTGGGCACAGCACAATGACTTTTAAGTATGCTGAACTGAGCCGAGCCGAACTGAACCGAACTGAATAAGTCAAAGTCAAGTTGCGCACTTTTTAAGCTTTGCTGCTTTATTTTTTCTTTAGCCACAAACGTCTGGCTTAACGTGGCCAAATAATAAGACACAAGCAGACAGTCTGTTAGACACGCCTTGGTTGGCAAACAGAAATTTGATTATTGGTTAAGCAGACAACGGTTTTTCATTTCTTTTCAAAGAAACTTAATCACGATTTTTCGCTTAATTTTTTTTTCGATTGAAAATGCTTAAAAGTTTCTTAACAAACAATAACAAAAATAACTGTGCGTATACGTAATCACAAAAATATCACGTATATGTCACGTTTTACTTTAACAAATTTAACTAAACAAATTATGAAAATATTTATATGAAAGTAGCTAAAAATAACAGAATTTGCAGAAGAAGTAAACGAATCGTCCAACAAAAACCACAAAATTATGTGCTCAGTGTTGAGAAAAAGGCTCCCAATACACATAAAACCGAATTTATTGCTACTTATTGAAATGTATTTATATATGTATGTATGTATGTAACATACATATACATTTATGTATATGGGAGACAAGCATTAAGGGCAGACAATGGCAGGCAAGACCTCGTGTCACACTCGACAAAATATAAACGCGCATTTAATATGGCCCCTGGTAGCACATAAATTATGCACACGCACATGCCCACCGCAAGAGCTGTTGAGCATGTACATACGTTGTGTGACAGAGCATGTGAGTTAGTCGCGCATTCTGTTAAGTTACCCGACCAGCAAGCCGTGTAATAATAATTCCCATCTTACGATAAAATAATGCATATTAACATTTAGCTGATCGCCAAATGTCAAAAAGATACAAAAAAAAAACACATAACGGAAAACCTGAAACGAGAAAATGCAAAGGAAATTATCATCATGTATGAAATACAATCTTTTGCTACAAAAAGAATATATAAATGATGTGCAAGTTCATGCATGTCTGCTACACCAACATGCGCCCACACTTGTTATACCAACTCGCTTACACTTCAATCGTCTGCACTGGCTCAGTTTCCCATCGCGCCTTTTATTCTGTCATTTATGACTATTTCCGGTGTCAATACTTTTTTATGTCTTTTGAATTCGATTCACGCTTGTCATTATGTATGAGTGTGCCCATGTATACGTGTACGTATGTATGTGTGTGTATTAGGCGCGCATAACTTATTTAAATGGCCAGACTTCCGCTTTCATTATTTTATTACAATGCCGTATAATATGTTCACACACAGCGCCAAACATATTGCCCACACACACACACATACATCAAACCAACCAACCAACCATACACATGCATGCATGCTTTTGTGTGTGTGTGTGTGTATTAGTGTCGTCTGTTGTATCCCATATAACGTAACAATAAATACAAATTTTATTTCATCATCGCTTTCATTGCATTGCTTCTTGCTTTTGTCAATTTTGCTACTTTTTGACATATGATTTCAGTGCATGAATCGCAACCTCATTCGATCATGCCCCTCACATCACTTACTCACTCTTCATAGCCGCAACTTCTGAATTGTATTGTACTCCTTTATGCCTTATTGGTTTGAACACGCATTCATGCCTCGCAGTCATCGTCATCGCCATCGTCAATGGCGCAACGAAATACACTTTTGGTGAAGCACACACACATATTCTATAAGTATTTACTGCAAGTTTAACCATATGCTTGAGTGTGTGTGTATTTTCGTTTAACTGTCACTCACTCACTCGCTCACTCAGTTGGTTGGTCTGTCTGTCTCTCTGTGTGTTTGTCGGTCTGTCAGTATGTCTATCTGTAGTTAGCAATATATCTTGACTACATTGTTGTTGTATATATATGTATGTATGTGTATATGTATGTGTGTATGTATTTATTTGTGTTGGTTGTTTCTCTTCGGAAGTAAAATTTATTTGTTGCTTGCCGTTAAATAATACAACAGCTTCCATGTTGTTCACGATGATGATGCTGTCAACGTCAGTGCCATCGATGTCGTCGCCGTGTTATTGTAAGTCATTGGTCGCTTGTATATTGAACGCATTGTAAGCAATATTATGCGTGTGCTCATATTTAAAATTCATATTTATTATTAATAACATTTCAGTCATAACAGAATCGATCTTGAAACTTTTAAGCTGCATTCTATGCAACGCTTGAAAGTATGCTATATTAATTAACAAAGCCAACTTTAATGTGCATAAACTTTAAATTAAATCTTAGTTTATATGTAATTTTTTACTTATATTTTTATACAAATTGCTTAAGATACAACTGATTTCCTCTTAATTGTTTTATGTGCATTTTCAATCAGCTTAACGGTTAAAAGTATGCTATACATTTTACTCGAGTAAACAATTTTAGCAAATTACTCAAGTTTCTTATGTTTGGGCGATCAACAGTCTACACCGACAGCACTTATTAGAAGCAGCAACTACAAAAGATCATATGGCAAGCACAAGCTCAACAATATGGGTAAGTAATTTGATGCCAATATATCAACAAGTGAAGTGTTTAAAACTAAAACAGAGTTGTAAGCCAACACAATAATTAAAACCTTAAATAAATGAAAGTTGATGGAGAATAAAATGCATAACCGATATTATAATAATAATTTATAGAAAATAATTTACTCAATTAACTAATTAGCTTGAAAGTTATTTTCAGAATCATCTTTTTACAGAAATTTTCTTCAGACGCTTTCTGAGTTATTTTTCAGTCAATGTTGGTTGTCTGCTTAAGATAGAACGTACTTGTTTATTGATTTAGCAATTAAGTAATTATTTTTAATTATTATGCGTCTTTTGGGAGACATTAGATGTAAGCAACACACACACATACACATGTACACAACACACACAACAAAGAAAATTGTCCTTTGCTTGGTGAAATGTTCGTGTCTGGACTTGACTTGACTCGACTCAACTCAACTTCACTGGCGTTCACTTGTGATGTCAAGCTGACTAGTTTCAAGCTTAATACATATTAGGTCCTGTTGCTTGTTTTTCTGCTAAGCGTTATGCCGTGCTGTGCTGTGCTGTGCTGTGCTGTGCAGCGCCCTTAAGTATGCAAAACATAATTGTTAAGAAAATTATTTCTGTTCTTATCGTGCTTAATGATGATATTGTTTTTGTTGTTGTGTTGCTTATGCCACAATAAACACATCCATACACACACACACACACACAAATCGACATAAACATATGTGTACGTGTGTGTGTGTGTGTGCATCTCTGTTTATTTAGTTTGTATTTTGCTTATAAATTATGCATTACTGCGTTTCATTACTGAATGGAAAGTAAATTAATTTTACTTCCTGCCTCAAAATAGCAACGGCGCATTAACAACATGGCAGAATAAAACCACATGCATGTATTTATTAAGGAAATTGAATATTTGAACAGTGTCATGTGTTGTGTGTGCATTTAGTTAGCAACATTGTTTCATTTTATAGTTCATTTGTTCACCCACTTGCTCATTCATTCGTTCATCCGTTCAATCATTTCTTCGTTTCCTCATATTTTTGTAAATAATTGAACAAACCAACAAAACTCAAATGTATCTCACCATTTTGGACTACTCCAAGTGCACATTTGTTTTAATGGTAACTTTTTAGTTATCATAAATAAATGATTGCGCATAAATAACATGCAGCCACTAATTGATGTGAGCAATGCATTAAAGGTCTCATCTCCAGGGATTATTGCAATCTTACAATGTCGAATAAAATGTTGGTTGATGCATTGGGAATCACTCTGTAGCATTTGTAGCACTTGAAAAAAAAATTATATTTTGTTCAAGTCAAGTCGAAGAAGTCATATGATTTTCTCATACGGTTACTTCTTATAATCAACCGTTATAAATAAAAAAAAACTCTCCGCCACCCACCAACGACTTGACGCAATGGCAAAGTATTTATCAACAACTGTTTTACATTGTTAAACATTTACCATATGAAAATTATGGCATACTTTCAGGCAGCTGTTATATTGTTTACAAAAGTTTAAATTCTACGTATCTGAAGCTGTGACTTGAATACGCCAGAAATATATTTCCAAATAAATACGATTTGCATGCTGAAAGAAGCCTGACACCACGCCTCTTAACCGTTCTACGTGTCGCCGTAGTAATTCGCTCATTAGACTTCAATTAAATAACACGTATACGCCACAACGCACATAGTAATGCACAACGGCGAATCTGTAGAAATTCACATCAGCTCTCTGATGTTTTTGAACTTTTGGAAATTTAAAACAAAAGAATACAAAAAAAAAACAAAACAAATCTCATACAATAAAAGCCGAAAAGTCGATTTTTTGCAATCACAAAGTTAGCAGAACAGTCATAAATGCATGAAACAATTGGCAGCAACCCACGCCGTATTGCCAACAAAAAGGTGGAACCGAAATAGCATCAAGCACCTGATACACCAAGCACACACACACACGCACACACATATACAAGCAGTCGCAGACACGTGAAAATTATTAGAAAAACAGCAACGGAAAAAATGCGAAAATCGTGTTATGCATACAAAGAAACCAAATTAGTAACAAAATGTGTTAGCGGTTGGTGGGTGAAGGTGTGGGTGAGGGTGATGGTAAGGCGGTAAGCTTAAAACTCCGCCTTTTTTTCCAACAGTCAGCAGGAAAATGTAAAACTTCCGTAAGCAAGCAACAAACAAACAAGCAGGCAACAAAAATAATAACAACAACAACAGCAAAAAGTGTTGAAATAATTTTAAATTGCTGACGCTGACAAAAAGCAACGCACACACAAACACACACACACACACACATACACACACACAAGCAAATGCAAAAGCAAAAGTGTGACAAATAACACCGTTGGCGTCAAATAGCCAACAACGTAATGGCAACCCTAGCGAAAATAGCAACGCAAAACAAAAGCGAAAAGTGCGTGATCAAACAAAGAAATCACAAAATTACGTGCGTGAAATTTCGTTACGCGACTTTTGTATTTTTTCTTTCACTCTTTCACTCAAACACTTCACCACTCTGACGTTGATTTTTCGTTGTTGTTGTTGTTGATTTCTTTTTTGTATAAATATATTATTATTAAGCCCCTAAAAGGCGTAAATCAACGCAACAAGGCAAACATGTCAGCTGGCAACACTATCAATCAATTTTGTTGCTATGCCTTAAGGACCAAAAAGGATTACAAGTAATATAAAAGAAAAAAACTTAAATAAAATCTGTAAAAATCACTCAACGTCATTGGCTTTCATCATTTTTGAGTGACTTTTAACTTTTGTACGCCACCGCTTCGACTTTGGCTTCGATTGCGGCTGTGGCAGCGTCTGTGGCTGCTTCTTATCCGCAGTACATCAGCCGACGTCATTGGCCACGCCATCTTGCTAACGCTTTCATTACCCGGCGGCGTTTAAGAGCAGCGCATATGCATAGTCAAGTAGTTGGCTGGCACTTCTTTTTTTCTTCTGAGACGGCTCTGCGGTGCCAACTAGTTGTCGCTGTTGGGTACATGTTGTTGTTGTTGGCGTCACTGTTGACATCTTATCGCAACGTTAGCTTGTGTTGCTTTACGCCGCTAAGCGACGACAACGACAACCAAGACGATGACGATGATGAAGCGCAAATTTGTCCCATGACATCAATTTGATGTCAAATCATGTCAACACGCCGCTTAAGTGGCAAGCGCAGCAAGAATTCAAAATTTTTCCAAGAATTACTTTATCAGCGTCAATTCGCCAGGATTCTGCTTCGTTTAAGCGCTTCTTAGTCATAATTTGAGTGTTAAGCAAGCTGGTAAAAAATCATGCAACTCAATGAAGTGTGCGTCGCTCTGTGTGTGTGTGTGAGTGTGTGTCTGATATGCAATGATTGAGCATGTTATTCAAAATGCATAAGATAATTTTCATATTTAAAGTAAAAAAAAAAAGTTGCATACTTTTTGTTGCCAATTTGAACGCATGTAATTTTTGTTGCCATTTTATAACTAAAAGCAAATAACAAGCGCCACTTTACATTACTTTTCTTTGCCACATAACACTTTGTTCTCTTCTATTTTGTTTTAAATATTACATTTTTTATTTATTGATTTAATTAAAAATAAAAAAGAAAGACAAAAATGTAATTGCCTGAAAATTATGCAAACCAACTGTTGAGCAACTTCACCAAAGAAAACGCTGCAAATGCAAAAAGAAAATCAATGAAGAGCAACAAACGAGTGGAGTGAAGTGCGCTCATACCAGTCAAGGACAAGGACGACCCTTGTCAAAGCTCAACTAACTGCCGACCAACAAAACGACGTTAAGAATAATAAAATAAACAGCAAGACAATCCACACATTTTAAATAACAACCAAAAGCGGAAGACAACAAAAAAAAAAAAAAAAACAATGAGAAAAATAATAAATTAACAGAAAATAAAAAACCCAACAAAAAAAACAAAGTAAACAAAATGAGCACAAGCAGAAACAATGGAAGAAAAGAGTCGCTCAAAAGGTGCACATTATAAAGGAAGGATTTCCGCTGAGTAATAAGGTTGTCTCCCCTTTTTTTTTAGTTGTTTGTTTTTGAACTTTTTCTGCAACTCGTCAGAGGATTTGTCAAGTGAAATTTTGAAGGTAAGCTCATAAGCCTAAAGAAAATAAAAAACTGCCGCTGCTTAATAATTAAAACGCCTAAAAACATTTAACGACATTATCACGCAACGTGGGCGAAACACGCTAAGCTTCCCTTTTTTATGCCATGCCGTCTCAATTTGGTAAATTTGTTACGAAAGTAAACACAAATTGCAATTTCTAGCTCACTGATTGCCAATATAAGCAGCAATTCAAATAAAATCAAATCAAATAAAATACAAAATAATAAAAAAAATACAAAGATACAAAAAAAGGCGAAAGAAGAAGCGAAAACAACTAAATTACGCGTCTACACAAATTGGATTCAATTTTTAATTTTGTTGTCGTTGCTCGAATAAACGCTCGAAAAAATGAAAAAAAAAAAACAAAAGCGATGAAGAAGAATCCAAGGCAAAGAAAAGCTGTCTTTGCCATGGGCGTTGAAAATGCAGAAAAGCAAATAATTTAAATCAATATACAATTGACAGTTTAATGTTTGTCGCACTTTTGCTTGTTTATAATATTATTTGTTAAATAAAATGTTGAAGTGAAAATGTAAAATGTAAATGACAAAAGCAAAAACAAACGTAACTGTGAAGTTTAAAGCAACAAATGTATTTAAATGTAATAAATAAGTGTATGGAAAAAGATGCCCCAAAGTAAAAGAGATCTTCATCGATTGTAATTGAAAAGCACAAAATTACTTTTTCGCCTCTTTGAGCGTAAATATGTTTCATCGACACGCCACTCGTCGTCGTCGTCGTTGTCCTTGTTTCTCCCCCTGTCTGCTCAGCTATCCGCAATGTCATTTGTCTGAGCCTGTTACACTCAAGTAGCAGCAACACCGCCAACAACAACAACAACAACAACGTCAGCAACAGCAACAGCAACAGCAAAGCGTGAGCAACAAACAAAGTCAAAGCAAAGCAAAGTAGAAAGCAAGAATTTAAATAATTTTGTAAATACTTTTTGAAATTAAATTTTGTTGTTGGCAATTTTTGTCACCTTCTCTTTCTCTTACACTTACGCAAATATAACGAACGCAAACTCACAACGTTAAATGTATTTGAGTCGACTTCGCAAAGACTTAACATAATAATGTATTGGCATACAACAACAACAATAACAAAAACAGCGAGGAGCTAAAAAATTTCAACTAAAACGAAGACATTTTCTCATTTTAACGAAATTAAATTATAAGATAACACAACAACAACAACAATGCAATGAAGTTTTTAAGTAAACGACAATAATATTTGTACATAAAATCAAGCCAACAACAGCGCGGGCGTCGTAAATGATTGTCGCAGCGCTCATTGCCAAACAGTTGCCAAATGCAATTTTCATAAATTTCTGTAAATTTTAAACTATCACATAAAAATATATTGTTTGCTTGCCTATGCCCAAGCAATTAAATCAGCCAGCCAGCCGTCAGTCAGTCAGTCAGTCAGTCTTGCATTACGTGGAATTTTTTGGCAGTTTTGCAACAAATACGAGCGCAGCAATAAACATGCTGGCTGCCGGCCAAGATTTTATCATGTTGGAATTAATGTTAATTGTATACGCGAAGAAAGAAAAAAAAAATGTGCTTTTGTTTTTATTTATCTTACATATAATTAAAAATGCCAAGCAACTTTCGTATAGGTGGGTCGGCATGCCCTCTAAATGGAATGCATGCTCCTTTGCCTAACATATTTCATTATGCCGTTATGGCAACATTTAGCTTAAGATTACCTCCAGACTACACTAAGGATTCGATCCAGAACCACGTTATCGACATACATATTAAAGCGTAATTATTACTGAATCAAACAAATTTATTTGAATCTCCACTACTCTCGGAACTCTTTTCACCTCGTGATTGGAGCTTTCAAATTGTCGTAAAGCGCACTTTAGTTTTGAACTACTGTATTAAAAACATTCATCTCATTTTACAACCGATTACCAAAAATGTTTTCACTCAAAACTTGCAGGCGACTTATGAGTTTCACCAAAAAGCTTTATATCTTAAACCTAAACTTCAGGACAGACTTCATAAAACTTCACAAATCAAAAGGTTTTGGAAATCGAATAATTCGGGACGAAGAAAACTTTTACAAAATTCAAAAGCCGATTTTGAGCTTTTCATAAGGTTTTTTAACAACTCAACAATTATCGAAACAAAATAATGGTGGGCGTGGAATGTTTACAGCTTATGGAACTTATGTTAAAGAAGGAAATTGTAAATGCTTGAAATATTTCAAACATTCGTGCCATAAAAAATGTCCCACTATTTGGCAATCGAGAGCGGATAATCTGCAAACAGTGTCATTTATTGAAAAGAAGTATTTTATGGAAACAATAAGTAATAACAAATAAATCCTGGGCTTGTCATAAATCCAGTTTGTCCCTTCATTATGAGGATACACTTCCTCACCACTGCTAGTTTGTGCAACCTTTGCGACTTACAAAGTCAGGCGTAGATGCTTTTTTGTTGCTCTGCAAGTCCGTCTCCTGGTCGGCAGAACCGACGGCCCTGGTCCGTTATTCCCGACCCGACCCCATCGGGTTCGAGTCCCGGTTCCTGAGTACAGAAAAAAACGCCGGTTTCGCGCCTAGAGGGCCAATTTGTACGCAACCGCGATTTTCGATTTGTGTACAAATCGGCCACCTATGTGCGAATTTCGGGCATGTAACTGGCATAAAGTGGCATAAAGTGGCATAAAGTGGCGTATTACAGCGTATAACAATGTTTCTAGACCCCCCGAGCGGAATTACTTTTTTGTATACCAGTTGCAGACTCGGACTCGCGTCACGCACGACGACCACGGCCCGTCCGCTCTGTCCGCCAAACAAAGCCGTACTTATCCATATATGAACCATAATGCAGCGCACATTGGTTATTTACTGACAAATATATATTTAAATGGCATCAGATTATTACGAATTTTACCAGGCACTATGAAATTTTTCATCAGTGTCATAAAAATAACTTCAAATGACTATACTTCAAAACAAGAAAAGGTGGAAGGCTATATTATACTGCAAACTGAGACCGTAAGCTACATTTTTGCCGAACAAATCAATTTCCTATCTATTATAATTTGAAAGTTATGAAGGTTTGAAATTCAAAAAACTTCAATAACGAATATCTCCTAAACTAGAAGAGCTAGAGGTCCAAAGTTGAAAAAAAAGAAATTTTGCACAGACCCTTGTGTTTTATTACGATGACACATTGGTCGGAACCAGCGAGATCGGACCACTGGAACTGGTAGCCACCATACGAAAAGAAGAAGAGGATGGGAAGCAAAGTTTAAATCGTTGCATGGAAACTTTTTTTGTTTCTTGAAATAGAGTGCTGAAATTTCAAAAGTAGTAATCATTCATAATTTTGATAAGCTATGCAAAAAAACGCGTGAATATTCTTCGCGAACAACACTTGCAGTATTTAAATAAATTGCTATTTGATTGATTCAGCAAAGAAAAGTATGTTTATTAAAAAGAAAGAGCAAATATAAAAATTTAAAATAAACAATTGTTAAAAAAGCTGTTCTTCTCATAATGAATATTCCAAATATTATCAATGAGCATTTAAAAATAAGCTTCAATTTAGCAAAACAATAAACCCAAGCACACACAACTGATGCAATGTGAATGACACTTAAATCAGTTCCATTAGCGCAACGGCTCTTTATTGAGCAAACTGCCGACCAAACGAAAACGGCATCAAGCGACCAACTAAGCGCATCGCACGCACAATTGTCGAATGCACTGAAAACGGCACAAATACCCAAAATGCAATGGCAAAAACGCACAATGCACTAATGACAAACCACGGCGACGCACGTACAAGAAGCATTGTCGCTCTCAGGCCTCATGAATGACGAATGGCTGGGAGCCGTTTCGCTTTGCTTGATTGTTAAAGCGTTTTGAACTTCAATTGACGTTTATGCTGCTCAAATTGTGGGTTCGAGTCGTTTGTGTTTACGTAAGACAACGTGTCTCAAATGATTGACACACCTCCGAAACAGATACTCGATTAAACGTCATTTGAGAAGGCGCTGCCATAGTTACACACTCGGACACATTTGACATGTGTATTGAAAGAAATAAGTGATGGCAGTTACAGTCCCGTCTATTGTTCACTGACGTAAAAAACAGAGGAAAGAAACAATATTCGACAGTCGGGGTACCATTGATTGAAGCACCTTCACATATAAGAATTCAACTAAATAAACTTTAGTCAAAATATTTGCATTAAAAGAAATATAATCAAAAGATTTCGATTCTTTTCGTATTTAAATCCCCTATGTTCTCAAGTGGTACAAGAGAGTATACGTCCGACTCCAAGGAGTTATAAATTTTGTAAAAATATACAAAAAATGATTTAGATTTTAGAATTAAAAAAAAAAAAAACAGAAAATACGATTGAAAAATGCAATTTTTTTTCTTTTCAGACAGTCGAAACAAAAATTTAATCAACATGTTGCGATACAAATGCTGTCAAAAAATCAACATGTTGCGATACAAAATACAAATGCCTACTCAACCAACTAATGTTGACAAGCACACATGTTGCGCGACACTTTTGTTCCCCTTTAGCATACACAATTCACTTACAACATGTTGGAGGGAAATTACGTTCCACAAATTGGTTCGAAATGAACAACCAAAGGAAATTTTATGTTCGAGTTGCATGCAAGTGTAAAAAAAAGCGATTAAACGAAACAAAAATAGTAATATTCTTTCATTTATCATTGAATTGCTGCTCATACATTTTATGCATAAAGTCAAATATATATCATAATTGAGTAAAAACACATTTATAAAGTTGTTTTATTTCTTTAGCCATGAAAAACTTTAAAAAAAACTTTATTAAAGTCACGACAATCGCAAATGGTTTCATTTACCAAAGCGAAAATTTCAGCTTTTTTAAAAAACTAAGAATAAATTCGAGAAAACCACAAAAATATTTTACGCACAAAACCAAAAAATAAAAGAAAACTTTTACAACCTTAACCAACAAGTCTCAACATGGCTTCCATTTCAGCACGTCTCGTCATGTCTCGCAACAATTCACCTTTCCCCCGAGCTGGCGCTCAAATACGCCCGCAACAATACTAAGGCACATTCTTTAATAATGAAAACGTCACATTGCAAAAGACAATGCAACTGCTGCAGTCTACGGTTACTGTCTTCAAGCCAAAAACAGAGAGAGAGAGAGCGAAATAAGACAATTTCATTATCCAGCAAGCCAAAAGTAAAAGACAACAAAAGATGGCATGTGTGCGGGCAGCATGAAGGGTGCCAAAGCAAGCAAAGACAGTAAAATTGTGAAGCATTTCGAGCTAAAAATTGTCAATTGCTAAAGGTAAGGCCAAGTAAGCCAAACTGTGAGCCATTGTTGTGGCCGGGCACGTCTTAGCTTTGGCGTTGATACTTAGTACGTCAGCGCCCAAAGGTATGCAACAGCATATTGCAGACTTATTTGAACGTTTTGCGGTTTTCATCACACACACACACACACACACACACTGAAGTCAAAGTATTATTGCAGTTGACGTTTAATGTTTGCCTTTTGCTTACAAATTTAACTTATCCTTTTCACTGACATTTCATTAGTTGAGTTCATCGGTGGCATTATTCGGTATTTGATATTTGATATTTGTGGCCTAACAAACATTTCTATGTCTTCTAATGCCATAAACGTTATCATTAACATGGCTTAAAGCAGATTGTCTGATTTCTGTCTGAGCATTCATTAAGAGCATTTCATGCCACAATAAACAGCTTATTAAGCAATCACGCAAATATGACAGGCGCTCAATGCTAAGCACCACACAAGCGACAACGACACCGACACTTTAAAATGTCTACTGGCGCTGCTGCCATTGATGATAGCACGCTTTAATCCACAGAGAAGCGCTTTGCATTTAAGGCGCTCAATAAAACTCGCTTTGATTAGAAAATCACAAGAGCAAATGTGCTTAAATCAGCTTACGCTGTCAACCGTAGCTTAATTAGTTGCACACTTTCTCTGTGCAACGTGTTGCTTTACACGCTAAATATCCCTTTGGCTCTGCTGTGCTGTGCTGACAGCCGTACATAATGCAGGCTAGCTGCCCTGCATGCACATGCTCGTTGTAGTTGTCGTCCCCATGAACGTCGTCCTTGACGTCGACAACGTCATGTCAGCGTGTCACACTTGATAAGTATAATGTTGTTGCTTCTCTGCGACGCATTTTGTTGTAAAAGTTTTTTCAAAACATTAGTTTTTTCCCCTTTTTTTTAACACTTTTATTTGCATAAATTTTGCACCAAACACACACACGCACACACACATAAAAGCAAGCTTAAAAGTCAAGATTGCATTTGTCTCACTCTCACTCTCACACTCTCTCTTTCTGACTCACTCCTTCTCATGTCACCGCTAAGCAAACATTACGCTTAAACTCTTCACTTGTCAGTCACATTTTGCTTATGTTCGTTGTTAGTTGTTGTTGTTGTTGTTATTGTTGATTTGCTGCGCCTTTGTCTTGCACACGAGTGCACAGGCATGTGTGTGTGTGTGCGTGTGTGTGTGTATTTGTACACGTACTTGTAGAATTGTTAATCAAAGTGTTGCTAATTAACAGAATTACTTGAATGCACAACAGGCGCCTGAGAGTCTTTTGATTTTCTATGCCACAGCAAACTTGCACGCACTCAATTTAGATACTTACACATAGACACACACACACACACACCTATGCAATATAACAACAAATGCTATAAGAGCGTAATTCCCGTATTGATGTTCGTGCTGCATGCATGATGGCGATGACGATGACGATGACGAGACGTGGCAACTCTTTGTCACAGCCAAAAGCGCAGCAAATGTAAACTTTTAAATGCATGTGTGCATGTGTGCGTGTGTATATATGCATATGGTAAATTACTTATTTTAAGCACTTGTGCACTTCGGCGCCGATAGGCTAATTTCCGACTTGAAAAGTGAAATGCTTTCATGTTTTGCTGCAGCAGCTGTCGAAAGTTATGTCACGACTTTTTGCGGCTGTCGAAAGTTTGACGCCTCTTCTCAGTGCACAGACTCACAAGCCACCAAGCCCAACCAACGCTGCCATACTCAGCACAGTTGCGTAATCTTGTTAGTTGCTCAACTCAACTCAACTAATTATTTTTAGTTGTTTGCGACACAAGTTCTTAATTAAAGCGACATTGTTGCCAAGTGTTAACAACAACTTAGACGCACAAATTGTTGACAATAAAACATAATTACCGCAGCAGAAAACAAGACTTATAAATTATGCAAAATCATCAAAAAGAAAAAACATATATTTAAATCATATAATAAATTGCAAGCTGTTATTATTAATAACAAAGCAAATGAAATGGACATTTTCAATAACAGCAACAACAAAAAGCACTTTTCAAAAAACACAAAACAAATCATTGCAAATTAAAGCAAAAACATTAAATAAAATTAAAATAATTTCAATTTCCTGTCTGCCTGCAAGCTTCATGTCAAAGCAACGATTAAGCAAAAAAACACTGCATACGTTGAGGGGCAAAGTTTCATTTAGACGTGCACGCAACGCAAAACCGCTCGCAAATGCATTTGCTTAAACAAATATTCGCCTAAATTAGCCAAACACTGAAAAAACACACTTTAAGCGTTAAACGAAATGCATTTAAAATTGAAATGCGCTCACGTTAATTCGAGCAAATTCAATTAATGCTATTCAGGCATTCGACTCGCACGAAATGCGCGCCAAATTAAGCCAATGCGGCGACAATTCGCGCTGCGCAACATGCAACAGCGCACTTAATAATTTGTTGCACACGCAAAAAAAGCAACAAAGTAAAAAAAAATATAGACGAAGAAAGCAGAAACCAAAGAAAAAACGACAAAAAAGACATAATGAAAATGGTCAGCGAAAAAAAATCCTTAACAGCATTTAATGTATGCAAAATGAGACCAACGACTGGTCAATGCTTCTTCGTATATGTGTGTGTGTGTGTGTGTATAAGTGCGCAATGTCGAATTGCTTGCTTCGCATTTTCCGTGGTCTATAATTTTACAAGAGCTTAATTTAATTACGCCTTTTTCGTCCGACTAAAGGCAAAAGGCTTTTTCATGAAAAAATTATTACGCATCTGATTGCAATCAATTAAGAGCGAAATGCGCAAAAAAAGACAACGAAAGCGTGAAGTGAATATGGCCTTTGAGTTGTACTGAGTCAACGTTATATTCATTTTTGATGAATAAACGTAAATTGTTGTTAACAAAACTACGCTTAACAATATACTTTACCAACTTACACGGCAGACAACTCAAAGAACACGAAAACGAAGCAAAGAAGTTTAAATAAAACTTAGCAAAATGATATCAGAGCGCACACACGCACACACACACACACACAGACACAGATAAGAATAGTAAAATGAAGCTAAAGCTAAATCAGTAAAAGAAATCGCAAAGCAAAAAATCACTTAACCATGTGAAATTTGCACAAGCGAATGCTTTACTTTGCCAACACTTAAAAAAGGATATTTGCTTTCTAAAGAGCAACGATGCACAAGGACATACAATACGCGCAAGCAGCTAGCAGCAAGCAGAGCAAAGTAAGCACGACCAAAGCTACAAACAACACGCACACACACGCACACATATGGCATAAGTACTTGACTCGTATGAGTAGAAAAAGTGCAAGCGAAAGAGTAATATAATATATATGTGTGTGTGTGAGTGAGTCAGCAATATGAAAAAGAAGCAAAATAAAACCCAGAAGAGCAACTAAAAGATATATTAAAGGCGAACGTATAAAAAGCACGGTCGCATGACAGACCGGCAACCAAGACAACCAAGACAAGACAAGTCACGACAAGACAAGTCACGACAGCAAAGCGGGCCAGAGCAACAAAAGTGAAATTTAAATAAAATTTCACAAAATGCGTCTTAGAAGATAATCTCATATGCAAGTTTACTTTGTTGTCGTTTCTAAGCGTGCATTGACTCACTCAAGCACGGGCTAACTCACACACTGACTGGCTGACTGGCTGAACCGTTGACTGCCACTGCCGGAAATGCTAACATAACAAACCGGAAACAAGCGTGTGTATATGACTACAACCGGCAGCAAGCAACGGCAGTCATGTTATACTCTAAGTACATCCTTATCATCGTGCTTGGGCGCTTCATCATCATTGTCATCATTGTCATCATGATCATTGTCATATGCGCTGAGTTGTTTTAGTTGTAAATGCCATTTGTGCAAAGTGACCAGCAAACAAGACACAACGTGTTGGTCAATTCTATTTCAAATATGCAAAACGCGTTCGGCTTGTATTTGCACATGTGTGTGTTTGTTTTTTGTGCTTGTATATGTGTGCACCGGAAGTGAGATTTTTCTTGCTTTTTTTTTTGCTGTTTGTGCTTGTAGAAAGTTGAGTTGTTTTTGATATGTGCACGTGTTTGGCATATATTTTTTTGCATTGGTGACGTTGACGCACACAACACTTGCAACAACAACAACAACAGCAACAATAACAATAACAAAAACAAAAAACACATGGAATAATGAATAAGAAAAATTCTTCACATGCACGAAAAGTGAAACAAATTTTAATTTTTTTTTTGTTGTTGTTGTTGTTGGTTTTTTTTTCTTTGCCAAACGTGAAGAGGAAACAACTTCAAAAATGCAATTGACATGCAAAAACCAAACGCACACAAATGCAAATCGAAATAAAATTTGTCACGCACACACTCACACACTCACACACACACAAGCAAATGAAGCATATACAGAAAGCAAAATGCAATTTGATGTTGGCTGAAAAAAAGTAAGCAAGAAAAAAACATGTATAAACAAAAATTTGTACAAAATAAAAAGAAGACGTACTAAAAATAAAGCTGTCATGCAAATATTTGCTGCAACATACTGGCACTTGCATGTTGGCATTTCGGTTGCATGTGCTGGCACACACACACACACACACACACACACATATCGATTTCATATATTGGCCAACAGTTGCGCTACAAATCGCATTATGGCAATAGGCCAAAGCTTTTGACGTATGTAAATATGTTTGCATGTATGTGCTAAAACAATACAAGGTGAGTTAAGCCTAAATGGATTTTTTCCCCCAATTTTTTTTTAGCAAACATTTTCAGTTTTTGTTTAAAATTGCCGCAAGTTCAAAAACCAATCGTTTGCCAACAAAGTTTTCATAATCAAAATGGAGAGACTTTGATGCGATTTTGGCACATCATAAAACGGAATTACTTCAGGTGGGAAACCAACCAAAATGCAAACAAAATCTACCGCAATATAATGTTGTATGTTGACTAACATTTGCTTATGATTTAGTGCACTTTAATATTAATCGAATATGGCATATGCTATGAACATGTCAAAACAAAGCATGTATAAAGAGAAGACAATAGTTAATTGATTTTAATTATTTCGATTGAAAATTTGTTGACTTTTGTTTATTTATTATTAGCTTTATTTGCAATTCAAACAAATTTAAACAAATTCAAAACTTAAACCACTTAAAACACTCAAAATTCAATTAATTGATTGACTTTATTATGCTTATTAGCAACCTCTTACAACTCTGTGTGTGTGTGTGTATGTGTGTGTTTACTTTGGCTATCATTAAATTTCATTATGCCTCATGAATACTTCATGAATTTTAAAATAAAATGAAATGAATATCAACTATAACAACAACCACATGAACCACAGAGTTGGTGCCGACATGCCGACGACATAGCCGACCATTGCGAATCTTTATTTAAATGCAAACATAAACACACACACCCACACACACACACAGAGAGAGCTGCATGCACGCAGCAGTGGCAATGCAAACACACACGTTGTCTTTGAGTGTGTTACATGCGCGTGTGTGTGTGTGTGTAGACACAAGTAGCACTTAAAAGTCCACTTTATCTTATGAATATGCAAAAAGGCGACTGTGCTTTGACTTACGAAGCCAGGTCAGACACACCGCAATCTCAAACAGACACACGCACACGCACACACACGCACACTAATATTTACAGTCATTAAGTCACACGGTCATGTTTAAGCTGTCCGATAGTGTAGACCGGTAAAAAGGTCACGTAATTGAGAATGTAACCGCGCAGGAAATGTGCATTTGTGCATCTGTCTGTCTCTCCTTCTGTCTGTCTGTCCGTCTGTCTGTCTGTCTAGCAAAGTGCATCGCAAATGAAGCACACTAGACAGCCAACCAGCCAGCCAGCCTGCGTGCCAGTGTAGCCAACTAGCTGCTAGTAGCTCCGCCAGTCTGTCTGAAAAGTGTCGCACTTAAATGATTTTAATTTATGTTAATTTCGCCGCCATAATGCTTAAGCGCTTACTTACTTAACGCGCATGTTCTTTTGATTGCACTTCATGCATTTTACCATTTAGCGCACTTTTAGCGCTTATTAAGTATACAACATGTTTCACGCTATGCAAAAGTAAGATCAAATAAAAGAAAAATAACATAGAAATTCTTAAAGTTATTTTCTAAACTTTGACAGCATTAAGCCTAGAGCACAAACACACACACAGACACACGCATAAGTAACTGGCAAAGAAGAATTTCTCTGTTATCCTTCGCAACTCACGCTGATGGAGCAAGAAAAATACTTACATAAAATAATAGCCACAAAGCTGAGCGCAGCTAAAATGGATTTGTCAACGACATTTTCCTATTTCTTTTGTTGCTTCACTGCGCTTGCACACTTTTTTAGAAGTCTGTCAAGCCAAACCACTAAGTCGTAAGGCAAAAAAAAAGCGAAAAGAATGACACAAAAATAAAATTAAAGTAGAAACCAACAACGATTTGCAAAAGTTGCATGGCAAAATGGCATATGTTGAAGCATGCATGAGTGCAAAACAGGAAATGCACATAATCATGCACACACACACACACACACACACACATGTACACATATACATGCATCTTGAAGTTTTCGCAAGTCTTACTTACTGAATAAGTCGCAGTCGAAGTTGACAGCGTTGTTGTTGTTGTCGCCACCGACGACGACGAGCATGACTTCGAGTTCGACGTTGACTACTTTGCCTTTTGGACATTTCGCTGTCAAACGAAAAGTTTTAAATTGAATCTTAGCAACATTTGTGCACATTGCCATTGCACATTGCATAGTGTGACAGTTAAACCAGAATATGAACCAGAAATGTATCTGAAGCAGATAACTTAAATGTTTGTGATATGATAGCATTAAGAAATAATATACAACTTGATCATAAATTTTTCGCTCAGTTAAAGTTTCGAAAATTGTTTTCCTTTTACGTTTACGCTTTGCTAAAGTTTTTAATTAAATAATTAAAGCTTAAATACTTAAATAGTTTCACTTTGATAGCATTGCCTGATGCTTATGTTGGCTTTTCAACTAAACTATGAAGTACTGCATGTGTGTGTATGTATCAATGGCATCATGGCCACACGTTTGTAAAAGTAGTTAAAGTTATTTAATTTTCAATAAGTCGAAAATCATAGTTTTCATTTAATTGACTCATCGATATCAAGTTTATTTAGCTGTTGTCCAAATTGATTACTTTTATTGAAAGATTTCTTGGTGCGAATTCATTTCAATTAGAAAGTTCGGCATAGCTTCGAAGCCACAAAAGTTTATTTATTTAAAGAAACTTTTATCTTATAATATTTTAAGTTTTTTATTATTAAATAATCATGAAAAATGCTTTAAATGCAATGAGAAATTCAACGACTTGGCTTTCTTTGTGGCCAAGCTGACAAAGATGACACAAAAAGGACATCAATTTCATTTATTATCACAATTACATGCGCAAATGTTAAGCTATAAAAAAATGAAATTCTCTAACAAAGAAGACGTGATTCTTTTCATATTCTTTTATTTTATTTTATTACACTCACAAAAAGCACAACTTGTTGGTGTCTTTCATTGCTTTCTTTTATACTTGCTCGACCATTTTGTGCTGAGCACGCATTTTTATTTGCATTTCAGACGCAATCGCTTGTCAACATTGTACTTGCAATTGCAACAAGCTCAACCAGACAACAACAGCGACAACAACAACAACAACAAGTACAGCAATCAACAGCAACAAGAAAAACAATTCAAAGCGAATTTCCGTTTTATGATGTGTCAATTGCAGGGCTCTTTTTTTCAGCGTTGACGGCAACAATCATTTATTTTTGCTTTTATGCACTTTGTGGCTCAAATGATCATGAACATCGTAACCGCATAAACTTCAGGTTTGAAAATCACAAAATAGGAAAAAAAGCATAGACTTGAGTAATCTCACACGCACATCCGATTTGATTGATGACTTTGCGTTATGTCAGTCAATCTTTGGCAGGCTTTTAAGCCGTGTCCATGCGACACACTCGCTGCAAATTAGGTTAAACTCACTGTTGTTGCAGATCGAAACTGACATGCACATTAACTTATCACAGCTCGGCACGTCTTTCTGTGCTGTTGTGCCAATTAGACTTATGGTTTTTTTTCTTGTCATTGGAGATTATTGTAGAAATTGAACTAACCTTTATAAGAAAAGCAACCTTCTGCTCCTATTTGTAATTAAAAAGTCGCTTATTGAGTGAAATTAATATTAATCAAAGTATTATTGAAAACTCTTATTAAATGTGATGAAATTGCGATCAGCTGAATGCGCGAACGAAAAAAGACTAAAAAAGGCAAAGTATATTACAAAAATAAAGCAATCAAACTGCAGCCTAAGCCCCAAAGCATTTGTTATGTGAGCAATATTAAAAACATACAGCAATGTAATATAAAAATTGTTGACACAACTTTTTGCATCAGTCTCTCACACATGCAATGATCGAATGGAAAGCAGAGAGCGAAGCAAACACTTGTTTGCGCAGCATCACTGGAAAAAGAGAGAAATATTTTTAGTCACATTTCTTCAGCAGCTAGACTAGCTTGAAATATGTCAAAACAAATGACTACTTTCACAGCTCTGTTCATGAGGCATCGGTGGTTCAGTGGTAGAATGCTCGCCTGCCACGCGGGCGGCCCGGGTTCGATTCCCGGCCGATGCAACATTAGATTTTTGTCTTTTTTTATTTTTTTGCATGCTCATTGATTATATTATATTAATATGTTTAATTCATAGGTACACTTTTAAGCACTCGCTGGTACAATCATCCAGTTAACCTCGTCAACTATTTTAAAGCCTAATTTCTCAAATAACTTTAACGAAGCGTTATTGGTAGTGACCACAGGCGCCACCACCTCATCGCCCAGCGCAGAAATCTTTTTGGACAGGCTGCTTATCAATACGCTGCCGAGACCTTTGCGCTTAAACTTCTCTGTAACTTGTAGAATACCCATGGCGCCCAAAGGAAATCTGCAACAAAGCATAAATTTAACTAAATTAATATAAATAAATTACTTCAAATGTTTAGAATTATTACCGTAATACCCAAGCAACTAAGTTGTCATTTTCATCAAACGCGCCAACACTAACATTGTAGGCAATCAATTGTCTGACATAATCAACCGTGGCCAGTGGATTCATTGGCCAAATATCAAAGACCTGTTGACTATGCTTCTCTTCAAGGGATGCTAATGTAATGCCGGCGGGAGGTCTAAAAGACGGCATGGTTTAACGAAAAGTACAATTTATAATGAAATCATTCATTACTTCACGTCAAAGGTATCAACGAGCTCTTTCGGCGCGTGCTGCCACCAAGTGCGATCAACATGCACTTCATTCTGCATGCCACGATCCGCGATCCACGTCTCAAGAGCGGGCTCCAAGCGCTTTGAATAACCCCAGAAGGTGTAATGCGTTTTCGTATCCAAGACTGCGAAGGCCTGCCGCAAGCGTGTCAACTTATCGTCCAAAGTGTTGCAGTAAACTTGAGATGTTCTATTCAATTTTAACTTCACGTATAGAAAACGACTTCTTAGTTGGCACTGTCATTATGAAATTCCTTTTTATGATTACTTACAATTATCAGGAAGGTGCCATCGCTACGCCAGTCACCATTGAGTGCCAGAAACTTAATATCCTCTGATGGATTCTTCGACCTCCAGTTAATGAAACTATCTATCATATGATAGCCCGTCGAACAAGTTCTCATATGCACATAAAGATCTCTCAATTGCACATATTCCATTTGCGGAATTTCGACAAGTATGTCCGACATTTCTAAACAGCTTTTCTACGTCTTTCTACGTTGATTTAATAACAAATAAAGTCGAGCAACGACTGTTCATCGCACTTAGTGTCTCAGCGCTTTTATTTAGTAATCGAAGCTCTTCTCGTTTGCACTTAAACATCGTTTTACGTAACGGCTTCTATAACGTTATAGATAGCAAATAGCTACACGTCACTTGTGGAAAATATTTGAAAAGTTTTGTTGTCACTATCAGTTGTTTATTTTTTATCACTAAATGGCACTTTCTTTAGGAGCTCATATTACAGAATATGCAACTTTATACAGGGAGCGATTTAAGATAACATCAAAATGAAGTGATGTAAGCCTTTGCCTTTCTTTTGAAATTACTTTATCATTTTCCTAAATCTTATCAGTGATAAATGATCATCACTGTAAACATAAACATAGATTATTTCAAGTGTTTATAATATTTATAGTAAATTGAAAATCCTAAAATTGAATATGATCGACTATCACATACCCTTCATCTTCACAACATCCCACTTTGGTATGTGGGTTGTTTTCTTATTCACCTTTCACGTACCAACGGCGTTAATACAAGCTCTCATCTTCTCAGTCACCTCAAAAAAAAATTACGGTTCATTACAGCAATTTTGCACGCCAATGTTGAATTGTTGTTGTCATTTGTATAATTGAGTGCAATGACAATTGAGACTCGCTGCCTGCTTATCTTATTGTAATTGAATTTAAGTACGGTTTAGTTGTAGACTATCAACAATTTGCTTTCTGATAAAAATTAGTGCTTTGTCACCTTTGTTTTCTTTACAAATGTTATCTAAACTGATTGTTATCAGCAGTCGCACATGGTTAGCCCTAAAAAATGGGTGTATACAGATTGTAGATAACACCGCCACTAGAATTTTGTGGTTTTGTTCGATTTTTAACAATATCAAATGTTGGCTACTTTCCAAGAAATTGGAAATAATTGATAATCATTATGTTAAGTCTTTTATCCGGCATGTCGAAACAGATTCCGGAATAAAAATTAAGCTGGCGAGTAGTTTCAACAACTTTCAATCAAGTTTTGCTACGCTCTCTTCTGCTTAATGTTGAAAATCTACCCCCACAATGTACTTATGAACTGCATCACATAAATAAAGCTATAGTGATCCAAGGCAGCATGCCTCAGCCGACTCACTGCTTTTTCTAAACGGTAAACAGTAAAGTAACTACTTCATTGTTCGCCGATGACACTGCACTTAAGCAACTTGTAGTAGTAGAGAAATTAAAAGCCGACCTATGGTTAGCCTCTAATCAGAAGAGTTTTTATTAAATTACAAGTAAAACAAACATGTATATCTCTTTTGAGCGAATAAGTTATAAATATATATTTCAGGCTTTATTAATCAGATTTAAACAACACAGAATTTCTGTGTATTTAGAAAATTAGAATTATATTGATAATTTTACTCAGCTGGCACAAATACCCAGCTGACTTCATCAATAATTTTGAAGCCCAACTTCTCAAACATCTTCAATGAGGGTGTGTTCGTGAGAACAACCGGCGCCAAAACCTCATCGCCTTTTGAGGAAATTGTTTTAGATAGAGCGCGTACCATCAAGTTGCCCAGACCGGCACGTTTGTGCTGTTCTGACACCTGCAGAAGGCCAAGCGCGCCCAATGGTAATCTGTTTTAATTCAATTTAGATAAGATAATAAACTAAAAGTGTTTTAATCAATTATTTTGACAAATATTTACCTCAAACACCAAGCAATCAAATTGCCATCAACATCGAACGCACCAACATTAGTATTATAGTTCAACAAACGTTTGACAAACTCTACCGAGCCTGGCGCGCGATGAGGCCAAATTTCATTGATTTGCTCGGCATACTTAACATCAATTGTACGTAAAGTTATGCCCGGGGGCGATCTTTGAAATATTTCAATCAATATTAATACGAAACAAAGCAAGACTTTCTGCTTACGTCACATCAAAGCTGTCGATCACTTCCTTTGTGGCATGGTGCCAGTGAGTTGACTCTATGCGCACCTTATTTTGGACGTTACGCGCGACGAGAAATGCATCGACAACTGGATTAAAACGCTTTGGAAAACCACTTAATAAATAATTTGTGCTGGTATCTAAGCAATTTAAAGCCGCACTTAAGCGTGTCAGCTTATCGTCAAGCGTATTGAAGAACACATGTGCTTGCAAATCAAATTTGAACTGTACAAAAACAAAGAGAATGTAAATAATCAGACTGTGCCATATGACTGTACTCACAATTAAAAGAAAAGTGCCATCATTCCGCCAAACGCCATCGAGCGCGTACACTTGAATATTTTCTGTCGGTTCTTTGTTCTTCCAGTCTATAAAATTATCAAGCATTTGACAACCCACAGAGTTTGTCTTCTGATCTAAATATAGATCCCTCAATGCGAGCCATTCTGTTTGTGGAATCGTGACAAGTTCATGCCCCATTTGCACGTGTAATTCCAGCAAAACTAGTTTTGCAACTGAGTGCCGCAAAAAATGTCTGAAAATTACTGTTCAGAGCAATTGACAAAAGCTTTTTCGATGATCAAAAGCTTTCTCAATGATAAGAAACTATATTTGAGCTGATGATAGTCACGGAGAGCATGATCAAGTGTTTTGCCAATACTCTCTGAGCATGAATATACTCTGGAATGACGATCTCAACAAGTTGTTCAACTTGTCTTTGTTTATCTGAGAGTATTTTTATGTATGTATATCGTATCGTCGGATTACAAATTTATGGCGAACAGCTGATCTTGCGGGCATGAAAAATGAGTCAAAGCAAATTGAAAGTCACGTACAAGAATCGAATGAGTCGAAATTTTTAACCATATCGTATTAATAACTCAATTCAGCATGACTATGCAAAATTAGACTAACAAAAGCAATAACAACTTCAAATTTGCCTCAAACTTGTTTATTAATATATTTTTCAAGTCAGCTTATATCGAATTACGTCTTGAAATTGCTTAAAATGTGTTTTAAAATTAATTAGTTTTTCATGTCATTGCACTCCTTACGAGCGTTAAACTTTATTGAATGTAAAGAGCGGCACTTTTTTTCCCTTTATCTTTAAAAAAAATTAATTAACAAAAAGGTTGTATAAAGTAAAAAATATATTGTTGCATCGGCCGGGAATCGAACCCGGGCCGCCCGCGTGGCAGGCGAGCATTCTACCACTGAACCACCGATGCCTCATGCTCATCTTCGTACACAATAGTGTGTCAGTATAGTTTTCGTAGAAATTGATAAGACTTTGTTTTAAAACAAACATAAACAAATTGCATACACATATAAGGAAACTCGGTTAAGCCGATAAGTAATTGTGTCAAGCTAACAGAGAGAGCAACAACAACAACAAGAAACTTCATTATTTCACACATTTTAGGTGTAAAATTCATTAGCATCAATAAATCTTTCAATTCTGCGTGTTAAATCAACTAAAATAAACAATTAACTAAAGGCGTGAAATATGTTTAAATCTTTTATTTCTATAGAAAAATTATTTGTAGGTTTTTAAATAAATATAAGTATCACATATGTATGTATTTACAAAGATTAAATGCTTATAACGATGGTATTACGGCCCAATAAATGTGTCCAATACTACTGAAACCCAATTTTTCGAACATGACACGCGATGCCGTATTGGAAACGAGCACCGTTGCCAAAACTTCAGCGCCCGAGGCAACAATCATCTTGGCCATAAAGCGTACTAAAAGACTACCCAGGCCACGACGTTTATATGAATCGGAGACGCGCAATAGACCCAACGAGCCGTGCGGAGTGCTGGAAGGCAAAACAGACAGAAAAAAAAAAAAAACAAAAAATAAATAAAAATATAATAAATAAGCATGACAGGCAAAAATTTCTTTGTAGATTTGTTAATAATTGTGACATACCGCAAACACCATGCAATTAAATTGCCCGTATGATCAAAAGCGCCCACATTAATGTTGGAGCGTATGAGACGCTTGATGTACTCAATCGAACCATCCGAACAATGTTGCCAATTATCATTAATGTGTTGAGCATGTTCTAGTTCTAAACGTGACAGTGTCAGACCAAATGGTACGCTGTTCGATAAAAAAACAAAAGTACAAAAATTTGCTATTATATAATATCGATACATATATTAACTGCGTGCCACTTACGTATCATCGAACTCAGCGACTTTTTCGCGTGGCAAGTGATACCAATAGACGCCATGTTGTTGCAGCTCCGACAGCTTACGGCCACTCTGCATGTAATAATGCACTACGGCAGGCTTAAGATGCGCCGGATAACCGCAGTAGAGATGTGTCGTTGGTATTGAGAGACTTGTGAGCATTTGTTTCAAACGGCTAAGACAAAAATTTAACGTATTGAAGTATATTTCCGTTTTGGTGCTAAACTTGTGCTGTGGCAAGTGCAAAGTACAAAAAACAAAAACAAAAGAAAAAAAGAACAAAATTTAAAGTTATAAAAAAAAAAAGCAAAAATTACGTAAACTTACGATAAGAATATATGTGCCGTCACGTCGCCAGTCCTGATCGGCAACAAAAATTTTCACTTCCTCGGCGGCATCTAACAGCGTCCAGTTAATGAAGTTCTGTATGAGATCATAGCCATTCGAATTTGTGCGCGCCTTGGCGTACAAATCACGCAAATTTGGCCATTCCGTTTGTGGTAATTCCAACAGCTTTGTTGTTGTTAGCGTCATGATCGCGGCGTGTCTATCTGCGCGGCAGCGTCAAGTGAAACTGTTTGGCGGCGAGCTGCTCGAATCCGCCATCAGCTGACGCAGCATTTCTGAAACAGCTGTTTTTGCGCGCAGCGCGGCGCTGCGATAAGATAAGCATGCTTGCGATCAAAATAAACAACACGCTCGACAAGCGACGCTCATTGACTTACGCTCGCACGTAAACGAATACAACTGATAAGCTTTATAATTTTTGCTTTGTTCATTTGTTGTTGTGACTGTGACTATGATTATCTCGGCTTTTGTGTTGTTGTTGTTGTTGACAATAAGTGCATAGAAACTCATAGGAAAATGATGATCAGCTTAAAATCAAGACGAACAAATTTTAAACTAAATTAAATTATATTTTAAAGCATATTTATATTTTTTTTTTTTTTACATTTGTTTTTTGTTTCGTTTTTTTTTCTAAGCTGTCAATTCAATTGAACCGAACATGCACAGGAAATAGCGCCACAAGCTCTTACAACCGGAAATAATTTTCGTATAATGACAAAATGGCTGCCGCAACACAACTTGACCGGCCATGTGACATATAAGCAAAAAAACCGTCAGCGTGTCTGGTATCGAACAGCCGACAAAGCTAGAGCAAATCTTAACGAGTAGTCAACGCAGCAACGATACCAGCAGCAACAGAAAAAATGCAAATAAGCGCACATCCTTTTTGCAGCGCACTTCCGGTTTAAGCGCCAAACGGAAATGACACAGCAGCTCATAGAGCCATTTGCAAGACTGCTTATTTAACTTGGCCGACAACGACTTGTGTGCATTCAACAAGTGCTTGGATCGAAGCCTTTATCTCCTGCCTTCAATGACAATTTTTATTACACTTGTTTACTTTGCTAAAGAATTTTTCGCAATTAAGCATGATGGCGCTTTTTCAGACGTTGAGTGTTCAAATTCACACGGGTCTTGATTTTTCTGTTTATGTGTTTATCGTTGTTGCGGCCATGGCAACAGCGAGATTATGATTCCTGACAAATATTTTGTTCTTTTCTATGAAAATATATGTAATTTGGAATAACAATGTTTACGACTTGTGTTAGTCATGTCAAGTAATGTAAACAATATTGAAAACAATACAATTCGTTAATAACAGGACTTTGAACACTTTGAAATACCTTATGTTTTATAGACGCAAATGAAATTTTGTAGAGGTTTTTTTGTTCATTTTGTTGTATATCAAATTATTCTTTTTTAAATTATAGAAAAATTAAACATAATTTTGAATCTTCTTATAGAACTTATCAAACCTTAAATGCTGAATTTCAAAAATTGTGCAAATATCTCAAATTTCAATTGAATAAATGACAAGCACTTTCAGTATTAAGCTACGCCAGTATGCCCTTTAACTTTGTTGTAGCGCTTCTCAAGTGAAAATTGTTTATACCACTCAAGAAAAATCCAACAATGGCGGCGAAAGCGGAAATAAGCGACAAATTACGCAACCGACAATGACGAGAACAATGACAAGAATGAGGTCAATGCGAATACGAATCATAAGCAAATCATTCAAGATAAATCATAACAAACAAATGTCAAACTGATTTCGCAGTTCATTAATTCTTTGAAATTACTGTAAAGTTCATGCAAAGCAGGCAGTGTAGTAAAGGTCCTGTAACCTTTATTTATTTCTACCAATTTAATTTGTTTAATTATTACATAAGTTCTTATAAACAATCTTAAATGCGTCACACAGCATGACGAAGCAAAAAATGCAAAAAGCTTTCAATTTCATTATCTCAGAGCGCGTATAAAAATTTCAAGTTCTCAGAAATGTTTGGGTTTGTTTACTATTTTTTATATTTCTAAGAAACAGTCGCCTCGCAGCTCTCTGACGCTGCGGTACACTTTAACACACCTGTTTTCTAACGCTTTTTAAGCATGTCTAATCAGTTGACGGCTATTACGGATATTAACTACTTGAAAGAGTTGCGGCAACTTTACGCAGCGAATTGGCCAAGCAACTGTGTTGGCTATTATTGGCTCGACACGCACATACGTTGGCTAAGTGAGGAGCCAAATTTGAAACATTTGAATTTTTACACATTAAACGATAATTGGCGACGCGATGGCTTGTTCATTTTGATAGTGAGTTTATGCTAATATGAAACAACAACAAGTTTACAATAACACTCACGTTATCAATAGCATCGCTATCAAATATTCTTCTGCACATTGGATGCCGATGCGGCGGCAAGCTTATTTGAAGCGCTCAAATTGCTCAATTGGACGAATGGCTTTAAGATCAGTTCGGTTGTCGCTTGGTGCCGTGCGCCGCTGCTGCGCGTGCTACAAGAGCAGCATGTCAACTATGAACCAGATAAGAAAACCACCATGTATTACATGACATGTGCTCAAGCGAAAAACTTGACGGTCAACTGTCCGACAGGTTATTATCTTAAGCCGCTCAGCACTTGTGATGCCGACATCATTGACAGACTGTGGTCGGCGCGACATCATGGTTCGCTGCAACTAATCCGCATGCTCATAACCAAGAATTCGAATGTAGGCGTTTATGTGTCCGACACAAATGAGCTGGCCGCCTGGTGTCTGAGGTACATACATATATACATATGGGCATGAGACGAACAAACATGAATTTAATTAAACTTTTTTTCACGCTCAGATTGCAAGGCGGCTTTCTGGGCGCATTGGAGGTGCGTGAGGAACATAAACGTCGCGGGTTGGGTCTGCTCGCTGCCAGCGCAATATCAAAACGTATTGCGCTTGATTTAAATCATGATATAATGGCTTTAGTAAATCTCAGTAATGATGCTGCAAGTGCGCTCTTTCTTAAACTCGGCTTTCGGGCGACAGATGTCGAAGTGTCTTGGTTTAAGAGTCTGCCCACTGAGCACGGCGTGCTCTGGCCGGAAAACGAGTGACACAGAGCCATGTGCACTGAGCGAAGCAAACAAAGAAAACGCAAAATGAGTGCAATTCGCAATTCAGTTAAAGAAAGCAATGTATCTGTTAATATTGTAAGCTCGCTCTCTCGCTCTCTCTGTCTGGTGTACTTGTAATACATTTGTACTATCGTTCAGTATAAAATTCTTAACTGCGAGATAAGAATTCAGTTGTATTATTGTTGCATTTGGCATTACAACATGTCAAGTTTAATTGATATCACGTGCGATTCTGACATTTTATCACGTCTTTTTGCGCTTCATAGCACAAATTCGAAACAAAATTCCTTAGGTACCTCAACGCTTAAAAATTATATAGATTGGCTTAAGAAAGTACAAAATCTAGACTACACGAAGATATATACTTATGGCAACTGGCATGAAAGTGGTCTCTATTTAATTGTGGTAAGATTTCACATAACTTTTTGTTATAAAAAAGTTCTATAGCCGAGACTTCTGTTAGGATCGTTATCACCTGACGTTCAACGCAACTAAGCCCAACGACAGTGAGCTGTGTGCAGCTTTAAAACTTCTCGATTGGCGTTGCGGTTATAAGATCTACGCGGTGCCCCAGCAGCAATATGAGATTGTGCTAAAGGTATTAAACGAGTTGCGTGTGCCGCATAGAATAGCTAAACTTTTTACTTATAAATTGCCATGCAACGAGGCGCTCAAATGGCAAATACCGTAAGTTTTGAAGAATACTATACTTGAGTACCTTCATAATCAGATTATTATATTATCGCACACTTAGATGCCCCGCTGATTATGAATTGACTAAACTTACGGCCGCCGATGCAGACTTGGTCAATTCATTGTGGCCGCCACGTATGCCAGGTTCCATACACTTCATAAAGCGTATCATTGATTTAAATGTGAGTGTGGCGCTGCGCAATCGAGACAGTGGCAAACTCGTCGCTTGGTGCACACGTTGTCAAGCCGGGTTGCTGGGTTCTCTACAGGTCATCGATGAATGTCGCCGCAAGGGCTTGGCTACTTATATTACCTGTCAATATGCTCAAGAGATTGCGGGTTTGGGCGAAGATGTTTGGGTTTCAATGAATGAAAGTAACCATACAGCAATCGCTTGCTTTGAGAAATGGAAATTCATACAACAAGGTACAATTTATCACATACGTGCCTTTAGCGTCTCAGACGACCAGGTATGGACTAAGAACTAATATGAATTGTCAAGCTTATACATAATTAACTAAAAAATTATCAAAATTGTTATTTCTTTGCTCGATAACTTGTAGTTTATCAACATTAATAAAACAACAAAAACATTCAATACAAATAAAGCAAAATTTTTTAATTATATTTATTAGTAGAGAGAGAAACAACAGATCGTCGCTTTTTTCGTACTTTTCATGTCTCTCCATTTTTAAAAGCTTTTCGCTCGATTTATTTAAAGATAATAATAAACTATCACTTTCTCTTAAATATATGTAAGCATTTAGTTAATATTTTAAGAGAGAAAAGAAAAGAGTCAATTGTCCGTCAGTTTTTTTATCGTTGACAAAAAAACTTGATAATGTAAAAATGTTTTTATCAATTGTTTATTAAAAAATAAAATAAAACACAATTGACTTTCCATACAAAAGAGACACCATAAAAAGGCATGCAAAAAGCACAACGAAAACAGTCGCAATTCTGCCGCTTTTTGCAACATGTCAGAGTTAATAGATGTAACACAAAATAAAGACATTTTAACAAGTCTCTCCAAACTTTATAACACAAATTCGTGTTTAGAATCATTGGGTTATTATACGCTTAGAACTTATATACGTTGGCTGGAATTAGTACCCAATTTAGAGCACACGAAAATCTACACCTATGGCGATTGGCAACAGAATGGCCTTTATTTAATTCTGGTAAGTGGTTGACACCTCAAACTGTTTACTCAAAAAACATAATTCTAATCAAAACTATGTATTTGATAGGATCGTTATCAATTAATGCTCAACTCATTGAAACCTAATGATAGCGATTTGAATGCCGCGCTGAAGTTGATCGATTGGAGTTATGGTCACAAAATATACCCCATACCAAAGGAGCATTATGATACGGTGTTGAAAGCACTACAAGAGTTGAATATATTACATGCCGAAATAAAACTTTCTGTTTACAAATTGCCACGCGAAGCAGCGCAAAATTGGCAAATGACGTAAGTTTTGAATTTATTTCAAATATTTAAATAATTTTATAACAATTTAGTTGTTTTCACATTATTCCGCGTTTAGATGTCCCGCTGACTATGAACTGACGACGCTGACTTCTGCCGATGCCGAATTGGTTAACTCATTGTGGCCGCCGCAGCAGCCGGGCTCTATTCACTTCATTAGGCGTTGCATAGACATGAATGAGAATGTGGCACTGCGCAAACGACACAATGGCAAACTTGTCGCTTGGTGCACACGCGATTCAAGGAGTTTGATTGGCTCACTGCAGGTGATCGATGAATGCCAAAGACAAGGCTTGGCTACCTTCATAACTTGTCAATTTGCCCGAAAGATATTTGCGCTGGGTGAAGATGTTTGGGCTACGGTGCGAGAAAATAATAAGCCATCAAGAGGTTGCTTTGAAAAAATGAAATTTAACTACTATAGCACAGTTTATATCCTAAATACGACCACTGGGCCTGGAGAGCCAATGTGGACTAAAGATTAAAATAAAAAAAAAATTTAAATGTGGCAAAGTATGATGAAACTTTAATTATTTTTGCGATATTGTAATTTGTTATTGGGCAAGCGATTTGTGCTTTAATGTTTTATAAACACCGATTAGTTCCTCACAAATAACAAAACAACGCGATAAAGAGATAACAAAAATTGTGAGAAAAGTTTTCAAAATAGAAAATGAGCTTGTTTGTTGCCTTTGCTTGCAAAATCTTTCTCTTAGTATGAAAACTCTCACACAAAGTGCAACAAACGCATTCGCTTTTCTGTCATTGACAACACAACACTCACAAAATGTCAGCCTTAATAGATATAACGCATAATAATGAAATTTTAACAAGTCTTTTTGAGCTTTATAGCATCGGTGAGAATCGAGAAATCTTCGCTTACTTAACGCTCAAAAATTATATAGATTGGTTACAAAAAGATCCAAATTTGATGGATACAACTATATACACCTTTGGCAATTGGCAGGAGAGTGGCCTCTACTTGGTTGTGGTAAGTTGTCCAAATACTAAACAAGCTTGGTAACCAAATTTGTTCGATAGGATCAAAAGCAGTTGATTGTGAGCTCATTGATACTCAATGACAAATACTTGGGCGCAGCCATGAAAATGCTTGATTGGCGTTCTGGTTATCATATAAATCTAGCCACAGGCCAGCAACAGGACATTGTGTTGCAAGTGCTGCAAGAATTGAATATGCCATATTCAAAAATGGAAAATTTAGTCTACAAATTGCCACGCGAGGATATGCTGAACTGGCAAATGACGTAAGTTTTGCATTGAATTAATATTTAAATATTTGTTATTTCTTCATACACTAAGTTGTCCCGATGGCTTTGAATTAAGCACACTCCAAGCCGACGACGTGAACTTTATCGTATCCTTGTATCCATTATGGAGCCCAAATTCCCTCAGGCGCATTATAGATATGAATGTGAATGTGGCATTGCGCAATCGAAATAATGGAAAACTTGTCGCTTGGTGCGTGCGTTGTAATACCGGCTTGCTGAGTTCTCTTGAAGTCATCGATGAGTACCAACGCCAAGGCTTGGCCACTTTTGTTATTTACAAATTTGGACAAAAGATCGCTGCGATGGGCGAAGATGTTTGGACTTCAGTCAATGAAACGAATGAAGCATCGAAGGCTTGTTTTGAAAAATCAAAATTTCAGTACAAAGGCAAAATTTGTTACTTCCACACCCGTAAAACGCCAGAATAGTTTTATTTTTAAATGACGTAATTTTTTACAATTGTTACGAATAGTCTCACAAACGAAACATTCATAACAAATGCTTATTTAGCAGAAAATATTAAAATATATACAATTGTATTGTTCTCTATGAAAATTTAACAAAGCATTCAAGAGAGTTTTTATTTATTTAAACAACTTACGAACAATCAACTGAATATGAGTGTATACATATCTACATATACAAAAGAAGCTTTAAACCAGTAAGGGAGCTATTTTCGGCTATGCCGAAACTTATATACTCTTGCAAACGTTTTCACAATTATTCTTATTAGAAAATCCTTTTTTAATTTTCCAATAAGAATCATATACGTAGCCACGCTCATTTTCTAATTTGTCTTTAAGAAGGCAATGTAGTCAAACTTCACTACATTTTTCAATTTTGTATCTCGTCTGTTTACAAAGAAGTCTCATTTTTAAGTTTTTAGTTGTATGGGCGGTACCACGCCCTTATGTCCGATTCTTATAAAATTCTGGATTTTAGTCAGGCATTAATAAAAACACGTAATAGCAAAGTTTGGTTTGCTTATATTCAAGAACAAAAAACTTTTTCTAACAAAAACTGTATTTTTAACCGATCGTTCCTATGGGAGCTATATGCTATAGAAGCCCGATCTTGACCATTTTTGCACGGTATCTTTGTTGATGTCAAAAAAGTTTTTGTGCAAAATATTGTGTCGATAACTCCAAAAACACGCTGTTTTTTAAGCAAAAACATAATTTTTGACCGATCCTTCCTATGGCAGCTATATGCTATAGTAGCCCGATCTTGACCATTTTTGCACGGTATCTTTGTTGATGTCAAAAAAGTTTTTGTGCAAAATATTGAGTCGATAACTCTTAAAATACGTGGTTTTTTAAGCAAAAACATCATTTTTGAACGATCGTTCCTATGGGAGCTATATGCTATAGTCATCCGATCAAACTGAATTTTACATACCAAACACCTGCAAGGAGAAGAAAATTTTCTGCGTTTAAAGTTTTTTGCTAACTTTAAAACTCTGGCTGGAAATCGCATTGAAACAGACAGACAGACAGACGGACAGACGGACAGACGGACAGACGGACATCGTTATTTGAACTCGTCTTGTCGTGCTGATCAAGAATATATATACTTTATATAGTCGGAAATGTCTCCTCCACTGCGTTGCAAACTTCATGACAAAGTTAATATACTCTTTTTGCAAGAGTATAAAAAATCGTAGGCAACGAAATTCGAGAATATACTGAATTAAGTTTTGTATTAAATTGATATTTTAATAGTATTAATTTTGTATATACTAAGTTGTTCAAATGACTATGAAGTAAACACACCCACAACCACCGACGTGGCATTTCATAACTTGCTAATTTGCCGAAACGTATTTGCGTTGGTTGAGATGTTTGGGCTACGGTGGCGAAAAATAAGGATGCTTTGTAAAATGAAATTAAACACAGCGTATATCCTAAATACGACCACTGGGCCTGGAGAGCCAATGTGGACAAAAGATAAAATAAAACATTTCAAATGAGACAAAGTATGATGGAAATTTCAATTATTATATTTTACGATGTTGTTAATTTTTATTGCACACGTGATTAATTCATCAATAATAAGGAAACATCAAGAGCTTTTCGAAAGTATTACAAAAATTGTGTAAATAGAAAATGAGCTTGTTTTATTGCCCTTTTCTTAGTATAAGATCTCTCACACAAAGTGCAACAAACGCATTCGCTTTTCTATCATTCGCAACACAATACTCACAAAATGTCAGCCTTAGTAGATATAACGCATAAAAATGAAATTTTAACAAGTCTTTTTGAGCTTTATAGCATCGGTGAGAATCGAGAAATCTTCGCTTACTTAACGCTCAAAAATTATATAGATTGGTTACAAAAAGATCCAAATTTGGCGGATACGACTATATACACCTATGGCAATTGGCAGGAGAGTGGCCTCTTCTTGGTTGTGGTAAGTTGTCCAAATACTAAACAAGCTTGGTAACCAAATTTGTTCCATAGGATGAAAGGGACTTGGTTGTGAGCTCATTGATACCCAATGACAAATCCTTGGGCGCAGCCATGAAAATGCTTGATTGGCGTTCTGGCTATGATGTATTTCCAGCCGTAAACCAGCAACAGGACATTGTGTTGCAAGTGCTGCAAGAATTGCAAATACCATATTCAACACGAAAACTTTTAGTCTATAAATTGCCACGGGAAGACATACTGAATTGGAAAATGACGTAAGTTTTGTATTTAATTAAAACTTATATTATCTTTAATTTCTTTATACGCTTAGCTGTCCCGCTGGCTATGAAGTTAGCACACTCAGGCACACCGATTTGGACTTTCTAGACGCCTTGTGGCCATTGAATGGAAATGTGGCACTGCGTTACCGAAATAATGGAAAACTGGCCGCTTGGTGCGCGCGAGATAATTCCGGCTTGCTGAGCTCACTCAATGTCATCTACGAGTGCCAACGTCAAGGCTTGGCCACTTTTGTGATTCACCAATATGCACAAAAGGTTGCGGCGATGGGCGAAGATGTTTGGACTTCATTAGAGGAAACGGATGTGCCATTGAAGGCTTGTTTTGAAAAATCAAAATTTCAATACTACGGCACAATTTGTTACTTCCTCGCCCACAAAGCGACAGATATAAACGAGTGACAAAAAGCTTCAATTGGTAACGATTTTTTGTAATTTGTTAGTCACACTAAAAAAGAACATTAAAATATAATGGCCTTAGCACAAAATATTTAATTAAATATTATTTTATTACCCTCGCTCTCTCTTACTCTCTGATAATTTACAAACTGTCGTTCAAATGTGAGTTACACTAATAGAAGTGTAAAAAAACGTAGGCTACAACTCAAAAACTCAATCAGTAATATACACTGACATATATTC
>JBAMBP010002589.1:0-44279 GCA_037044515.1 Phortica magna
TTATGAATTATATATTAATTTTTCCAGGCAGTTAATGGAATTTTTCATCTCTGTCATAAAAATACCATCAAATGACTATACTTTTTCCCTTCAAAAACCGACAAACTCAAATTTTTATTGAATTTATAATGTCTTAATGATTTTCTTAAAGTTTTGGAAAATATTTTTTAATGAGCAATACTATTTGTACATACATTCTTTATTAATTTGGGTCGTGGGTGTAGGGTATTATTATTGTAGAACTTGAACACCGGAAGCGATAGAAATATAGTAAGTGTAGCTTTACTCTAAACTGCATATCTGAAATTCCAGGCTATCCAGGCTCACTTAATATACCTCTTTAAAACTGCATACCACAAAATACCCTTTTTTGCATGGTTTCCCCTCAAAGACCAACAAAATAAAAGTTTTCGTAAATTCCACATTTTTTGACCGATTTTTTTGATATTGCAAATACCATTCAAATGGGCTATGCCAAGTATACAATTTTTTTTCTTGGAGCGTGGCACTGCCCAGCGTGTGTGCAGGGTAGAGTATACTCGACTACACCGTCCTTACTGATTTCATATTTTATTTGATCAACAAACTTAATTTACGAACTTGGCTGACACTAACCGAACTACTACTAAAACGTTATGTACTCAATAATAGCTTTTGCAAATGTGCTGCAGCTTTAGCTAATGGCTTCACCTTCCACAACAACAAGAACAACAATACCAATGCGACCAAATCCAGCTTCACTTCTTATGAAGTTACACGCTTTCGCTTTAATATGATTAACATCAATGTCATAAAATGCTTACGCGTTAATGTTAGCTGCCAGTTAAGATTTTATGCTTGCACACAAAAATTCAACAGGGCAGAAGAAAACACAGCATGAAAGGAATACGAACTAGGATCAAGTCACAGCAATAACGAGCGTGCATAACACTGACGTCCTCTCATCGTCCTCATCATCGTCATCCAAAAAGGATGCGCAGCACACAGCAACAACAACAAGCATGAAAACAAGTGCTTTCTGCGCTTGCATGCTCTTCTTTTTTACAACATAAACGTTATAATTTATTTTAAAATGCAATTTACGCAGCGTTGATGTTGTGAATGTTAAAATATATGCTCTTTCTCTCTAACGACTTTCTAAGACAGCGAGCGTCAGACAGACAAACAGTTGTGCAGTTAGACAATGATTGTCAAGTATTTACGACACAACAATGAACCAAGTACTAAAGCGCTGCGCATTTCATCTTCTTGCATCATGGCTTTGTGCAAAATGAGTTAATTAGTGTATTTTGATACGCTGTTGATTTAGACAAGTGGCATGTTGATGATGATGATGAACTTTTGGCCATGGCATAACGACGGTGGGCGTTTCAATCGCTTCATTACCACTTAAAACAAATAATTATTAAGCTCACAAGTCACGTCAAAAAAGCAGAAAACAGACAAACGCACACACACACACACAAATGAAAATCGCAAGAACAAAAATAAAACCGACTCAATGATGATTTGATTTTGTTGCTCATTTAGCATTGCGCCGCAGGACTCTTGTGCTAAAAAAAAAACAACAAAAACACGTCGACGCGCTTCAATGAAATTACTGGCGAAAACGTTGGCTAAAAAGGTAAATAACAGGAAACGTTTTACACTAATTAGCAACGCTGGCAATAAAAAATTACGTATACTCAAGCGCACAAATAGCCGGCGGGGCCACCATTTTAGGCCGTCTCCTGGGGTCGGCTCGCAACCAAGGCCGACAAATGTTCAAAGTCACATTCATAAGCCTAATTATGTTGTACTGTGTATACGACAAGGACGTAAAAGACGACCAGTGGACACAGCCAATGAAAAACGCATTTGGCTTGCGCGTTTTTTGGACCCCAAAAACTTCTCTACAAAAAATACTTTTTGTTAAAATTTTGTGTTCACTTTTTTGTTTTAATTTTTTTTTGGTTTTTTTTCTTTCTTATACCATGTTTCAATGGCATTGGTTTCATTGTGGTATACATAATAATTCGTTTGTGGGTGTTTCTTTTCGGTTGAGTTATACTTAATTTGCATTAATTAGTGCAGCCAAGTGTGCTGAACTTTATTGCGTACGATTTGGTTGGCACGTTGGGATTTCAGTTGCCAAGGGCAGGGGCAGGGGCAGTTGTTGTTGTAGTGGCGTTGACAAAAGAGCATTAACGATATAATATTTATTGCACATTAACATTAAATATATAAACAATCTTTGTTAAGATTACCATTGAACTTAAGCGGCCAATGCTAATTAATATGGCTTGAGGTACTGAGCGAGTCATGGGTGTGAGAGTTCTATAAAAACAAAACATTTATCAAGAAAATTCAAAAATTTACAAGCATATTTATTTGAAAAAAAAAATTGAACACTGAAAAAGAAAATGATGTTTTTGAAAAGTACAATATCGACTCCGTTGTTCCCAACACTCTGACGATTTTGTCTAGCGCAGGAAATGATAACTTTAAAAAGAAATATTAATCAACATTTAGAATCGTCACAAAGTGATTTGAAAAATTATATTCAATATATTCATTCGCACAAAACTCGGTTGTGACGACAAAATCGCTATTTGTGACCATTTGAGACCAACTGTGACGAGTTGTTAGTGATGAGAATCGCTAAAAGAGAGAATAAATCACAAAATGCTGCTTGTGACGCATTGTGACGCTGAGGGCCTTATGACTCAGTATGACAGATGTGAGAATAGGGTCGTTAGTCAATAAAAAAACTCGTTTTGGAGGTTATGAGTTCTGACAATGAAGTAAAGTACTCCAAGTATAGTTTTTACTTCCACTCAACAGATTATTGATAACCGTTAATATAATTCACTTTAATTTCCAACGCCAACCGTTTGAACTTTGCTTATTTAACAGCCTTTAATTGTGCCAGGTTATTGCTGAACTACTCAACAATAACAAACTTGTGCAATTTGACAAAGTTTTTCGCACAGTGCGCGCAACAAAGTTTTTAATGAATGGACATTAGTGTTCGTGCACAGCGTTGACTTTCTTTTTATTAAAAAACGCGCTAACGCCGACTCATGCACACGTACAACTTCAACAACCTTAACTTCAACTCGAGTTGAATGTAGACTATAGTAAATGTTAGTGAGCACACACACACACACATACAGATACACACAACTTTGACAGCACTTTTTGCCGTTAGTGGTAATGAAATTAGTGCTTATTAGAGCAGCAAAGCTGGTAGTCAAGGGAATGCATACACAAACTTTCTATTTGCTAACATTCTTCTTTCCAGCTTTGCGCGCCTTGCATACTTGACTTGCTACCAACACTAACACCAATACCAACACCACAACAAGTTAACTCCTTGCGGCATATAAATTTCGTCGTCAGTGTTATAATTTCGCCAGGGAAATGAAAATGACGGCTGACGCGACTGTGATTTATAATTGTTTTAAACGAACTTCATCAAAGTTGATATACCGCGAAATGTTTTCAATCTGCTACAAACATTACTAATATCAGAGTGAGAATGAGAGAAGTGCCCAAAAATTTCGCCTTAACAATGACCTATGAGTGTTGCCAGCCAGCCAACCAACAAATATCAATTTAGTCAATAACTATGTGAAAGTACAAGCGACAAACAGCAATTAGCCAATGCGCTAGAAATTAAATTTGTATGTGTTACTTGCCAAAAGTCAAAAGCAAAATGAAATTAAGCCCACACACATGCACACATATGTATGTGTAAAGAGCGCTCTTAGCGTGTACAAAAGTATGCCACAGAAACCAATAACAAATTAACAAATCAAATCAAGTCTTTCGGGCTTTGTAAAGTTCGTTTCGGTTCAGTTTGGTTGCTTCGGTTCGTCTCGTTTCGGCTCGCACCCGTACAATGTCAACAATGGTGGTGGCAAGTAAGATCGCACTTGTCTAACATGCATCAGACCGTTGAGATTGCTAAGTAAACAAAACAAGTTGAAGTCAGAACAGAGAAAAGGACGGTTTAGTCGACAATAATATATCCTACACAAATGGTTGGCGGTGCTATGCTTGACAAATCAAAAAACTAGTGTACATCGTCTATTTAAATAGTGTACCAAGTATTAAGAAGATCCGTAAAAAAATGTGAAATTGACGAAAAATTTGAGTTTGATGGTCTTTAAGAGGTGAATATGGGGTGGAGGGGTATTTTGTGGCATACAGTTTTATAGATATATTTTTACTGAGCCAGCATACAACATTCAGGTTCGTTGCTCTAACAGTTTTGGGGATAAAGAAATCTTACGAAAGCTACTTTCCAAAGTGTAAAGAGAGGAGAGGCTTATTTTGTGATACATCATCTTGAAAGGCTATACTGACTGAGTCTACAAAGATTGCCCAATCGATTTCTCTTATCATCAAGATCAAGAATATATACTATATACTTTCTTTATGGGGTCTTAATTATCTCCCTCTATGCGTTGCATATGTAGTTTTGCTCTCAAACACACTTCACATACCTTGACATACTGTATATGCAGGGTATAATCATTGAGCGTTTGTGTTTGTATGGCATTGCCACCAACCAACACACACACATACATATTGCCAGCGTACACATGCGTACACAAAAGCAAGCCAGCCAGCCAGCCAAAGAAAGACAAGCAATAGATTGAAACCGGCATTGACGATGATTCGGGTAGACCTAATTTCTATGGAAATTTTCATATGAAATTGGAAAGTGCGAAAGATTTAAGCTTGACTGTTCTCTATACTCTTCTGCTACCAGAATGCACAAGGAAGTTGCCAAACTTTGCGTGCTAAGTTAGTGTAGCACAAGTTAAACACAAAACTATGAGGCAAGCCACACTAGACACCACGCAATGGTGTGTCTGTGTGTATGAGTACACATACAATTGTATTTTATAGTCTACGCTTAGCCTGAAGGAACATGAGACCTATCAACCGACACACACACACACACACACATAAAGCGGCACTTAAAGTAAACGGTCATTGCCAGTCAACATATGCAAAAGCTTGAGCTAAACTAATATTATTGCATAAAATTGAATTTTCCGCTGGAAATTATTAAACGTGCCGAGTTGAGCATATTAGATAAATACAAGACTATAATTTTCATTGAGTTTTGTTTGCTTGTATTAGGAGTTCTGTCTGTGTACCGTAAGGAAAAGTTCGACTTGCCAAGTTGATTAGATTGCTTGATATTGATGCGTTTGTTAATTCAATTAAATTGGTTAAGATTTTCATTATGCAGAGCAACTCAAGGAGCAATAAGAGTTTCAGCAATTAGGCAGACATGTGAAACAACTAATTGGATTTTGGCATATAAAATTTAAATTGTGCATATGCAAAAGAGCTACTAAAATTTGAAAATTGTGAATATCTCTAAATATTATGTGTTTTAATGAATGAGTATTCCTAAGATCATTCTTGAGATTCTTTTAAGCAAATTGATAATATTTAAAGTCTTTCAAAGTCATAGCTAGCAGCTTTTTGTCAGTTCAGAGAAATTACGTACATTTATTAATATATATATATATTCAAAAATATGAATAAATTTATATAAAGTTTTGAAACCTTGAATATCCTATTTTAAAATTCATATTCTGAGAGCGTTCTTGAGATTTTTGTTAATGAAATAGGCATATCAAAAGTATTTTAATTTCATAGCAAACAGCTTATTGTCATTATGGAATTCGGGCCTGGTCTACCAACTTGAATGACGGTTTTGGATTTAAAAAAATTCTTAACGTAATTGCACATTTTCATAACTAAACTAAACTATTTTTGTAACAAATAAGCGAAATTTTGGATTTTTTATTTACAAATTCACGCCAAAATTCAACGGATTTAAAACCTTTGCCGTCGAAATAAATTAACATGTTATAAACGCGACATAATCAACGCATTTTCATATTAACCACGTTATAATTAAGTAAATATTGTTACACATTTTTGTGCGCATGTGTGTGAGGGTCTGTATTTAATACAGCAAAAATATACAATAATAAAACGCGAAAAATTCGCTATCACAGCTTGATGCGTGAAGGCGAAACGATGAAAATTTTTGAGCGCTGTTTGGCCAACTTCGTGCTGTACTATGTGTGCTGTATGTATGTGTGTGTATGTGTGTGTAAACAGTCATGCAGACATGAGACTAACGCGTGAATATTGCAGATTTTGCTGCATAATTAAGAAATAACTGAAAATGAGCTCGTATGCACATGCATAAATACAAATACACACACACACACAAATATAATGCCAAATACATACATGTATGTGAATTTGAGTGTGCTTGTGAAAAAACGCAGTTTCACTTGAATATTCAACAGCGACGCCACTGTAATTTTTGCTGCAGTGACCACAATTATTATCCTGGCAAGCAGCAAAAGGCACGAAAACCAAGAAAAAAATAAAGGAATAAATTAACATATTGCGCAACACACACATGCATACAGGCTCAAGCATATAAATAAATAGCGCCCAACTTGAGTTCTCGTTTTCTTTACGTCCTTACGTTTTTTAAGTGGATTACGTGTTGACTGGATGTGTGAACAGCACCGGACAACACCGAACAGCGCTTGGACAGCTCAGCATCAGCTCAGCTCAGCATCAAAAGCACATTCTTTCATTGCCAACATTTATTGACTTTCGTAATTAACTACAAGTAAAAGTTAAGTGCGTCACATGTACACACATACAGACGTGCTCGAAATAATAGGAACAACAGATATAAAAACTAAATTCGCTCTACAACGTTGATAGTTATTTATATACATTTATTTAATATATATATATAAATTAGTGCGAAATATCAGAATACGGTGAGATATATGAGAAACCATAGGCAGAGTAAACGCAAGCATGATCTATAGGAAAACCCGTCCTCATACTTGGAGGATACATCTAACAGAGCCGGACAAGCTGGTACGGCATGTATTAAGCTTTAAATATACTCAGGAACATAATATTTGTTATATTGGCAACTTTATTTAGATAAATCTAAAATCAGCTGTTCGAAGAATTATAATAAAAATATAAAAAGCTAACGATAGCTTTGTATAAGCTATAAGCGTATAAAACATCCAAAAATTCAGTTCTTGGGTGTATTTTATGATTATTATATGTTATAATTAATAAATAGATTTATAACACTACAGTATTATAATACATTTTTTTTAACAACATTGTACGATGATTTAAGTTTTCACATCTGTTTTTCCTATTGTTTCGAACACGTCTGTGTATACTTATTGCTGTAGTTTACTCCAATGTCGTTGCTTGGCTTGTGGTAGATTTGTATGAGCTTAATTCGGAACGCAGCTGCTCTGTGCTAAGAAGGCAATTAAAATATATTTTTTCTACATTTTTATTTTACTTTCTTGCTATAATAAAATCTTCAAAATTAATTGATTTGAGCTGCTCATAGTGCTTAATAATTTTGAAAGCGTTTCTCAAATAAATATTAAACTTGTTCTATTCATTTATCTTTATTTGTATTTTGTTTACTTATTATATTTAAAGTCTCTTCTAATTAATGGGTGGTGAAGTTGGTTTCTTTCTCATAGGATTTAGTGCCATGGTACAACCGATTATGACAAACACAACTGAAAAGTAACAAGTTATATTAGAAGGATGGCCGATTGGAACAGGGAAGTTTAGTCCTGCTTTGAAACACAAATGTACTTACGCAGCAAAATTAAAAAATTCTTCATGTTAGAGCTTGTAAGACTTTCAATCAGATTACCTTTCACTTCAACATATGTTTGTCTTATATACAATATATCTGCCCATTGAAAATTGCAATTTTAATGGCGAAAATCAATTGATACAAAGTATTACAAAATTTCTAAGCGTAACAGTTAAATTAAAAAAATACTTTATTATTTATTGAAATATTGTAATAGATTTAAGTTTATTCATTCTTTATTTTTGTTACTTATTTTAGGTTTCTTCTAATTGGTTTTGGTCTATTTATATCTGTTCTAAAATTTTCGTAAGCTCTAGTACGGCCGATTATGGCAAGCACAACTAAATGATTAACAAATTAAAGCTTATAATTTTTTAAAGAGAATATTTTGTTTTTTAATTTTTTTTTCTTGTTTCTCCTATAATCCAGGTGCTTGGTACTTTTGCATGAAAAGTTTTCGATTTGCTCTTTCCAAATTTCAACTTTGCGACTTCGTATCTATGTCGCTCGCGCCGATCTTCTTCCATGTTTTTTGCAGCCTGAGATTTTAAAGAGTCTTCCTTTCCGTCTACTCAAATCATTGGTTGGAACCGGCAAGATCGGACCACTGGAACTGGTGCCCCCATACAAAAAGACAAAAAATTAACAAACCAAATGTATATCACTGAGATCGGAACATTGGAACTGTTACCTGCCACACAAAATGAAGAAGAGGAAGAGAATCAAATTTAAGACGTTGCATGGGAAACATTTTTTTTTTTTTAAGATGAAATTTAAGAGATAGACTTATTGCATGCCTTGACTTAATATTCATTAGTCCCACTAACTTTATTATTTCAATCTTTAATATTTGTTTGTAAGTCATTTCTTATTTATAGTACAATATATGTTTGGGTATCGTTGGCTTAGGCTTATTTTGTGCATTGCTGTAAGCTCTGGTAAAGCCAATAAAGGCAAGCGCAACTGAAAAATTAAAGGAACAATTAAAAATTACAAGTCGGAGCAGTGAAGTTGTAGCGAATGTACTTACGCAAGTAAATTAAAAGATTCGCCATGTTACTTAAGACATTCAATGGGAATTTGTTTTTAAGACGCATTGCTCAAATATTACAAGGAATTTGCAAAGCTTCTTATAACCGTTGCGAATTGCCATTTACATCATATACATTTTTACGATTTATAGTTTATTAATACGAATATTTTTACTTCTTTAGTTCAAATTTCGTATTAACCGAGCATGAAATATACAAAATAGCCAAGTTAAAATCAAATCTTGCGTTTCAAGTCAATGATTTACAACACAAATGAGAAATTGACATTTATCAATTCATGCCGCGAGTGCGAGCAATACAAAGTTGAAATAAAAACAACAAGTTGACTGTAAAGTATTTCCAAAATATTCTTCCACTGTAATGTAGTTACTTTTTTAGCAATATTTTTCATAGTTTTTCACTCTTCATACAAAAAAAAAAATAATAAAAAAATTACCCAAATCAAATTCAATCAATTCAAATTTTTGTGCACTCAAATATTCATTGAAATATGTATTTTGTGTTTTCGCGTTTTGCTTTCGTTACTGTGCGCACACACACACAAACACACTTTGTTTCCGCTCGGCACTCAATCAGCTCTCCCACTTCCGGTCATGCTTGGGCCAATGCAATGACACAGGCCAAGGCATCGCATTCGTTATAAATGAATTCTATTTTGCGCAAAATTAGCTGTCAATTGTTTTGCAAGTGATTTTGATTCTATTGTTTTGTCACAAACACAAAAGTCATGTAAATTGGGATGAAAAATAGAACATAATAAATATGCAGAATTTAAAACCAAAAATAAGCGATGATATAATATAATTTATAAGCTTGTCGCGCAGTTGACGTAATTTATAACTAATTTATTACAATTAAAAGTCAAGCTTTGCAGCACATTGTTTGCTGACAACGTGCCGTATAAGCGATGCGATGTGTGCTGCTGTAAGCTAGGCAGCAGACACCTGAGCAGCGTGCATATGAGCAACGAGCCAAGCAAAACAAAGCAGCAACATATAAGAGCATGAATGAGTCCCACACACATAGATAAAAACAACAACAAAATACCAGACTGAGCATGTCATGCATATATAACTTAATTATGCAAAATGCAAACGTTGCAGTCTATGAAGCCATGGGGGTACACAGACAGACAGTGAAACCAACAAGGACTCTTGTCTGTTGCTGGTCGTTTTTTATGTATGCATGTATGTATGCCAACGCCTGCTGCAGACAATATGTGTGTGGCATTAAAGTCTTTTATGAACTCGCTGCTTCTTTCATCATAATAGGATTTAGCAGCACATGATGATGATCGTGCTGACGGAGATAATTATGTTGCACACTAACTCTACGAGGGTTGATTGACAAGTCCGTTAAAAATAAAACAAAGACTTACTTTTCCAAACGCCAAAAACAGTTCCACCCCCAAAAAGATAGCACTCGCTCGGAGCTAGGTCAGTACAATATTGTGGATGGGGCAGCATTTTTTGGAGATTCACCAGAACACTTAATAAGAGCATCAAAGAGGGACCGGGAAATAGCCAGGGTATTTACTGACATATAGACGATGCACACATGCGGTAAGACACTTTTTTCAAATCGAAGTGTGTCGTGCGAACAAAGCAAATAGAGATCGACCAAAAGCTGTCTTTGGGTGAGCATAGAGCGTGACTTCTTACGATCTCTGCCAAAAGGTAATGTTTATCAACACTAAAAATTGACTTTTTTCCATTTTAACAACGAAGAACAACTTGTCCGGTCCAAGTGCGTGTCAAGTGCAATGCTAATTTATATGTCAGTATGAAATTTCATGCTCAAAACAAAGATCTGTCCAAACATGCTATTTCTTGTATACTAGTATTACCGCTTCATTCATTTTTATAAGACTAATTAATCCAACCTCGAATGCTATAAACTTTTACTTATGCAACTGACAACCGTTGTTGGCTTTTCATTTGTCAGTCCTTTTTGTTGTATTATTTAAAAATATTTAACGCTGATTTGCCTTAATGTAATTACGAACACTTTGTGCTAAAAAACAACAGCCAAGTCTTTGTATATAATTGGCAACAAGATGAAAAAAGTACAAAATAGCACTTAAGCAGTAAATGTTTGATTTATGGCACTTTAAAATTGATAGGCAACAACAACAAGCGCATCAAGTGTCACAGAACTCAGAGCAGAGAGAAGCAGCGCAGAAGAGACACGTACACAAACTGAACTGAGAAACAGAACATGAAATGATTGAGTTGCGTGATGATGATGATGCGACATACTCAACGGTTGCACTTCATTTTCGAGCTCATAAAATCGCAATTGATTTGAGCATTGCGTAGGCACAACTTGATGACACACACACCGTCACACACACACCGTCACACACACACACACACAGGGCCATGAAGTCAATGTGACATAATTAAGCGCATAAATTGCTGTCGTTTAATGGATTATGCGGCTGTCACATGGCAAGTCACAGTTGAGTTGAGCGTTGAGTGTTGAGCACTTGACGTATTTTGAGGCGTTTTTGTATGTGTTTGTGTAAAAGTCACTCAGCTTAAATTCAATTATGTTATTATAATTTAAGAGGCTACATGGGTTTGGGGTTTTCAAAAAATCTATTTTTTGTCTGATTAAATTTTATAACATGTTAAGAACATTATATAAAATTTGCATGTCGATCGAAGTAAAACTCAGAAAATAGAACCTTGGTTAGTTCAACCCACAGTGTCAGTTCGTCTTTAACTGCGTTAAAACACTATTTTCAAAGTCGTTTGTCAATATTTCTTGAAAACTAGTGAACAGATCTTGATGACATTTTTTTCACGTCTTCGCGATATTATAACAAATTTTTTAACGAAGAATGTTATATTTTGTTTGTTTGTCAAATTAAAAATTTTTTTTTGTCCATTTTCTAGTTTTAGGTTTTAACTACAAAACGCCGTTTGATTTATTTATTTTAGATGGTCGTGTCAAAAGTTACGCTGTCAATGCGGAACCACTTTTTTTTGGAGGCGTGTCCGGTAATGACATTGCAATGACAAAGTGGAAAATATTTTTTGAGCAAAAATAACAGAATATGTGAACTTAATATGCATCTTTAATTTAATAACAAGTTGGGTTGAAAATTTTCATTTTATATCCAAAAAATGTTGTTCACGTTGGAATACGAGAATTTTCCTTAAAATCTCTTCTTTCTTATTTTTGGCTTATAACTATCGAGCGCTGCAGTACAGCCGATTATGGCGAGCACAACTGTAAAAGCTTTCATTACTTGTCACAGAAAAAAAAATTAAAGTTCAGATTAACTTACCTAATAAAATGAAAAAGTTCTTCATGTTGAAGCTTAAGATTTTCAGTGTGATTTAAAACAAATGCGACTTAAAAAGCAACAAAAGTATTTCAAATTGAAAATAAACCGTCGAGAATTGCATTTTTACGGCATAAATTATTTCAATTAAATTTTGCATGCTTTAATCTTTTTTTCACACTTTTATTTATTTGAAAATTCAATGATACAAATTTGAACGCAGCCATCATGCAATACCAGAGCAGTCGAAGTTAAATTGTTCAGCGCCGCTCAGAGCACTATAAATGTGCATTTGCGTAGAGCAAAATGCTTCAGGTCCCTGGCTGAGTCATCCGCTTGTTTTAAAATTTATTGTCAAAAAAGGAAGAAATAAAAGACTCAAGCTCAGAGCATTTAAAACGCATTAAATCAGCGTCAACAAGTACACAATTTGACAAGTACGACGATTCATTACACACGCATTTGACAAACTACACATGCAAAACTTTTGCGGTCAGACGCAAAGTTGCAATCAGAGCCGCCAATGTATGTGAGTTGAAAGCATGGAGGACGCTGGCAAAAAGCATGACTCGAATTGACAAAACCGCGCATTGCGGCAACTGCTGTTTAAATGCTGGCAATGCTCAGCAACTTCAAAGCAACAACAGTTCAGTTGTTGATTGCATTTGACTGAGCCTCATTGCGTGCACGCCAGACACGACTGTATATATGTACACATGATAAGTACATAAACCAGACAAAATTCTGATTGCTTTGATTGAGACTAAGCACTTCGAAATCAACTGATTTTATTATCAAGTTTTAGTCACTCCATTTAAATTAGTATCGTACAACTTATTAATAACAAAAATGATTTTAAATTAACATATCAACATGACAAGTTTAAGTGCTTACACACTTAAAACTCAACACAATTTGATTTCCACCGAGACTTTAATTTTGCTGCCCCAAAAAAGTTAAAAGTTTTCAACTTACAATGAAAATACTTTTAAACTTCTTATGAACTTTGTGACACACAAAATTCAAAAGTTCAAAGCCATCTTTAAGGCATTACTTAACATGCCCGCAGGTCATTTAGCATGACATTTTGTAGACATTAAACTGTTGGCAGTTAGGCTGGTAAGAGGAAGCCGAACAAAGATATGACAAAGATTTCCCAACAGACAAGGACAGGCAAGGCAAGCAAGCAAAGCACATGACAGCGCACATACGCATATACACCAAGCCACCGACATACGTTAAGGCGCAGCCATAGACAAAGACTGGGCGACATACCCACAGACATTGCCTCAGTTATGAATAATTAAAGCACGCCGCATTGGGCATAGTCTAAGGTGTAAGCCAAGCCATGAAACCAGAGACATTGTTAGTTCTAGTCTATGCACAATGTCTGCTACAGCTAACGTCTCACAAAGCCAACAACGGCTAAATTGCCGGTTTGCGTGGGCATTGGTGGAAAGAAGATGAAGAGAAGGAAGTTGATAATTTGTTATAATTGCTAGAGGCTGCCGTAGGTCAATTTGTGTGTGTGTGTGTGTGGGCAGCATGAATAGCAATCAAGAAAAAAAGAATAAAAGCCTATTAATAGGCTCAAATGATTAAAAATTAACAAAAGTGACCATTAGCAAAAAATTCGCCTACAAGTAGGCAACACATTTTTTGTTTTTTTTATAAACTTTTAAATTTTACAAATTTTAGTAAGCAAAAAATTTAATCAAAAATAAATAAATAAGTCTCAACTCACAAAACTAAAAAAAACTTGTTGCCAATAGTGCTTTTAGTAATATGTCGCTTAAGAGTATGCAATAAAATTTATTTAAATGCAATTTATGCGCAGACACAACAGACTCCACACAAAAGTAAACTTAATAAAAAATATAAAAAGAAGAAAAAACTAAAAAAAAAAATAAACAAAAACTCTTGAGAAAAACAAAAGCTTCAACAAAAAACTCATATAAGTGCTTTTCAATGGAACAACTTCAATGTCGATGCTGTTGCTGACATGAATAATGCGCTTGTATCTGTATTTGTGTGTGTGTGTGTGTGTGCGTACTCATGTACAATGTATATGAAGAGATTTCGTTAAGCAGTTCAAACATGTATGCATATGGTTCAACGAAATGCCTCAACTCGCCTGCATCCTCACTTCACTTCACTTTCCTTCTCTTCTCTTCACTTGCCTCAGCTTAACTTAACTTAACCCGTACGTGGTTGTTACAGCTGTGTTTCAATAAATGGGCTTAAATTGAAAAATGCGTTCAAGCACTCAATGCCAGTAAGTGTTGCTGTAATGCCACGCCTTCATGTTATTGTTGTGAAGCTGACTAACACACACACACACGAACAACAATTGTGTTTACCAGCATTAATATTGAGTTTTTGTATTCGACATCATCATCATCGCCATCACCATCGTTGTTCTTGACTCGTTTGCAGCTTTACATGTTGCAATTTACTTCAGCACTTTACGCACTACAACTTTGGCCCTTCACCCACTTCACTGATTTTCACACCTTATAATACTACGGGCTTCAAAATCATTGACTGTTTGCAACTTTCTCACTTGCCGGCTGTCGTGCTTAATGCGCTTACAATGTTCGCGTGCATTCGTGCTTCGGCTCAGTACATGTCTTTCGTATTCGCTGTTTGAGTTAAGGCTCTGCATTGTTGTAATGTGCAATACAACTTTAAAACCCCACAAAAGCCGTTAAGTTATAAGCAACTACGACATTTTTGAATGTCGCATGTTTTAAATGATACACCAAAACGAAGCTCTTCATTTATATCAATTGAATAGTTTGTTTCAAGATAATATAGAATACTATCGGATGTGTACTAGAAACCACATGTCGATTTTGAGAATCGTTTCAAACCACAGAATATTTGGGAAATTTCGTTTTTTCAAAGAAAAGTTTTTGAATATTTTATATGCTAAGCCTGAATTTAAAAGAAATCGCCGACAAGAACTCCACAGCTGTGTAAAACCGTCTTTAAGGGACGTCCGACACAGGAAAAATTTAACTATGGTTTTCGGAGATTTCCAGCAACAGTATCTGAAGATCCCATCGAGATATTTTCGTCAATCCGCAATCTGCCCGACAGAATTTTACTTCACTTTTTATATTTAAATGCAATGCAATTAAAATTGCAACTTAGCACATTTAAAGCCGCAACGATAAGTGTTACACAATAAAAATTAATAAAAAAAACAGCGGTAAAAATGCAAAAACATTATTACATTTGCTGATAACGAAGACGACACAAACAAACCAACCAACCACGCCAACCAAACCAATGTCATATATCATGGCTAATATGTATGGAAATTTTCGCATACAGAGAATTGCCACACTTACAGAGCAGATATAAAGCCAAGCGAGTACCCAACCACAAAGACCCACAACGACCACAGAGAGATGCCATGCCAACCAACTCAGCCTGCCATGCCGCCAAGCCAACGCTGCTGTTGCACATCATGCACGTGCATAAAAACTGCAGCGGCGAGAATCACTGAGCAATAAATTCAAATTTATGTTGTCATTTTTTAAATCAGCAATATTTATGTGGTCGGTTGCACAGCACAGCACAGCCTTTTTTGCCTCTTGCTCTACTGTTTTTTATTTGGCCACAATTGCGGTTCGCGCATTGGTTGTAACAAGACTAAATAGCCATAATTGTTTGGTGGTAACAAGCAGTGGGAGTTCGACCGCTGCATGATGCGCTAATAGCACCAACAAAAGTGTAAATCATATTTGAAAATAACAGACAAGTTTAGCAAATATTAACAAAAAACATTTAAAAACCTTATTCAGGTATTAAAGCATTGAAATATAATGTATTATACCACAAAACGCATGTCCTGTCAATTCAATTACATCCATGCATTTCGTACGAGTATAAAAGACAAATCCATACATAGGACAGAAAAATGGAAACTAAATTAGAACAATTGAATTGTAAATAGCAAAGACACAAGTAAGACTAAAGCCTGAGACAAGACAACAACAAGCTAGACTTGGCTGTGTGTGTTTAGAAAGTAAAGAGACAACAACAACAACAACGCAGAGTAAAACAAAATTGTAAATGTTTGTCACGTACTTCACAAATTCACTGACAAAAGAAACTAAAGCGAATGTATCTAAGATGTGTGTACACAATTCGATTCAACACAACTTTACTCTACTCTACTCGACTCGATTCTACACTTCCCTTTTGCATGTGTCACATTGTAATTGTGTTGCCTCACCATCAACATTATCATCATCATCGATTGTTCATTGATACCACCATGCTGTGTATAAGCATGATGGCATAAGAAAAGGCATCATATTGCTACTTGCACATCTGTTGAACTAAACCATTTTGTATTATATACTTTATGACATTTTGTAATGGAAACTGAGCAGCAAATGTTCTTTATTGTTGCATTGGGCTATGAAGTAAGAAGGTGTGAAAATGTTCGTTTGTTGTGCGCGTACATTTTACTTTGTTAGCTTTTAAGATATTTTGATTTTTATATAATTTTGAGCAATTTAAAACTAGCAGTCAAGCATAGACAAATTGTGATTTTGCGTTCCGGAAAAATATTCGAATGGTGTTAGGTGGATTTGATGATATTCCCTAAATAATAAGATCCTAAAAGTCTCAGATGGCGACCTCAACTGGATTTCGAGAAAAGCGAAATACTCGTTAATATGAAAAAAACAAAAAAACAAATTCTTCTCAGGAACGGCTTTTTAGATTGATATAATAATTTAGTGTTTTGAGGGCTGATAGAAGCTATTATTTGAATTATTTAATTTTTGAGCCATAGTAAAGTTTTTGTACAATCATGAAACTATATTTATTTTTTTAAACTATGCTATTTTACTACATTTTTTTTAAAAACCATTTTTTAAACTATGTAATGTTTCAGTATTTTGAGAAAAAAATCTCGATTGTTAATATTTAGATTTCAAAACTAATTTCATTAATATACAACTATAAAACATGCTTATTAGATATTTTGTAATCTTCATCACTGTCTTCCTAAATCATCTTTTAAATATCGTCTTTATTAAATACTTAGTATATTTAATATCGTAGCTTGCCAAAAAAAAAAAAATTATAATATTAAAAACTATCGTGCGACAAATAATGTACAGTTTCTTTTTTGCGCAAAATTTTTGTTTTTAAAGACAAATGTGTGTTTTATACTCACACTGCATTTATTTTTTTCGTATTTTACTGAATGCCTTCAGACTCGACCACAATATTTTTCAACAAAATCAGTTTTACGCTTGGAAATTTATAACAACATTTTCAATTCAACTCATACAATGACTGGCAAAAAACATGAAAATAAAGAGGAAAATACTCATTAACTATTCAAATCGAATACTCATGCACGTCCGTGTTGTTGTGCACCGCAAGAATTTTCATTTGCTTTCAAACTGTTGCATATTTTTGGGCTCGCAAGCGCACAAACAAGCATTGTTTTTCTTATTTTATTATGACACACGCGCATTTGTACGAATTGTCTGCAATTTTAATTTATTTTTCTGCATTAATTTTTGAAAGCACAAAAATGAAAAAACCAACGTCAGTGCCATGAAACGGAAATTCATGGCGAAATATATATAATAAACAATTTTTTCAAGCCATTTACAATTTATATATAATAAAGAAAACAAATTTACTCAACAGCTGCTGACACTGACTGGCTTTAAGCTTTAATTTTGCAACAACAATTCATCAATCAAACAATCAAACACAACCAGCCAATGCACGCACATATGCTCGATTGTTTTCCTGTAGCGATCGCCACATCATCATCATCCGCCGCAGCAGCATCACCAACATCAGTTTTGTGTGCCAAGGCATATGCATATTTACAATTGGATTTTATCTGCTTTTAATTTGCAACATGTTGATTGACATTCACAGCATATAATGCGTGATTTCTTTTTGCCGCGCATTTGATTGCCGAACACGCGTCAAGCATAACAATGAAATTATATTTGATTGTCTGTTGCTGTATCTGTCTGTCTGTCTGTCTGTAACGCGCTATGCAAGTGTGAAATAAAAAAAAAAAGAAAATTGAGCGGAAATTAAATGAAATACATGCAAAAATCGCGTATTGTCAGTGATTCTTGTTGTGCGTAGTAATTTTTACAAATGAGTTTTAATAAAGATGAAAATGAGTTGACAAACGCAAAGCGGCACGAAGAAGAAGCAGAAAATCTTTACAATGCCATAGACAACAGCAATAAGCATGTTGATAAGACGACAAGCAGACGGACAGACAAGTCACAATGACAAAAGGTTTGCTTTATTAGTTTTGTGCAATGGAAAATTTAATTTAATTTTTTGGGCTTGTGCGCTATGTTGGTGTGCAGACAAAAAGCTCGTTGCTATGACACTGCCAAAGCGAGTCAAAATGGTGCTTGTTATGATTTCTGTGCAAATATTCAAATTCTTCAAGTTTTATTGTCATTCGGTACTGATTTTGGATGGCAGACAACTTTTCATATGATTTCTCAACAAACTTGAATACCGTCAAGGAAAACTTTTGCCCACTCATAACTTTTGCCCGGTACTTTAAAACGATTAAAATAAAAAACCTATTCTCAGCAACTTGAACTTTACAACAAGCATAGGAAAACCACACACACAAAAACTCAACAATATATTTGAACGCAAGTCATACATTTGCGGGTGTTAATAATAAAAACAACACAAAACTTTTGCCAACAAGACACGCCGGAAAACGGCAAAGGCGTTATGAAGAAAACAGCAACTTTCAACTTTTGCGTATATAAAGTGTTAAGTATGCATTTGCTGCTAAGGACAAAAACTAACAGCACAACATGAAGGCAGTTGCATATGCACACGCACACTCAACCGCACACACACATACATACAAGTACAAATAAATTTTATTATAAATCTGCAAAATTACTTTGGAAAACTTTGCTTATGGCTGCTGCTGCTTCGACAATTTCCGTTTCATTTTGCGCAATTTTACAAAATTAGCCAAAAATCTTACATACACACATATACAAACACAGCCAACCAGAGTTGACATATACATACACACACATTTGCTGGGGTGTTGAGTATCGTGTTGTTGCAAGCATTTTATAACGTCATGCGTTCATCGTTCACACACACACATAAATATCATATGAATTTGAAATGAAACCACTTGGTAGCAATAAAGTTTTCCTGCACTGGCCTACCCAGAACGAAAAATGAGAATACCTTAAAGAAAAAGGCGTTCCAAAATGCATTGTTTTAAAGCTTATTGTGAACCGTTTCATGAAGTTTCACCTGAAATATTATAAACTCAACCAAACCCTTCTAAAAGCTCTTTTTTAATAAGGTACTTACTTCGAAACACCTATGTATTTCAAAAAACGAAGCAAGGCCTTCTCTCACTTCTGTGTAAAAGCAAATAAGACAAGTAAAGTTTGAGCAAGTTGTGAAACATTCAAAAACAAATTACTACCGAATCCTTGTGAAGCGGTTAAATTTCTACTGGGTACACAAAATTACTATCGTAAAACTGCGCCAACCCAACATTCAGTACTCATGCTCAAGCTTTGACTCAATGCCGTTTCTGGGTTTCGGTTGGGACAGACAGACAGACAGCATGCAATTGTCGCTCGTTGCTGTGGCGAGCCTAAAAATTAGTGCTCCGTTGTGGAAATTATGCATTTGGGATTATTTTGCGCACAAATTGCTCTTGTTATGTGCCTGTACGATGGTGTTGAGGAAGTCCAAAAGTGCTAAAGAAAATGACCGAGAATTTTGAATTAGACATATTCAAAAACAAAAATATGTAATTGCTGTGACAGACTTCGAAGTGAAATATTTGTGCAGACATGTTCAATATAACGAGTCAAAGTCTCAAAGGATACATACATATATCTTTATAGAAGCCTATGCTATCGAAATCTTGCTCATTCCCATTGTTCACAACGACTTTTAACGCCCAAAAACAAAAAGTGCAAAACTGCTCTTTAAAACACTCAATTAAACAAAGTAATCTCTGCAATACAATCTAAAAACACTTGCCAACTTTCTGCAACTTGCTCATAAAAAGAAGTAGAAGAAGCTAGAAAAGCAAGCCAGCAGGACAGCTCCAAAAGCAACAACACACACACACAAAGTGACATCAACTCAAAGTTACATACAAACATACAACCAAGTGCCAATATGATGATGTATTATATAGAAAACGATCAAATAGCCAAACTTGTTGGCGAAAAACAAAAATCGCAAAAAAATCTCAGTGCCAAACGCCAAAAATAAAATAAAAATTATCTATAAAAATATACTAAAAAACGTTTAACAACTTTTGGCAATTATCTTTTAAGCTGTGTTGGCCAAAGGCAAACAAACAAAAAAAAAAAAACATCGACTACAAGTTGCTATAAATAAAGAACACATTTTTTTTAAACTAACTTGTCAACGGCTGAAGTTGATAGCACATGGTCAAGGGACGTGGCTCAAACACACAGTATGCTTGGCTCTATATATGTGTGTGTGTGTGTTTGTGTGTGTGTAAGAACAGCTGTTGTTAAAATATTTTTGCTTTATTCGTGCATGATGGGCAAACTGGACTTGGGCTTGTGTTTGGGCCTGCGCTTGTGCCTAGCCTAAGCTGTCAGAGCTGGCGTTTTATTTAGCTGACTCGTTGAATGGCTGCCTTTCTCACAGCGTTGCCTGCGTTGTTTTCAAAAAGGCAACAAAATGAATGCAACACACAATTTGACAAGGAGTAAGAGTGTTGGTGGTGGTGATGGTGGTGTTGCTTTACTCACAACACATCAAGTGCGCTCTTATTGTTGCTGAAGTATGAGCTCGAAAACACGCTCGTTAAGTCCAATGTGGCAGTTTTAAGCCTTTAAGTGTTTTTGATGGCATCATTATAAGCTCTTTCGATTCATGTATGTATGCGTGTGTGTGCTATTTTTTTTTGGTAAGTGTTAAATTAAAAGCTGTGGCCATTTTGTGAAAGTTATTTCAAAGCAGTTTGAATTATTTCATTTGGAAAAAAGTGGCAACATGCTGCTACTAAAGACTTCAACGGCAGCTCGTCATAAACTTGAACTTATTACATTTAAAGAAAGCAATGAAACATTATTTTATTGGCATTTTTTAGTAGAACGAAAAAAACTATGAAATAAATATCATACACATTTCATAAATAATGTGAGATTTAAAAAACAAAACCTGAACTTTCTGCAAAAAAATAAACAAAAAATTCAACTCAACTCAATTTACACATGTAAGCACGAAAAATGTTTTTAAAACTTCGAAAAATTCAACGGATACTGGAAGGGACTTGTGAGCTCTTTGTTACACTTGTGCTCTCTCTCTCTCACATTTTCGAAGATAAACAAAGCAGTCAAAGAGCAGCCAACAGACAGTGAGCAACAACACAACTTGCAATCATCAAAGTCCGGCAAAAGTGCATGCTTCATTATTATTTTAAACATTTGAACATTTAAAATATGCAATATATAACATAACGTTATAGTTAAAGGCTTTTCGAGATTTTTCGCTTTTATTTGAATTTTATAAAGAATTTTTTTTTTTGTGCTTTACAGACCATCAGGCAAGTACAAGAAAAGAAGAAAAAAAATAAACATGAGGCTTGGAATACAGGTGGCAAGTGGCGAACAAAAGTCAACAAATTAAAATGGGTCAATGGAGCGTATACGTAATGTAGAGCAACGAGGCTGCATGCGTGAAATGAGTTGGCATAGTGCATGCCTGCAATGAAGCAACATATGAGTGAGCGACACAACAGACTAACTGACTGGCTGACTGACTGAGTGTGTGTGTGTGTGTGTGTGTAAGTGAATAAGTGAGCGCGTAACTCGTTCAGTAAGTGCTTGATTAATGATGCGCTAAGTGCAATTACGCGATGAATGCGTCATAAGGCAATAAATTTAAGCCAGTGGCATATGAGTCATGACTGAAATAGAACTTAAAAAAAAAAAACAAAAAATGGTTTTAGTTCCTTTGCCTGTCAACTGACAAAAATCACCAAAAAAAAAAACGAAAACTTCTAATCAAACAGAGTAAGTGTCTGCAGCAATATGCTTAAAAGTATGCAACGTCACAAAAACATAGTGAAACTGCTCCAAAAGAAATATTTCGTGCATACTTTCATGCGCATATGCATAGCATTTGCTTTTACTTTGGCGCGTATGTGACTGCAATTTCACAGCTTGTGCTGTCGTCTAGTGTCTTGTCTTGTCTTGCTTTTACCCCTCCGAAAAATGGGGGGAAAAAAGGGAAAAGAAAAGAAAAACTAAACAAAAAACTTGTTGAGATTTATCTCCCAAGTGAAATTGTGCTGTATTTTTTAAGGCGCATATGTGTGTGTGTGTGTGTGTCTGGCATGGCGTTACACCATTAGTGTTTAGCTCATACTTCACTTAGTTTATGCCAGTTTATTTATGATCTTCAAGATATAACGACAACAACAACAACAACGAAAGCAGCAAAGCATCTGCGTATGCAGTCTGCACTAAGCGCCTTAAAGTATGCATCTCTTATGTTGACTTGACTTGACTTTACTTGACTTGCATTGAGTTAAGAGTTAAGTTTTTGAGGCACTCGTATCTTTTTTTTACCATAAAGCATATTTGCTTATGCATGCCACTTGTTGTGGCGCAAAAGATGCTTTTATAGTTTTCGTGCATTTCTGTGCATGTAACACAAATGACATTATAAAGTCTGACAACATGACAACACTTCTCTTGACCAAACCATAAGAAGAAGCAAAAATAATACACACCTAAATGCATAAGTGATGTAGTTTGATGACTTGCTGTTGTCTTTTTATGCAAAACAATTTGAAAAGTAAACACGTTTAGTCATCAGACTAAGAAACTTGCGCTTCATGTGTAAATCCCAGACTAAGGAAATGATTAATATGATAAACAAAATATATATTCTTACATTTTACTTAAAGTTGAATTCGATACCTTGCAATATTGAAAATAATAATAAAAACAATAAGCATAAAACCATTTTTGACTTACATAACTCACATTCAAAAGTCATATTTAATAAATTTTGTGTAATATTTTTTTTTTTGATTCTTTAACTAACCATAAAACCTTTACCAACACATTCTGCAGACTGTATATTACAAACATGCTGCAAAACAAAAGCATAAAAACAACTAAACAAGACTTCTCCACACTCAGATAGAAATTTAGAGCATATTTTTCATTTCAACACAACTGACAATATTGCATTTTTAAATACAAAAACAAATGCCAATGGTAAAGACAAGGGAAATGGCATAGTTTGTGGGCAACGCAAACTGTGAGACGACATGAACAAAAACTGCAAAACTTCTAAATAAAAAAAATAATAATAAATTCACACAAACAGACAAACTGATGAAGTGAAAAAACGACAGCGACAAATATAAACAACATTTTCATTTCTTTTTTCTGCTATGTATTTGTTTGTGCAATATTTAAAAAAGCTTTTAAGTGTTATTGATAGTTTTTTGTGCAAACGAGTTGGCGACCAAAGGATATCACCAGGATATTCATTCACTCGCCAACCCAACCAACTGACCGACCATTCACAATCGAACCCCGCTGACCACTCACTGTTTGTTACTCATATTTCGTTCGTTACCAACTTCAATTTGAGTTTATGTTATTTTTTGTTGTTCGTTTGTGTTTTGTTTTTATTTTTTGTAGATTTGTCTTCGTTTGTGCTTTTGTTTTGTCTGTGTTAAAAACTGCTGCCGGTTATTTAGTTGGCAACACAAGAGTTGCGCGCTAACCGAAGTAGAAACGCTGCAGGGCCTGTGAGATTTACAGGGCGTGTGTACGAAAAACTTGTGCTCATTGTAGCGTAAAATGGCAAAAACATAAAATGATTGCGTCGTTCTGCAATGCGTGTCAACAGTTGGTTGCTTCTGTTTTAATAGTAATTTTAGTTTCGCCTACTTTTGTACAAAATGTTTACCAACACACACACAGACACAACACACGCAGACAAACATGAAATTGACACAGTTTTGTTAGATGAAATGAAAGATATTATCAAGTTGACATTATAAATGAGCTACAGAAAACATTTACGGTAACAAATTATAGAATTTGAGATTAGTATTTAAGGCATGTGTCAACGTAAGGAGTTACGTGGGTGTACTACGTAAAAAAAAACCGTATACTCTTCTCGTAGCGAATAGTATTATAACCTTGTCCTGAAGCTTGTAACACCCTGATCAGCTAGACCTGACGAGTTGATATAGCCATGACCGTCTCTGCCTCCGTCGGTCTGTGTATATACGATTTATTCCCACAGTTTTGAAGTTCAGATGAAAAAAATTTAAATCGCTGAAAGGAAAACTTGGAATTTAAATTTAAGTCAAATAATGATGTATATTTATTGGCAATCAGTTTAATTCTAGTTTTACTCGAATACCAGTCCAGTTCCACTGGATTAAATTAAGTCTCCAATTGTTGGCCAGCTGTTCTTAACAGTTATTATGTCAAGAACAAGAACATTCTAATTATAAACCCTTTTACGAATACGCTTAGTTAACGAACTCAATCAACACTTTGTTATATTGTAAGAACACAGGTAACAGCAAAAAAAGTAATAACATGATATAATCGTTAACAATTGAAATTGCTTAAGCAAAATGATTTGTTTTAGTCTTGTACCATTTAGATAAGTGCAAAATTACAGAAATATTTTAAAAAATACTTTTAAAGAATGTTTAACTTAAATGATATTTTATCATTGCGGCTTCCGTAAGCCAATTTGCCTTATATAACGACGACACATATGACATGTTGTCGCATTAGAACTCGAAATGAAATCTTTGCTATTAGCACTACTCTGCATTTGTGCCTGCAGCGCCTTTGCTGAAGGACGAAACGTGACGGTAAGCAGGACTATAATATTTAGAACAAATTACAAAAAAAATTATATATTAAAATTACTTTAGAAAGAAGTCGAGGACGAGTTGGCAAAATTTAATACGCTAAAAGGCAATGAAGTCGGAAACATAGAATTGCAAGAAAATATTAATTTCCTCAAATATGCCTTGAGCAACGAATTAAATGATACGACGCGTTTAACATTTTTATTGGACTTTCGTTCATATAATATGCATAGATTAAATTTGGAACATGATATTGAAGAGCTTATAATTTCATTGGAAAATCAACCGAATCAGGCAGACAGAGTCAAGCAATTGCGTAATGTGCTGAATAAGGATAATTCGCTCAAAAAATATGTTTTTTATAAAAATGAATTCAATGAACCCATCGAAGAAGTGGAATGTTGTCAATGTATGTACTATTGTTGAATTGCTGAGAGACAAAACAAAAGTGTACTAATGTTCGAGCGATCACTGTATTGAAAATTATCAGGTTTTCATAATTATTTTTTTTTCAATAAACATCAATTAATATTTTGAAAGACGTAAATTAAAAACTCATCTTAACACATTCTTTAATATTTTTTAACATAAAACATTCTTATAATTTTGTCCTGAAGTTAGTAACACCCAGAAGGAGGCGTGGCCGATCACACAAAGTATATATATTCTTGATCAGCTCAACAAGTTGATAAAGTCAAGTCCGTCTGTCCGTCTCTCCCTTCGTCGTTCTGTATGCATATGATAGCCTCCCACAATTTTGAACTTAACTACCTGAAATTTTGCAGGAAGTCTTCTTTTATGTCTGGTCAAAAAATTGCTCGAAACCGAAAAGATCTTGTCCCCACACAGAAAGAAAAATGAAATTTCACAGCCAGCTTTACGTGCACAAGCCAGATATCTGAAAGCTTCATTGAGATCGGACAATCGGACGAAATGATGAAGAGGAAGTGAAGCAAATTAACGTCGTTGTATGGAAAACATTTTTGTTTCTAAACCAATTGACTTGAAACTTTACACTTATGTTCTTAGTGAGGCCAAAATCAATAACTTGCATATTTTTTATTCCAACCTTTTATGAAATTAGAGATTCATATATAATTAACGTTTACTGAAATTTTCGTTAAAAATATTTGCAAATCAATCATTGCGACGTCAGACGGACATGTCTCGGGGAAAAGTACAGTTAAAAACATTATCAATTATTTCCTTTTCAACACTTGCCTTACTCTATATTCTATAGGTTAGTTTATTGATGAAACTTACAGTCTCATAGAAATCACAATCCCTATCGAGACGGGAAAAACTCGTTTCCATTGGAACAGACAATATAATCATTGAAAAGCGGCTTCAAATTCGTTCATGCAGTATTATTTACTTCTTTGAAAGCGTTGTCAGCGCAAAAAAGTTTTGAAATATATATTTTTTATGTCAATAAAAGGAGATGCTCAACGTTACGCCACCGGTCATGCATTTAATTTAATTTTTTTGTTTTATTTGATTTTTTTTTCTCTTGTACGTTATTGTTTTAAGCATCATTGCTAAGCTAGCCTATTAACACAATTGAAAAAATAACAACACACGCCAACAAAAGGACAATTGCAAACAAATTGTACAAACAAGTTTCAAATCAACAGTCATTCTATGCCACGCTTTGTTTCTAAACGGAATTTTTTTATTGTATTTTTGTGTGTGTGTTACTATGTTAGTAAATAAAAGGTTTGAGTGGTTTTCCATGTCGCCATCAAGGATATCGATGGACAGTTGGCAAAAGTATTGCATTTCAAACAAGTTATGACAACAGTTTTGTTCGTCCTTCTTTTTGTAAGTGATTTTTTTTTTTTCTGTTATTTGTTTTTGCCGCAATTCAATACACGATTTAATGATTAAATGCTGAAAAAACACTACAGCAGTTCTAATGTTGGTTGGATATCATTTTCGCGCAGTCATTTTAACGATTTTTATAACGCTTAATGGCAACTCTTTTTCTCATCCGGCATAAATATTATTTTACGCCATTGCAGCGAAACTTTGCGTGAAAACTATTTCATTTCATTCGGTTTCAGGTTCTTTTTTTCCGAGTTTTTCATTGCCGGCAAAAGTTTTTCGCATGTAACGAAAAACACCAAAAAACAAAAATGTAAGGCACAGTTTTACTGCCTTCATAAAAAGCAAAACTTTAGTTTTTCTTAAGCTGGCAGCACAGCTGCTTTCAATGTGCTCCGACACGCATTTCGGCACTCAGGCACCACTAACAAATTCATTTGTAGCTGACTAAAAGATTTAATTATGATTTAATGTTTACGGTTGTTAAATAAATTTTTGCTTTGCACTCCTTTTTTTCTTCTTGCTGCATTTTTGCACAAGACACACACACACACACAAAAACAAAACAAACGAGGCAAAATAAAATTCATTTGAATTTCGGTTTATTTGCTCAAAAATTAACTAATTTTCTAGTTTTGGTTTGCATTTCACACAAAATTAAATAGCCGTGTTTGTCTGTGCTTTATAATGAATTTGAATTTCGGTTTGGCTTTGGTTTTGTCTCGTTTTGTTTTATTGTTTCATTGTTGATTGGCAAAAGAGCATATATTTTTGTTTTATTATATAAGTTGTTGATTTAATGAGCAAACTGACCTGTAAATGTGGGAATAACCAATAGTCAGCCAACTTCAACATTTCTATGCTTTTAGTGACAGTTTTTGACGTCTTGAGTTCTTGAGTTAAATACTGAATATTTAAAAAATCATAGCATACTTTCAAGCTTTTACTCAAATTTCATGGATTTACAGTCTTAATTGACTCTTAAATAAATATCTTTGCTTTTTATAATATTCGTTTTTCTTTTGTGATTTATAGCATACTTTTGAGCGCTCGCTCAAGCTCCGAAGACTTACAGCCCTTATTAAACTACAAAGCGAATTTTAACGTTACAAACGTCAGTTTTTTCACCAATATTATCAAAATCCTGTACGAATTTAACTTGCAGCTCAAAAACCCAAACAACTTAAATAAACATTACCTTCAGTCCACTTTGTTATCAATAAAGGTGTTTGTTTCGCACCTGCAGCGTTTATCCTCGCACGCCTGCAACGTTACAACGCATTAAAAACATTTAATGACATTTATTTATGAAATTAACAGCTCGTTTGGCATACATATTTTCATGGCGACTGTTGTAATTGTAATGACTTTAATGCAACACGCAAAATGTATTGAGTTCACGACTTTGCTCTTTTTTTCTGTCTTGTTTACATTAAATGAATATGTAATAAAAATTAAAGCGTTTTTACATATTGAAATATACTTTTTTTTTTCAAAAGTTTAACAAAAACACGAACAACACATGAAATTCAACTGTCAGTGTAAATTTATGTTGCCCTGTGATAAGCGGAAAAACCAAGCGCATAAAAAATTATTATATGAACAATTTTTATTAATGACAAAGCGAAACACGTTTAAGCGCCAATTGTGGCGAGCAAAATATTGTTGTATGCATTGATATTTCATTAATATTTTGTATAAATATTTTTCCTTTTTTGCATTTTTTAAATAATTTTTAACGTCAAGTGTCAGTTTGGTGTTTAAATGATTAATCGCATGAACGCACAAGGGTTAAAATATTATACAAGTTTTTAAAATATATTTTCGTGCAACCAAAAATTTTAAATTAAAACAAGCTCGTTGCAAGTTAACAAAGCCTTGTATGTTACTATGCATGGCAATGAAAATACGTACACAATATTTGCTATAAAAGAAGCAGAAGCCTAAAAGTATGCAATGCCTTGAACATTTTACCAACACTAAGACTGCAAACTAAATTAAGTCGACAACAAAGTGCAAAGGAAACACCTGCTCAACGTAGTATAAATGCAACATTTACACTAACAATTAAAATCCAAAAACCAAAAAAGGATTTTACACTTCAGCCGCTCAACACAGACACACACATACTTATATAGGACACAATCATACATGGTATTCAGCATGTGTACGTGTATAACTACAACTGAAGTCGTATGAACTTGAGCCTAATGCAATAACACGTTTCATTTTGTTCTAAAGGCCAACCTCATCACCAAAACACACACAGTCACCCATAGAGACAGACTCAGCCTGAGCTTCATCAGTATTGTTTAAATAGAGAAAAGTGCTTAGAACGTGGCCTGAGGCAAACGCAGTCGTGCATGTGAACTTTTTGGGTCATTTACATATTCTTTAGCAACGTTGAAGATTTGCCTTTACAATTGAGCGCAGACCGACAAAGGCTTTGGGAAATTAAAGTTTAAATAATGAAAGGTTGAAAATAGTGTCAACTTGTCAGTTAGAGAATGAAGGCGAGGGTGAGATAGAAAGACAGCCAGCAATGATAATGTGAGAAATGCCGTTTTAAATAAAGTGTAGCAGCCTTTGAGGCATATTTGAGTTAGCATGAGTACTGCTACAAATAACGTATATAAAAATAAAAAATATAAAGAAACAAATCAAAGAAAATAGTAGATACAAGGAAAAAAGAATAATAACAAATATTTTGAAATCTATCAAAGTTTAAAGTAACCTTTCCAATCGCCAAGGTAATTTGCCCCTTTTGAGCTTAAAAATTTCAACATACATGCTGATGCGCCAAGCGTATATTAATTTTTAAGATAATTCTCTTAGCCAACGGCAATTAAATCATCCTTATGGCATCAGCTGCATTACATGCAAAAATTAATTCATTGTCAGACTTTAATGCATTTAACTAGCATACTTAGCGCAATATACATAATTATGTGCTATTAAATCAAATAATAAGTGATTATATTCGTCGTTTAGATTTGTATACATGCAACTTGACCGTAAACTGATTTTGATTGAGTTTCATTCACGAATTGTATTAACTTTGTGCTTGTGGCATTATTTGGCCTTCGCCTCATTAAACTTATCCTTTCATTATGTTTGTTCACTATCATCAAACACAGGACAACATAAACATTAGTGTTCATTTATAAACGGCTCAAAGATACACATGTATACACACACACACACCCAGACAAGCATACATATGGTCGAAGCTATCACTCATAAATGAATTGTTTGCCTTGAACGCGTATTATTTGCCGAGCGTGAGTTTCGGTGAGTTCATATGCAAATTTACAAACGCAGTTATTAGTTTTAATGTTAATTATCATTATGGCTTTTCGTACTTTCGCCTTTTGCAAGTATGTTTTACAAAATGAGCAAATAGCAGAGCCACAAAACGTAAAGAAGCGCACGGATGGTGCGTTGCAAAATGTTATTTGCCAACAGAAAAATAAAGTAAAAATAGAATATAATAAAATTGAATAATTGATATAAAAATTGGATCTAAATCTTATATTTCCCACTGTTAAATCACTGTTAATTAGCGATGTTTTGTTAGATTATAACTTTGATTTGCAAGCTCTCTTAACGCAGGACTCTCACCAAAAGTTCACACTTTCAAAAACAACATGCATTCCCCGGTCGAGGGCAAATAAAAAGCTTTAGCAAGTAAAGGCTTTGGAGCTTCTGTTACTTTTTTTAAGTGCGGTTAATGTATTCGACAAACTTTGGTCATGAGTCAGTTGTTAGCCCAATTTATAACAAATCGTTTGGCAGACTATCGCCGCCTATTTTGCAATTAGCAATGAAGCATGTTGCAACAAAAGACTTGCGACTTGCGGCACTTAAAAAATTTATGTATGCCAAGTTTTGTATAACAGTTTTATTATTCTTTATTAAAATATATTGAATATTCATTAGAAAACACTTTGGTTTGTTTGCTTCTTTTACACTCACATCTAAGAAACTCACAACCGAATATTCTTACCTTCAACTATGCCAAGTCAACTTTCTTGCAATGTTAGCACTTTTTCAATACCAAAAAATACGCCAAATGTATAATTGTTACTCAAGTGACGCTAATTAAGCGCAAATAATGAGGCAACCTTTGTGAAAACGCACATATGAGTAAACTTAATAACAAAAGTGTCGAGTAGACAAAAAATAATTTCGATGGCGTTGGTTATAAATTCGCCAAATTAAACGTACTTCATCACGAACAACAAGCACAATAACAAAACATACTTAAATACGTACGTTATTAAATAAAGTTGATAAAGAAGACAAAGCAAACAATTGTGATTCATTTAAATTTGAAAAAAAAAAAAAATAGTAACTACAAAAAGAAAGCAATAACCATCGTTGCCAAGTTCGTGTCCGAGAGCGCCACGTGCTGCAAAAAATGCCTTGCCATGAATGAAATGATTTTTACGTTGCATACTTGTTGGCGCACTACCGCGGCAACGGGCTAGAAAACTTACTCAATCAAGAAACAAACCAGACACATGCGCAATTTCATATTTGTGCGGCCAACCGCAAGCGCTCGCCTCGCGCCACCTTGCCTGCCCTCAAGCCAACGTTGGTTGAATTTTGAATATGATTTTTGACACTTGATTATCAGCAACGTACAGAAGCCACTTGACAGTACGCGCTCGGTTGCAGATGCGTGCAGACGCTTCAGGCTAACACAAAAAACCAACAAACAAATAAAACGCCAAGCAAAAGAACACAAAAAATAAAACGCGGCAAAACGCACGCGAGTGCAGCAACAATAAAAAAAATAGTATAAAAACAAAAAACAACAAAAAAGAAGAAAAAAAAACATACTTTAAAAGCCAAAAAGTACTCATAAAGAAAGTAAAAGTTAAGTGATTTTTTTTCACAAGGCTTTTTTTTTTTTCTTTAGTGTTTGTGTTATTTCTTTGCCGCCCTTTGCCGCATTTGGCTTTTGATGTCAAAAATATGGAAAGTTGGCTGAATTTTTTGTTACTTATTCAATGCATTTGTGCAACTTTTTCAACATTTTCCGAGTTAAATAATTGTAAGTTGCGCTTATCTACATGCATTTACTTTACTCCTCCTTTTTATGTGATTTGTTTTGGCGAGAGTGAGTTGCTCCTTTTAAGTAGTTTTGGGTGTAAGAAGTTGTTTCGAAGTTTGTTATTTGCATAAAAGTGAATTTTAAACACAAATTTGTTGTTTGTTAATGAAGATACTTGGCTTAATGAAGAGGCATCAAAGAGATGCTTCAGTGTAACCATTCCATTGTTACGAACAATAAAATTGTTATTAGAACTAACTATTATGAGTTGGGCAAGTTAAAGGAGCCTACAAAACAAACCGGACCGACAAAGCAGTGACCAAATCATTACCAGGCTAACTTTAATGGAATGTTCTTGGTTAAGTAAACCATTTAAAGTTATTAGATAAGATCAGCTCTTAAAACCAAGCCTTCAAACAGACCAGATCGACAAGACAGTGACTTGAATCAATAAATCGCACAAAAAACTAAACTTAGAGGTTTCTATAAGTCAGGAAACTACTTTTTTTATTAAGACAAGACTCTATAGAATACAACAAAGAGCTTGCCAACTCTTTTATCAACTACTTTTAGGAACTTGTACAACACAACAATACAAGTTTGTTCATTGCCTGAACTTTATTTCTTGGAACAACCAAGTCAAAGGCAGACAACATTAATAATAATTATTAAAGTATTATGTTTGGCACATCTTCTTAACCGTCTTGCAAGCCATGAAATGAAAATAGACAATTTTCCGCATTGAAAAATTGAAAGACAAAAAGAAAAAATTGGCCTGTTGAAGTATAACAAACGGAAGTTGCTGACTAGTTAAGTGACTGACGGCCAGACACACTGAAGCACACTGAGTTGGTAAGAGGGTAAACAAGCCATGGCAAAGGTAGTAGAGTCTGATTTTTTTTTTATTTAGAGAGAGGAAGAATTGAAGTCTTTGGCGCTAACAACGCCAACAAGCGATTTCCGTTTTACGGCAAAAGTCTCATACCTACACACACTCTCTAACAAACACACACACACACACACACAGGGGCATACAATTGGCAAACTTCAGACAAGTGTTTCTGTCTGATGCGTCGCTGGCTTCGTTGGTGGTAACAACGTTGAAGTATGCAATTTTCATATTATATATTTTCATAACTTAAATCAATGCGATACGAAATGAAAAGCAAATAAATATAAATATTGACATGCTGAGACAAGACTGGCGACTATTTATTTTTTTCTTTTGCCTCAAGCAGACAAGCCCGGAACCAACGCTGAAATGCTGAGCATACTGCAAGTGAATTTCGTTGAAATTGGCGCGTTTTTATTGCACTTGGCAAATGTTCTTTCGCTGGCGACTTTCCGTTTCAAGTTCAGATGCGGCGAGATGTCTTGCTGATAGGCAAGATAAGAAAAAGAAAGACTTGTTAAGTAAAAATAACCAACAGAAAAAATAAAATGGCAAAGAAAAATATTAATTTAAAGTCTATCAAAAGTCAGACACACTGAAAAGGTGCATGAACTTTTTAGAATTGACTTTATAACAGCGCCTAAAAGCATACAAACACATGCATACACAGGCAAACAACTCGTTAGACTTGCCTGGCAATCAAAAAGCCAAAACGAAAACTGCCTAAATTACAATTATGGCAAATATTGTAATAAAAACTAACCGAAAAAAAGGGGAGAAAAAAAATCAACTCCTGACCCAAGTAACAACAATAACAAACCAATTGGCTGTCGGTAGGATGTCGCGCGCATGCAAGGCGTCACAACTAACGGTATTATAGCAGACGCAAAGCAACCCGACTACTGACGCCGTTATGCCTTTCGAACCTGTAATTTGCGATTATGTTGCCACTTTTCTACGCTATGTATTCGCGCCTGATTTCTTTTGTTTGTTGTTGCTTATTATTGCAATTTGGTTATTGCATGTTTGCATTCTGGTAAAAGTAAGAAATATACAAAAAAAAGTACTGTGTTGTCGGCGACTCGAATTTTTTCTTTAAAATGTTCCCTAAGACTTGCCAAAAAAAATCGCTTCATTTTTCTCACACATGCTCCGCATTAAATGTTTTGTTGGCCGCCAGGCAATGTTGAAATATAAAAGAAAACAAGCTGAGAAAAGTCATGGCAACATTACAAAATTTCAACGCATTTGTCTGCACGCAGGTCTGTGGCATAGAATGCAGTCAAGTAATAGTACACGATTACACATTATGCTGAAAGTACAAAAACAATTGCTGTAAGTTCTCTCTGTGCCATGAAAATAATCCTGATATTTTCAATTATGTGCAAAGACGACTTGCTTGATTAGAATTCTAACTCAAATCTTTTCCTGTCTCCGGTTTAAAATAATTCTTATGAAAATTATAAAATAAACGCAGATTTCTTCTACTAAGATAAAGCTAAAGATAATCATTTATCAGCTTTTTGAAAACTGCTTAGAAAGTTTGCCACAATTCATGCTCTTCAAATTATTGAAGATGGAAAACAGCACACAACGTCGAGAAAAAAAGCTTGCCAACTCACAGATGAAAATTAAATAATTTCAATTTAATTTGTGTTGACAAGCCAAAAAAAAATTAATACTCACACACCCCCAACAATTTTAAAACAGACCGAAAGGTTAGGGGCTGTTTTTTTGTGGGCGTCTGCGAATAACGTACAACAGCCTTCAGCAGACAACTGCTTAAGAATGCTCATAAGCTGTTAATTTATCTAATTGCGAGCAAAATAGCAGATTAAAAATAAAATGTTTGTTGTTCAAGTTAATAACGTTTTGAAATTTATGATGGGCATCTGTTTTTTGGTCAACGACAATTTCTAATTTTAAGACCATACTTTTTTTTTGCTTACTACTAAATGTTAAAAAAATACACAAACATTTCCTTGAAGTTCATTAGAAGGCGAAAATGTGAAGAGTAAAATAAATATGAAACTTACCAATTAAAAAACGCCTTGAACAGTTTTTGAGGCATTAGATATCCCTCGTTAACAGTTTGGGAGTTACTGCATTACAGTTTAAAATGTACTATTAAGCTTTTCTACTACTATCGTATACTTAAGCGTTAAAAATGCGAATTTTGTTACGATCGCGGTTATAACCAACTAAATTTAATTGAAACAACTTAAGAGTTATCAATAGTCAGTCGTCGTTAGACGTTATACATATGTACATACATTTGAAGCTTGTGCAATATTTAGTTACAGTTTCAGAAACACACACGACATTTTTATAAACAAACATTTGAGAGACACTGACGGCACAGAAAAAGCAACTTGCATTTAGTTTTTGCACACTCGTTCAAAATAAGCCTCTCACAGTTATTAACACTCTTAAAATAATATTTTAACACCCTTGTACACATTTCCACAATAAATACTAAACACTATTTTTATAAAAACCACTTCCTTTAAAATTTGCATGATCACGTGGTGTTTGTAAGCTCGCGAGGTTAAAAATAAATCTCATACATTATCGTTACGAAGTAACCGATGACAGGTACACTTTTTTGTTTAGCGAATATTTGAGCTTCTCTAAATGCACAGAATAATGCAGCCATCTGCAATTATGTAACGTGTTTTTTAATCCGTTGCAATCGCATACCGAACATATTTAAATTTCTTTTTAAGCACGTAGAGAAGTAAATTGTACACTCTTCTACACATTTCAACAATTATTAAAAAGCAAAACCAGCTTTATATCTAAACACAACGCTCTTCAAAATGTCCCGATCGCGAAGAAACTAACTAGCATTTGCAAAGACCGAAGGCAAGTTAGCGATGATCCGAAGGACTGTTCTGATAAGCGAATATTGAAGCATTTCCAAAGGCACTTTTTTATCCATTGCAATCATTGACTGAAAACAATTGAAATCACTATTTAGCACTTATAGAAGCAAAAGTGTGCACCCTTGTACACATCGAAGTCATTATTTAAAATTAAAACAAGATTTATATCTAAGAACAACGCTCTTAAAAAACGGCACGATCTAAACGATATAAACTCGCGATGCAACTAACGAACATTTGCCAAAACTGATTTAAATTAGTGATGGTTTTAAAATATCGATCAAAGTAGTAATTGTAATTGCTGACCGATAGCTACTAAACACCGAACTTTTTGTCTTAAAGGGCTTGAAGGGAGAACAGGAACACTGATATGCTTTACAAATTTTGTGTAGTGCGCTAAAGAATGTTATTCCCCATGGAATCAATTAAACGCCGCCAACATTGTTTGGGTTTTCTTTATTTTTGCAAGATTGTGTTAAAAAAATAATAACCAAGGTAATAACAAGCGCACTTATTATAAAAACACATGCAAGACATTTAAACGAAATAAAAATATCCAACAACAACAACATACACACGTGATGAAATGGTAAGGCGACCTTTTCGTTAGCATTTCATTTTTATTGGTTAGACTTGGCCGCGTGTTTAACCTCAGCATTGCGCTATTAGTGCTATGTTGTTTTTGTTATTTCGCGGACAATTTAGCGCACTAACAAGAAGAATGGCAACTGTGCTTGCATATTTTAACCAAAGCGGTTAACGTTTTGTATACAAACACATAATTTTTTACTACTTTCAGCTGATCCCAAGTTCAGTGGACCGATTAATAATGTGACCGTGCCGGTTGGACGAGATGCGCTTTTGACTTGCTCCGTGCATGACCTGGTGGCTTTCAAGGTATGTTTTTGTTTACTCCCTAAAAAAATCTCTGTTATTAATGATTTCCACTTACTCCGTGCCCACAGGTCGCTTGGCTACGCGTCGATACACAGACAATACTCAGCATACAGAACCATGTGATTACGAAAAACCATCGCATTGGCATAACACACACCGAGCATCGTATCTGGCAGTTGCGTATACGTGATGTACGTGAATCAGATCGTGGCTGGTATATGTGCCAAATCAATACCGATCCCATGAAGAGTCAAATGGGGTATCTTGATGTTGTCGTGCCACCAGACATTGTAGACTTTCAGACAAGCAATGATATGATCGTGACCGCTGGCAGTAATGTGAGTCTCACGTGTACTGCAACAGGTATGCCGCAACCTACAATCACTTGGCGGCGTGAAAAGGATGCGCCCATTCTAAATGGCATTGAAGATGATGACAGTAACAGTGGTGTGATACGTGAGGTTTACAGCGTGGTGGGTCCCAACCTGACGCTCTGGCAGGTACAACGCGCACACATGGGCGCATATCTGTGCATAGCAACGAATGGTGTGCCGCCCACTGTAAGCAAACGCGTGATGCTTGTCGTGAATTGTGCGTATTTCTTAAAATTTCTTATATTTTTGAATGAGTTCTTATATTTGAAATAGTTCCACCGACCATTTGGACACGATATGACACAATTTATGTTGGCTATGGCCAAAAAATAACACTCGAATGCATTTCCGAAGCACATCCGACAACAGTAAACTTTTGGCTCAAGGATAAGGAATTCATACAGGGTGGCTCATATGAATCTGTCTCCGTTGATCATGTCTATCGTATTGTCATGCGTTTGAGCATACGGCCATCAAAGCATCGCGACTTTGGCGCCTACAAGTGTTTGGCCAAAAATGTTATGGGCGAAACCGAACGCACAATAACCGTGCACCGTAAGTAGCATGGAAGCCTTCAACATTAGTACTATTATGTTGCATAGGGTTACACAACACATACGACTCAATTACGCAAGTGTCATATGCGTTGTGTACCACTTTGTAGCATAGGCGTTCCTACTTAGTCTATGAGGTCATTTCAATTATCGATATAACTCTTGTCTTTTAGATAAAGCCAAAAAAGACGTGCACCATTCGCATCAGACAAGTGAGCGTGACAATCAATTGATAGTTATAGAAGGCGAGTTCGTTATAGCTTTTAAAATTATACAAATACTCAACACATTTTTGATAAATATTACAGAATTCATAACCAATGCGGGTCAAATTATCGTATCTCTCACAAAATATCACTTATACGTTTTCCTAATGTTGTTCGTAAACTTTGTGAATAAAATTTGTATTAACTGAAATGTCCAAGCGTATCATTGCTAGTTTGGCTTTAACTTTGTGAAATAAATTAAAAAATTCATTTTTGGGTGTGTGTGTTTGTCTTCATAGGCGAGAGACAATTAATATTATATTATATGTTTTCTTCACAAAATCGTACATGAGACAACTTAAAGCCAATAAATAAAACTAAAAATTAAAAGGTGTTTAACAAAAGCTTGAACTTTAAAATTAAATATATTGACAATTGCAATAAATATTTACAATTTACGAGACACGTATATTTCAAATTTTAATTATTTCCACAAAGTATTTTTGTTCATTTTTTTGCATTTATCATAAACATCTTTTCAAAGCACAACATTTGACTTATTTAGAAATGTAATTAAAAAGTTTTATCTTCTTTTTTGTTTTGCACATTTGTCAGTAGACAAAAGTGTTTATTTTTTAAAAGGAAAGCTTAAAATGTTCTTTGTTAGTAGTAAAGTATGATGTCTGCCTGAGGTAGGATTTCAAAAGTGTAGCGATCTTGAATTGTTACTCGTTTAAGAATATTTTCATTTTGAAACTTACAACTAATATGATGTTAACAAAAGCTGACGAGGAAATGAAATGAAAGCTTAAAAAAGTATTGTTCTAAAACTTAACGTTGCAGCAAGGACAACGTTGCGTCGCCTCAAATGAAAAGGCTTGCCGCTTGCCTAACGTACCGTATTCGTCGTTGCCATACGGCTGGGCTCTCTTCGATTTGTTACATACACTCTAACTAAATTGCTTAGTGCGCTAAGAAAATTAACTAAGAATCACTGTCCAAGTGACTTTTGGACTCGTCTGTCAACCGTTCGTTAGCCAATCAACTTGTCTGCTGCTGACCATTGCTTTGGTCTGCTGACGGCACCGTAGCTGCGACCGTTGCTGACAACTCCATAGTTGGCACATGTACGGGCGGCGGCGGTGTGGCACCTTTTGCGGTGGCCAAAGATTTACGTTGCTCATAGATCTCGTTGACGAGCTTCTTGACAAATGGATGGTTGAATTTGCCCTCAGTTGAATCGAAGAATTCCTGATGTTTGAGCAGACAATTATCGCGTTTTTCATACTCGAATGCCTGCATGACCATATCCAAGCGATCGAGATCCTTGACAAACCTTGACTCAGCGCTTACGCCATGCTCGTACTCCTAACATTATATAAAAGTAAACAAAGATTAGTTGACACTCATTGCAAATCGATAATTAAAAACGCATTACCTCAAACAACTCCATAATGCGCTTGCCACGAGGCTCAATCAGCTTGCAGATGTCCTCCATGGCTTTAAACTCCATAGCGCGTTTCTCATCCTTGGAGACGCCACAGAATGGCGTTATATCACCAACTAGTGACTCGGCCAAGTCGTGGACAAGCGCCAGTTCCATGCAACGTATCTGATTCAGACCTTCGCTGCCATCGAGCAGAAACGTCAGCATGCTCATGCGGTACATGTGACCCGATATGGATTCACAATCATTGACGTCACGTAGCACCCAACCAGTACGCTTTGTGTGCTATTTTCAACGAGAACAGAGAAAGGGCATGCGGCAAAATTAGTTTAATTAGCATTTGCATAATTCGTAATCAAATAAAATTGGCTCACGCATGCAAAATAGCGTCAATTGTTTTATTCAAGTATATTTGCTCGTATAATCAGTTGTCTTATAAAACAGACGCCGACGCCGACAACGTCGCCCACCCACGAGGCATACACACATCAAACAATAACTTGTCGAATTGCTCAGGGCCAATAAAAGCGCGCACCGATGCCAAGACCTTCGCGACAGAGGCGCATTATTTGATCAATACCAAAGCGCTCTGAAGCAACAAGACATAAGTAAGCATGAGCAACGGAAATTGAGCGCTACCGACGAGGTGCAAGTCAAGTTGCAAGGGCGCCGGTGCCAGGGAACCATGAACCTTCTATTCTTTATTTATTTAAATCATATGTTTTGACGAAATATCGTGGGCGTATGTTTATGAAAATAATGTTTATTATTTGCTTTAATAGTTCAATTGCCCATGCTTATCTAATATTTGGTTAAGTAAGCTTTGTGGCAACAATGTTGAAAATATTATGAACCTTATCGATTTATTGATTTTGGTTCATACAAAGTTGCAATCACAACTAATTTTATGGTAAATAGAAGGTTTGCATTTAAATAAACATTTGTTTTAATAATATTCCACTTAATGCTGATTGATGTGCTCATAAAACAGCTATTCAAAAGTGAAATAAACAAAGAATTCTTGGTTGATATGGATTGTAATTGATCTAACATCCTTCTTCTTCATATACTATGTTATTTGTAATTTGAATATGATGTTTACAACGCTTCAGACTTGAGCAATTTGCTCGACCAACTGAATATCCCCTATGCCTATAAGTATGATGAACTTACTGGAATTTCTGCTTGAATGTCAGCTGTATAGTTTCTTTAAAATCCACTAAGATATGTCTCTTTGTAACTAGCTGCTATCAAAAGTAAAAGATCTAACTAATTCTCACTAGCTAAGCATTAATTGAGGAAAATTTCTATGCTATTGATTAAATGTCTGCGTCAGTTAATTAACTGCGAATTCAACTTAGCATTGAGAAGTGTTATTAACTATAATAACACACATAAACGACCCACAAATGTTGTAATCTATAAGCCAATCGTAATCCATAGTTTAATCTACGTACACTTAACTAAATTAAACAACAGCTGTGACAACCGTCAGCGCTGAGCCACAAGGCAAATACAAACAACCTCAAAACGCAAACGGGTAACTGAGCAAACTGTATTTGTATCTATGTTTGTTATCATTATAAGCTCTATCTAATCAACATTTATGTATTTATTTGCCACCAAATGAACAAAACTAACGAAATTCTACGCTGCGTAAATTTCATTATGACGAATCATTATTTAAAAACGATAAGCATGCAATTTTTTGTAAAGCTTTTTACAGTGTATAAGACTCATTGGCGACGTTGGAATTGTCGCCGACGAACTTATCAGCTTGGCAAATCGTGTTAGAATTTGACGACGCGTGTAATTTGATATGCCGTTCAATGGCTGAGAAATTGTATGAATTTGCGAAAAGGGGAAAAATTCAGCAGAAGAAACCCGCATTTTAGAATCGAATTTGTGGTACGCTTTGTTTTGTTTTTAAATTATTGAAAGGAAATGAAAAATGTGATAAAAATAAACAAATTTGCTAACAAATAAAATAGCAAAGCAAAGCAAAGTGTATATGGCGAAGACCAAAAGCAAAATAATCACGTGAGTGAATTCATTCTGAAGCGTCATTAATTACCGACGATCGATCGGATTGAAAGATATCAAAAATGAATTACGATTTTGTGCATGAAGTTGATACACTTGACGTCCATTATGTAATCAAATCAAATTTGATTTGTTTTTCTACAACTTTCAACTAAATAATGTAAAGGAAGTTAACAAATTCTGAGAGAACAATAGGCGCAATATGAGATTTCACTACTGTAAAAGTTCTTAGTATCAGAACTCATATTATTGACACATTCAACAACTCAACATAATTCTATAGAATAATAATGAAGCAATTACGAAAACATATTTATAATTATGACTTCATCAGAGGCCTAAAGCAGTTTTATACTGAACAGTTTTTAATTCGAACACAGTATTGCGGACTGAACCTCAAACCATGTCATAATATGAACGGAAGTACAACTGGAGATAAGATACAATTAGCTGGAGACGTATCACAGCCATAAACATAAATTTGTATTTTCTTCTGTAGTACTGCTATTCTTACTTATAAGTTTAAGTGCTTCTAGTGTCTAAAGTCTGGTTTGTAAGACTGAAAAACACTTTAAACTATTCTAAAACCCTCACCTACTCGTGCCGTTCATTGATCGATGATTCATTAACGTATAATACGATTGTTGCAGTGATAACACATAAGGCACCCTACGCTCTCTTTGCAAACCGAATAAATATAAATAAAACAAAAGAGAGACAAATAAATAGTGTCTGCTTAAAGAGGCAATGAACTATTGAAGGTCTTTAAAACAATCTTGAAACGAACGTAGAATTCTCTATAAATTCGTTGCATATTCAAAACCTCAAATACATATAAAAGTTCGGTTGAACTTAAATTTAACTTTGAGCAATACGAGTATCATCTACAATGCTCAGAAAAGAAAAAAAGAATCTTGAAAATGTTCAAACAAAAAAGAAATTTATTAATGAAGGTTGCTCTGCTGGCCACACACCCACACGATACTACAAACATATTAAGCAAATGCCAATTTGTCAAAAAAAGAAAAAAAAAAATATCACTGAAGCACTTTTACATACGATACATGCACGTATGCTGAAGATATCTGTGCAAACCAACAGCACAAAGAAAAATAAAATAGGAAAACCAAAAAGTACACGAGCGTCAAACAACAACAACAACAACAATAACAATGAATACAACTTGTGACTTTGATCTTGGCCTTGAAGATATAGACGAGTGTCTATGACAAACGGGGTCGCTGTGGGTGAATGGTTATGGTCTGCACTGGGACGCTCGTTGATGACGATGACAAGCGTGAAAATAATAGATTTGCTTTATTTCTTTTTTCAACAAATTCTGCTTACGTTGTTCTTGTGCGATTTTATAACAATTACGAATGCAAAAAGCAAAAAAAAATTAGGAAAAAAATGTAAAACAAAACAGAAATGAAAAAAAATCATTACGTGTTAAAAAAAAAACTAAAATCTTAAAATAAAACGTGAGAAACTTTTGAGAAGCAAAATAATATTTCTTTCTTTTTTATGTAAACTTTTGTAAGAAGAGTGTGTAAAATTGATGTTAAATAATTGTGCAAACATTTTATATAAAAGTAAAATATGCTAAAAAAAAAGTATCTGAAAAATAAGCAAGACTATCGCCGCATATTTTTGGCAGCATTCGCGAGCTCAGTACAAAGTGTTAATTATCTGGCGAATTTTATATTTTTGCTTTTTGTATTTTCTTTGCTTTTCCAACATTTTGTATAAGTATATATTTTTTTCATAATCTAAATTTTCTTTCGCTGAATGCCATTTGTTAAATTTTCAACAATATTTTGTTTTATATATTTTCAACCACCAATTTTTGCGCATTAATTGCATAATAAATAACAACAAAAACTAATCTCATGCTTGACATCAGTTGCGTGGGCGTGGGAAATATTACAGACGGAATACTATGGAAATGATCTACAATTTGACAACACTTTAATGCAAACTAGCTCAAGGGTAAAAGGTACGTTAGATCCTGAGTTGTCCGGTGAAGAATACTCCAATGATTCATGTTAACCATCCATGAAACAAGCTCGACATTTGTGCTGCCCTTGTGGAACTTACGGGAGTTTTATACTGCCTTATCTGCACATGTACTGCTCAGTTAACTTTATATCTTTAATTTATAAATATAATATATCAAAACTCGTCAAGAAAAACAAAATCACGCGACAAATCATTAAACGCCAAGGACAAGTAGAAGTAAAAAAAAGCGATACGAAAATACGATAATTTAAAAAACAAGCAAAACAAAAATATTTCTGCTTAAATTTTGCAAACGCAAATAAACAAAAATCATTTGAAATTTAAGAAAACAAAATTCGTTGTATGTAAATAAAAAAAATCTCTCAAAAACAAATCTTAGCTAAATCAGCTGTTCACAGACACTGAGGGTTGTATCAGAGCGGTTAAAGCGAGAGAGAGAAAGAGGGCGGTGTGTACAAAACAGGACTGACTGCTTTTTGCTGGAGCGTCTCGCGATTTGCTGCTACCCGATGCCGGGGTTGAATGAAGTCATACGCGTAGTTTGAACACAGCTGTAAAATCAGTTTGTGTGTGCGTGTGAGTGAGTGGAAAAATCAATATGCCGCACACGTGTGCCGAAAATCAAATGTGTCTCATGGTTATTTTCACACATACTAACCTTCAAATTGCCAATGAGTTCCATGAATTGTAGAATCTCTGCAAGGCCAGTGCTAAAGCATGGTTTCTTGACAGGCGCTGCTGCGTCTGCGGCGGCTGACTCGTGACATGAGCTGCCATTTGTGTTCGCCTCTGCGGCCGCACTATTGACACCACCAGCGCCGGCGGCCAGTGATTCAGCCTGTTGTTGCTGTTGAATTGGTTCTGCGGCCAAAGACGACATATTGTATGATTTTGTATGCTGTGTTCCTGGTGAGGTTTGTGGTTGTTGTTGATGATGTTGATGATGATGTTGCTGCTGTTGTTGTTGCTGCGGCTGTTGTTGCTGTTGATGTTGTTTTTTCACGTATGTTTCACTTTGATTGTGCTGCGTATGAAAGTGATTTTGTTGCTGCTGTTGATATAAATTTTGTAGTACTTGACGCGATTTCGCTGTGAATGCCAAATTCGTCACGTTATTATTTTGATACGG
>JBAMBP010002592.1:0-22801 GCA_037044515.1 Phortica magna
ACTTTGCTTCTCTTCCTCTTCTTCAGTTTGTCAAAAACAACCAATGTAAACAACAAACAAGAATGGCTGACGGCTTGTCGAGTGAATAAGACATACGTTTTTATCTTCTTTCTCTGTCAGGAATTTTCATCTTCAGAATTAAAAATTTCAATCAAAAACGGGAAGCTTTTTTTGAGCGAGCTTCGGTCTCTTGTTAATATTTAATACTCTCTGAACAGTTTGTATGAGGTCATAGTGAACAACACACTATTAATTTGTTTACAAGTAAGTTACAGAATAAAAAAATCAAAACAAAAATACAATTTGTGGTATGGTGTGACCATTTTCTTGTGTTATTCCGCATTTTCAAATTGGTGTGCTAATCAAATGTCACAAAAATAAAAATGAATTTTTTATGTAAGATTTATTAAAATTTGATTAAAATGTATTTAAGAATGATGATTCCCCGTCTTAATTTTCTCTTATGTACAATATTACAACTTTTGTTCACAAAAAACGCTACTTAAAAACTTAATACGATAAGCAGATATTAAGCTTCGTAGACAAGAATCTTAGAGTGTGCAAATCGGTTGTTGGGCAGTATTCATGCCCTACTTCATACTTTTTCACACTTTCATCAAACTCACGAAGCCAGCAACAGTTGTTTTGTTAGTTTAAAATGTCTGAACGTAAGGAAAAACAGCAGGAACCCAAAGTTGGGAGCTATGATTATGATAGGGGATACCAGCGGGAATTAATTGATCGTGGGAACGAGACCGGGCAGTTGTAGGACGACATTACGAAGGAAACCAAAGATTGGCACGGATAGTATAGGAAGCTAAAAGTACAATATAAGGCATTACGGCTCGATAACCAGCGGGAATTAATTGATCGTAGGAACGAGCGCGGGCAGTTGTAGGACGACATTACGAAGGAAACCAAAGATTGGCACGGATAGTATAGGAAGCTAAAAGTACAATATAAGGCATTACGGTTCGATAACCAGCGACTGGAGAGGCTGTCGCTTTGCTGGAGAAATTTGTGGATTTAAAAAAAGAAGTCTTAAGCAAATTTCTAAACAATTCAATTTTGTCAATTAAAAAAAATCCAGTAAAGGAGCTATTTTCGGCTTGCCGAAACTTATATATTCTTGCAAACATTTTCCCAATTACTCATATTAGAAAATCTTTTTTTAAATTTTTTATTTAATGTCAAAATGGGCGTGCCACCACTCACTTATGACAAAAACCAATAATTTCTGACATCCAATGAGATATACCTATGAAAGTTGGTATGTAGGCTGTGTGGATAAAGAGAAGTCCCATTTTTAAGTTCTTCGCTGTATTTGGCGGTATGACGCCCTTATGTCCGATTCTTATAAGTTAATTTTAAGTTTTTATTTCAAAATTTAGTATTTTAAATACAATTTTAAAACTTCCAAAAATATAATATTTTTAAAACATCGTTTATTGAAATTTTTATCAAGATTATTTATTATTATTTAATTTCATATTGGTTATCATTTTATGAACATTTATTAATTGTCTATGTCTATATGCTATGAGTAATTTATTAAAAAAAGAACGCATAAAAATCGTCGACTAACGACGAGTCAAATGATATTTTTCATAAGAAGAGTGAAGAGACATGGGCAACGCACAAGAAGTAAGCGAAAACATACTGTAATTGTGTCGACAGTATTGCCTACTATAGCGTTGTCCAATTTTTCTCCAAAGCCTATGTGTTAAACAAAAGAGCATATCATAAGGGCTTACTGTAACACAGTTGCTTCTGTTTACAAATCCACAGTTTATGATTTGATTTTCGTTTTTAATAATTCGTATAAATGCATACCCCACTTCACACTTGCGGAAGTTAGATATGTGAATACAAGTCAGTTCAAAGCATTGATACACAATTTGAACATTTGCTTTGTATTTTGATGTTACATAGCGCATAGACAGAACATATGACACTTACAGTGCCGCTCAACTGAATAGGTTTGACTTCTTTTTTAGACTTAGAACATAATATATTCATAACAAGCACTCGGATTCAAACCAAATATATTTTGCTAATTAAAACGATCAATTATTTATAATATACAAAAAGTTTTTTTTTTTTGGTTTGGTTTTTGTATTATTTTTTGATTATATTTTCAAAAACATAGCTGAAAATCTTCATTATTTTTGGCTTAAGTGAATAGGTTTGACGAACAAAACTATAATAAAAAATTATTCACAACAATATTTCATGGCACTTGGTAACTTAAATAATAAAAGACACTATTTCTGCATTATTTAATATGTGGTATGACCACCCTTATTCTTAATTATTTGAATTATTTGAGTTGATAAGGAATCATAATATATAAGTTTCCAAATGTTTTCGATAATATTTATGTCTGAGGAGTATGGCGGCCACTTGACCAAGTTGATATTCTGGTCCTTAATCCACTGTTTTGTAACCCGGGATGTATGGATGGGGGCGTTGTCTTGTTGGTACGTCCATTGAACAGGTCCAAAAATTTCGGAAAACTGGGGAAAAGCCTTTTGGACCACAGTCTTGTAGACATTTGCATTCATCTTTGATGAAACAAACTGCAGCTCGCAAGTTCCATAAAACGATATGGCTCCCCAAACCATTATGCCATCTGTACAGGAGTGATAACGACTAAAAAAGCATTCCTCTTTTCGCATATCGTGAAAATAATATATGTAGCCATCCGGTCCGTCGAGATTGAACTTTTTTTCGTCGGAGAAGACCACAGCCTTCCACTCTTTGTTCCATGTCATGTGATCCCGCGCAAATCGAAGTCCCGCTTCCTTCCGTGCATCACTTAAGAGGGGGTTTTTTTTTATTTTTAATCTCTTTAAGCGTTTAGCACTCCGAATAACTCGTTTTACCGTTGCCAAACTAGCATTTAGACCGCATTCATTCCTGATTTTAGTGGTAGAGAGGTGGGAATTCGAAGCAGTTCGAAGGATTAGTCGCCTCTCTGTTGCCGTTGTAGTATATTTTTTTCTTCCTTTCATTTTTTCCTGTAGTCGGCTTCATTATGAAGAAAATTGCTTACCACGTTTTGGCTTCGACCAATCTTCTTTCAATATAGCCTTTAATTTGACCTTTTTCAGAATCGGTTAAAGATTTTCCCCGACCCATATTAAAAAATGGTAGCACTTACTTTAAATTTAAGTAGACCAAAGTAATTGTATGTTTTCAATCACGCAGTCAATCAAAAAGTGAAGTTAAAGTTGTCAAACCTAATCAGATGAGCCAGAAATAGACCACACATTTAGCGAATTCCACGATGAAAGCAAAATTCTGATTTAATGTTGCATAGAACCCGTTAAATTTTTTTTGTCATATTATGAGTAAACAAATGAATGTTCAAAACAAAAAGAAAAAAGGAAAAAATGCCATATGAACAACGAGAGAAGAAACCAGTAAGGGAGCTATTTTCGGCTATGCCGAAACTTATATACTCTTGCAAATGTTTTCACAATTATTCTTATTAGGAAATCCTTTTTTAATTTTCCAATAAGAATCATATACGCCCATTTTCTAATTTGTCTTAAAAAAGGCAATGTACTCAAACTTCACTTCATTTTTCAATCTTGTATCTCGTCTGCTTACCGAGAAGTCCCATTTTTTAGTTTTTAGTTGTATGCGCAGTACCACGCCCTAATGTCCGATTTTTATAAAATTCTGGATTTTAGTGAGGCATTAATAAAAACACGTAATAGCAGAGTTTGGTTTGCTTATATTCAAGAACAAAAAAAAATTGTTCTAACAAAAACTACATTTTTAACCGATCGTTCCTATAGGAGCTATATGCTATAGTAGCCTGATCTTGACTATTTTAACACAGTATTTTTGTTGATGTCAAAAAAGTTGTTGTGCAAAATATTGAGTCTAATAACTCCAAAAACACGCTGTTTTTTAAGCAAAAACATCATTTTTGAACGATCGTTCCTATGGGAGCTATATGCTATAATCATCCGATCAAACTGATTTTTACATACCAAATACCTGCAAGGAGAAGAAAATTTTCTGCGTTTAAATTTTTTTGCTAACTATAAAATTCTGGCTGGAAATCGCATTGAAACAGACAGACAGACAGACGGACATCGTTATTTGAACTCGTCTCGTCGTGCTGATCAAGAATATATATACTTTATATAGTCGGAGATGTCTCCTTCACTGTGTTGCAAACTTCACGACAAAGTTAATATACTCTTGTTACAAGAGTATAAAAATAGCTCATAGAGTATTTCGTGCAGTTCCTTTTGACAGTGTTTGTACATGAACATTTGCTTCGTAGAGTACCGTTACTTTGTCAAGTCTTTTTTGCATTGTCTTCCACGATATATTTTCGAGAACATTCAGTTTGATCGCGTTTTCAAAGCAAGTTGTAGGCATTTTTTTCAAATGGGTCCTCGAACAAGTCTCGAAAAACGTGAGTTGGTCCTTATTCATTAAAAAAATGGACAAAGTCAGCGAAAAATCGGTGAAATTGAGGGTTAAGTCCTAGTACAGTGCAAAGCATCATTGAAAGACTTGTTCACGAAAATCGTGTTGTTGACAAGGGCCAAAAAGCGACAAACAAGATATTCAGCGCCAAGGAAAAGCGCAAAATTGTCCGAAAAATATAGAAAAACCCCAAGTTACCGGCTCCAAAATTGATCGTAGAAGTAAAGCAGGAGCTAGGCAAAAAACGCTGTACAGAAACAGTGAGCCGATGCTAGGAAAACAAGGCTTGAATGGTCAAGTAACTCGCAAAAAGCCGTTCATATTTAAACAAAATCAGCGAGCTCGTCATAAATTTACCAAGCAGCACGTGACAAAACCAGCCTTCTGACACGACGTCATTTTCGCAGACGAGTCCATATTTATCATTTTTGGCTCAGACGGCTTAAACTTTGTGTGGCGTAGGGCAAACACAGAGCTAAAAAACCAACACTTTAAACCAACCGTAAAACAGGGAGGTGGAAGTGTAAAGGTTTGGTCCTGCTTCCGGCGTTGGCAATTTAGTTTGTATCAATGGAATAATGAACAAGGAGATGTACCTAAGCGTTCTAAAAGAAAACTTGCTCAAAAGTGCCGATGACTTGGGCGTACGACAAGGATTTCAGTTCTACCAAGACAACGACCCAAAGCACAAGTCGGCGATTGTACAATCATGGCTTATCTGGAATTGTCGTCACTTGATGACTCCCCCTACGCAGTCCACAGATTTGAATGTCATCGGAAACTTATGGGCAATTTTGGACTTGGCAATACGAAAAAGGTAAATTTTTAACCGAAATGACATCAAAACTTCTCAAAAACTGGTTGCATCAATGGGAAATAGATTAAAAGATGTCATAAGCTAGAAGGTAGGTAACACAAAATACTAAAGACTAATTAAAACATTTTTTTTAAGACTTTGTGCAGTGCACGACATAAGCTGTCAGCTATTTTTCTTTGTAAATTTGTGTTTTGGGAATTTGTGGAAAGAGAATACTTTTTTGCAACTTTCATTTGACAGCATTGTTTTAATAAAAGACTAAGTCACCTTCCTACATTTTACTTTTTCGAAATCGTAATCAGCTAACTGCGCCGCTTCAAAATTTCACTATGAGCTGTGACCCAGTGTATGTAGATTCCAGAATTCGGTTTTTTGCCTCTACTTGTGAAATTCTTTGAAGCACTAACCGTTCTTCTCTCTTGTCTCTCACACTCAGCGCAGTTGCAAAGGTAAGGACGTTGTTTCCCTCGTCGAACGATCAATCGTTGCAAATACAAAAATACAAGCTGAATGCTGTCTCGCTTGACCCTGTGTAAAGTGTCTCGTTGTAGAGGTTTGACGATACATCGATGTTAACATCAATGATTTTTGTTCAACATCGATGTTTCTTAATGAATTTTCCCCATCACAAATTTTCACAATAAGAAAGAGCGGGAAAAGTGTAAGTAAAACTATGTCGTTCTATGTATATTTTGCATGAAATAAACTAATCAATAATTATTTAAGAATAGTTTATATTCGTCGGATAACTGGTTGATTTGAAGTGGTGTTGGGAGCGACATTGAAGCATTACGATGGATAAATTTCTAAAAGGTAAGTTTTTATGAGTGCAACGTGATTCTTGGTACGTACATATCTACATATGTAGATGATCACACATGTACATATGCATGCATGTATGTTTATGTATTCTGAATATTTCAGATATTTATACTAATCAGAAACAAATCAAAGTTATTAAATTTGTCAACAGAGTAAAACATTACGAAAAAATCCAATTGATGAAGCTATAGTGCGAATGATAGCAATTGATTTGCAACCCTTTAGTATCGTAGAAGACAGAGGTTTTCGTAATGTGATAAATTTATTGGATGCCCGTTATAAAATACCCAACAAAAAGTTTTTTCGATATGAGCTGCTTGACAAAAACTATAATAATATAAGAGAACGTCTAAAACTTATTTTGAAAAACATAGCCTATGTTTCTCTGACAGCAGATTGCTGGACTTCAAAATCGCTAGAAGTTTTGTATTAGTCTCGACAGTCTTGACAACAAGAAAACTCTTGACACCTGCAAGCCATACAGCAAAGAATATATCCGAAACATTATTGGCTGTAATCACAGAATGGAATGTGAACAAAAAAGTTGTGTGCATCGTAACTGACAATGATGCGACAGCTAAAAAGCCCTGCGAGTTGCTACAGATCAAAAATTTGCCTTGCTTTTCGCACACGTTGAACTTAATTATCCAAGAAGTTTTAAAGTTGCCAAGCCTAAATGAAATACTATTAAAATGTAAACGCATCGTATCTTTTTTTAAATCAAGCAATATTGCAAATGCAAAATTAAAAGAGGCGCAAAATGTTGATAACCCTTTGGGCGTAATTCAAGAAGTGGCCACCAGGTGGAACAGCGCCTTTTTATGAAGGAGCGTATAAGAACTCTAAACGCCTATATTGGTAAAGTTCTTCTTGATTCGCCTAAAGCTCCACTTCCGTTGTCATCGGAAGAAATTGGAACTATATCCGAGCTCATAGATATTTTAAAACCTTTCAATGATGCAACTCTGCACGTATCTGGAAATAAAACGCTGTCTATTTCATTAATAATTCCAATGATAGCCGAACTTCATTAAAGCCGAACTTCAGAAAGTGCCTTAGAAGCCTTAAAACTAATTTCAAAACGATTGCCTGAAAGATTCGAAGCTTATGAATAGAGAACAACACCCAAAATCGCTACTTTAATAGACCCTCGTTTTAAAAAAGACGGATTTTTGCATGCTTTTAATGCCGACGAGGCTGCAAAGGCTTTAGAACAAGAACTAACCGGGAATCTTCAACGAAACCTCAATATCCTCAACGAAACCTCCAACACCACTCTATCAACCAAAGCGACCATGGTTTGAGTTTCTACAAACCAAAATTTCATCCAAGACAAGCTCCAACAGGGCGCTTGCTATAATTATGCTGAGGCAATATTTGCGATCCTTTACATTTTTGGAAGGTAATGGCCCAATTTACTACTAGTTAATGCAAACATTAACTATTTGTTTGTTTTTAGAAGAATGCTGACGAAGAAATTTCCAAACGAATTGTTAAAAAACATATGTGCTTCAGAGAGCTGCAATATTCCCTTTTTTCTTGATTTACTCATACGCAAAAATTCTTACTCAATTCCACTCACTGAACAAAAACACAGTTTCGAGTGAAAATCAGCTTATGCCGACGAACACATCAATCGTGCACCATTCAGCCTTCGGTCCGAAATTATTTGTTCGTGTAAAATTACTCAACGAAACTAAGCGTTGAATAAAATCAGCTCACGTTGACGATCATCATCAGCATCATTCATGTACATGCACAAATGATTTATTATGATTTCGGAATTTCGGAATTTCGGGCGCCATGTATGAGCGCCCACAGCATGTATTTTGTTTTTACAATATTTTGCTTGTGCGTCTAGCTGGCGACAAACCATTTATTTGTTGTTTTAATTTTTTCTGTTTCTCCTCCTCCTTCAAACATCAACAGTGTAGAGACAGCGCTGCTGACTTCGCACATGAATAAACTCATACGGGTTGATTTTTGTGTTTTGAGTTTTTGCTTTATTCAACACAATCATTTGTTGAGCCAAATCATCGAAAGCCCGAATGAACGGTTTGAGCATGAGCATGAATAAACTCAGACAGTACAAAATTATTCGGACATTGGAGTTATTTTTACTCAACCGTTCAAACGTGCATACTATGCATGTTTGATCGGTTGAATCAAATGGCTGATTATTCGGCTGTTGTTTGAGTATGAACGTTTTTACGATCACGCAAAGCCGTTCTCTGATGTGCGTTCCAGCGATTCCGAACGTATGTTCAGCAAGGCTGGACAACTTATATCAGGCCGCAGGTGCTCGTTGAAACCTGCAGTAGTTGATAAGTTTCTATTAAAAATCGAAACATTGATCTCAACATTAATTAGTTGTACCTTTAAATGAAACTTTGTATGAATCAATAAACTTTTGTTATTTTGTTTTAAATTTGTCCGATGTATCGATGTTTTCACTTCAAAACATCGATGATGGCAAACATCGATGCTTAAAAACATTGATGTTTGAAAACTTCGATGTTTTCAAACCACTATCTCGTTGTCACACAATTGCACACTCACTGCGAATTAATGCCGGTTTGGTTTATGTGGCGTCTCTCTGTCGCCAGTAAGGTGTTGAATACGCCCGTTCAAAGCCCAGACCTTAATCCTATCGAAAATTTGTAGGCTCTTTAAAAAAAAAAAGTGGCAAAAAGAAGCCCCAAAAACAAAAATCAGCTCATTGAGTTTATAAAACAGGAATGGGCCAACGTTCCAACGTATTATGACTTCACAAAACTCATTGGGTCTATGAAAAGTTACCTAGGTGCCGTCATTAAAGCAAAGGGTAGTCATACAAAATATTAAACATCAAAAAAGTGAGTACGTCTCCGATGGTTTGGCTGTTTGGAGTCTTTATCTTAAAATGTGTAAGCACTTAATTGACACTTAATTTCATTTTTCTTTTTTTTTAGATTTTCTTGTGTTAATTAAGAATGAAATATATTAATTAAACTTTTTAAATGCAAATATGTTTGCAGGACCTATGTGCACAAATGTGCATTAAAATAATAATAAAAAAATCTAAGATTCGATTGTGTGCAGGCTCGAGGTCTTTGCTGTTATTATGTCAAAAAAAAATAAATTCGGTTTGTTTTTATTCTTTTTAATCATAATATTTTTGTTCCCGATATATTTCGGACTCCACCGGAGTTCGTCTTCAGGGGCTACAACATTTAACATTTTTTAACAATAAATTAGTTTGTAAGTTGATTTATTTAACTAATTTTTAAATTAACCTACGTTACACGTGTACAAGTCGTCGCGGAGTTAATAATAATAATTAATAATTTATTTTTTTTTGACATAATAGCAGCAAAGACCTCGAGCCTGCACACAATCGAATCTTAAATAATAAAAAGGTCGCTAAACTCAACCATAATATAATAAAAAAATCTTTTAAAGTTACTTAATTTTAAACTTGAATTCATATTTTGTGTTTTTTTCACCTTGTGTAAAGACTTTCTTGACAAACTGTATATTCTTGATCAGTTCAAATAACGTTGTCCGTCTGTCTGTCTATTTTAGTGCAAACTCCTCCTAGAGTCTTAAACATATAAAAAAAATTTAAACGCAGAAGTTCTTCAGATATGTCCAGTCTATTTCGATCGGACCACTATAGCATATAGCTCTCATAGGAATGATCGTTCAAAAATGAGGTTTTTGCTTGAAATATATTGTGATTATGGAGTTATCAACCCAAAACTTCGCACAAAGTTTTCTGTGACATTGAATATGGGACTTCTCTGTAAACAGACAAGATACAAGATTGCAAAATGTAGTGAAGCTTGATTACTTTCCTTTTTTTAAGACAAATTAGAAAATGGGCATGGCTACGTATATGATTCTTATTGGAAAATTTAAAAATTATTTTCTAATAAGAATAATTAGGAAAACGTTTGCAAGAGTATATAAGTTTCGGCAAAGCCGAAAATAACTCCTTTACTGGTTTAACATTCGATGTCTAGAATCTCATTCTATAATCATTGTCGCAACTCCTGGCTTCTTGGTGATTTCTAATATCAGTTGTCCTTTTTGTTGATCTCTATCCTCGGTTTGACTCAGTTGCCCTTTTGTTGATCTCTTCCTCGTTTTGACAAAGCTGCCCTTCTTGTTGATCTATCCCAGTTGAGCCCCCAATTTGTAGGATTTGCTTTACTCCAAGAAACCTTACGTATATGACAACTGACGAATTTGCAAAATGAACGCGTATCTAACGATTCGTGTTCGTTTGCTTTGGCACCATTAGGATTCCAAATCCGCGCACTCAATAAGACTTCATTTTTAAGTTGATTAAGTACTTATATTTAAAAGTAATGATTAAGTCTAATAAGAATTTGCGTCTTGCACATTCGACAGCTGAATTTAGAATGTCTTATTTTTGTTTTTTTTTCTCTACACTCTGAACGTTGTAAGAACTGTCAATCTTAAAAAACACATTAACTTCTTAATCTTTTAGTGTTGCCACCCATTTCTATATATAAGTTCATTTATGGTATCGTTGAATATATTTTGTTAAATGATAGATAAAACACTTGCTCAAGGAAGTAACCTTGCATTAAGAACCAGATCAATGACCTAAAGGATTTATTTATTTAGGTCAAACAATTTACCAAAAACCTCTGTTGTTGTGAAAAGGGTTGAGAATCGTTTTTCAGTGCCACACTAAATTAACAATGGAAGGATGCAATTCATGGTTACAAAATGCTACAGGTAGGAAGAAAGTAAACATAGGGTCAATGCCTGTTTGAATGCTGGTACCTGATATCAGAAAACAACTTCCTTCTATTAATGGTTTCTTATCACATAAAATAATCGATTAATTTACTTTTATTACCCTCTAGTGGAATCAGATAGTTTAAGAAAAAATTGTAAACCTGATTCGTGTTAGTCGCAACTAGAGGTGGGCGCGGGCCTGTATTTTGAGGCCCGGGCCCGCACGAAAACGAACTCTGTTTTGAGAGGCCCGGCCCGTCCAAACACGAAACTTTTTACCAAGGCCCGGGCCCGGCCCGGCCCGCACGAAATTTATTTACATATATAAGGAAATTTAAAAGACATGCAATTTGGGTCATTGTTTTAAACTCAGTTATTATTTGGGAATCAAGTGTGCTAGTTCTGCAAAGTTTACATAATTTTTCTGACCACAATGCAAATATTTGCATTGTTGGTTCCTTGTCAGAGCTAAGTGCTTCAGAGCAGTCCTTAAAAGGTTTTAAGAAGCATAAAATGTTTTCAAGTAATGAAAAATCTAAATTACTAATTCGCTGTAGCTCATCTTTTTTAAGTAAAAGAGTTTTTATTTCCTCTTTTACATCAAATACACTCAAAAGCATAAAAAATGTAGAGTTCCAGCGTGTTTTAACTTGCTGTTTCAGTGTTTTTGAGAGCTTACTGTTAAGTCGCGACATATTTTATATATCAAAGTTTTATCAATTTCACAATAGGAAGCCAATTTTAGAGAAGTGGTGTGCAAACAAGTAAAATATGTATAACCAAATCGATAGTAGTATTGATAAACAATTAAAATGCTATAAATGGTGGTTCTAATTCGAGCATATAGAAAAATAGCACGAACAAATCAAAATTGTTTTCGGGCTTTTACGGGCTTATTTCGGGCTTTTACGGGCTTCTACGGGCCGGGCTTTTTTGCTAAGGCCCGGGCCCGCACGAAGCCTGCACGAATCTTGATTTTAAGGCCCGGGCCCGCTCCGGGCCTGTGTAAGCCCGCGTGCCACGAAAAAAAGCCCGGCCCGCGCCCACCTCTAGTCGCAACTACAATTGTTATGCAATCAGCACTGATAATTACAGGTAGAAACAACAGGAATCAAATGAGAATAAAAGGTGTAACGCTCACAAGACACAAGGTTCACATTAAGTTTTTAATTCGAATTTTGCGGATTAAATCAAAAAGTCAATCAAAACTGTCAAAGGGATAAAAATTTAATTCATTATAAATAAGAATACAAAATCCAAAATACTATGCATCTACATAAATGTACAAGTTGCGGCGCCCGTATGCCAAATCTATTAATATTACGAAAAAATGTAGTTGCAGGAAATTCTTAAATTTAATTTTGTATAAAATTTGGTCATAAAATGAGCCAAAACGAAGGTATGGTGATACATAAGGATGCCAATTTGCAAAACTACCGGAAAACTTTTCAGGCAACACCTTTTTTTGCGACCAAATGACTAGACTACAAGACCAATTCTCGGATACTTTCACAATGTTGAAATCTGTGAAGTATTAATGATTGGATCGTATGTAGATAAGAGGAAGCCAACAAACGGGGATCAATTCATGCACGACTTTTTTGCAGAAGCGTCAACACTTATGCAAAACCCATTTATGATTGTCAACCAGGAGGTCACATTGGTAATTGGTTGTTTTATATGTGATGCACCTGCAAGAGCGTTTATGTGTGGAGCATATGGAACAAATTCATGACATGGCATAAAATATAGTCAAGTTGGAAGGAGGATCAACGATATGACAACGTACAACAGTACAATCGGAAACTTGATGACTGGAGAAGATTTTAAAAGAAGAGTGCATTCCGCACATCACAAGCCGCTATACAAACCGAACAATTGGCAATTGAAAAACTTGGAGTGAATACGATTTCAGCCTTCCTTCTGGTGTTAACTTTCAACGTTCTTCACAATGTAGATTGTGTGAAAGAAGTGGGCACGTAAATAATTTTTCGGCATATATCGTACTTAAGTACGAAAATTATTTACAAGTTGAAAGATCTGTAAAAAACCCTACTCACATTTTACAGCAAATAAACAACAAAATTTCTGTACCATTTCTCATCGAATAAAACAACAAAGAAAGGCAAATGGTAAAATTTAAAAGTATGTTACTCTTGATTTTGAATTTTCGAATTTATTTACAAGTAATAGGTTTTGGAGAGGAGGACGTCAGTTTCAGTCTCTCAATGAAGAGTTCTTCGTTACGAATTTTTTTAACGAACAACGAATTATTAGTTAACATCGAAAATTGCGCATTAAACAGTCATTTGTTATTCAAGAATTAAATAAAAAAATTGACACTTTAGTTGATCACTAGAATAAAAATATACAATATATAAAAATGAATTGCTGTTCGTTAGTTTCGCTAAAGCTCGAGAACGGCTGAACGGATCTATCTTATCTTGGTCTTGAAATGTTCGTGGAAGTCTAAGGAAAATTTAAGAGGTGAGAAAAATTTACGGAAAAATCATAAAAACAGTAATCTTCCTTTTCCAAACACAAAGGAGTTATGATGCATTACAATATCTTTTGATGATCTGGCAGGGGGAAGACGGATACCACTTCAATATAAAATGGTAAGTCTAGTAAAAGGTAAATAAATTGAAACACCATGGAATAATATTTTTAAATTAAATTCATCTAAGTAACAAATTAAACATTTATCATTTTTAAAAGTGAACAAGAAATTTTCAAAAAGAAAATAATTAATAATAAAAAAAAAACAGTTTTCCGTTTTTGCTTCAAAAATGAAAATCTCGTGGTGAAAATTCCTGACAGAGAAAGAAGATAAAAGGTATTTCTTATTCACTCGACAAGCCGTCAGCCATTCTTGTTTGTTGTTTACATTTGTTGATTTTGTTTTGGAGACGTTGCCAAGTTTCTTTTGCTTGGTGCGTACCGATTTTTGATTTTGATTTCTTTCAGCAAATTTCAATGTTTTGTAATAAGACGATTTTAGCATTTTAAGTCTTTCTTTGAAAATTTGAATTTTTTTTTGAAAATTTTATATTATGAATAAAATATTAAAAACTTCCAAAAATGTAATATTTATAAACAAAGCATTTATTAAATTTTTTTTTTTCAAGACTATTTATTATCATATAATTTCATATTAGTAATCATTCTATGACCATTTATTAATAGTCATCTCATTTTTGGTTAAAAATGTTATTAGTTCCATATCATATTAATATTGTTATTTGCAATCAAAAATTGTCTGTACACGCAAAATTGTTAGTTTTTGGATAAGAAGGGCAAAGAGACCCCAACGAAGCAACGCACAAAATTGTTGACTAACGGCAAGTCAAATGATTTTGTACACAAGAAGGGTCGAAAGAAAGGGGCAACGCACACAAATCGTTCACCGATGGCAAGTTCAGCGATTTTTTTCATAAGAATGAAGAAACATGGGCACAAGAAGTAAAATAAAATATTTCAGTTTGACAAAGAACATACTGTTGTTTGCAGTATTGCCTCCCATGGCGTTGTCCAATTTTTCATCAAAGACCATGTGTTGTACAGAAGCGCATATCATAAGGGACTACTGTACACAAAATTGCTTCTGTTCACAAATTTCACAGCTTAAGAGTTGATTATCGTTCTTAATATTTCGCATTAATACATGCCCTTGCGGAAATATGCTGTGTGAACACAAGTCAATTTAAACCATTGATACACAATTTGAGCATTTGCCTTGCTTATGTTACTTAGCGCAGACACAACACATATGACACTTATGTGTGTTTGAGCTTGGCTGAGCGCTAAATTATCGTATGTGGTGTTTATTGCGGTGTAACATGGGTGAACCTATTACGAGAAATGTTAAAATAATGTATATGTATAAATAGCATGTATAAAAAGCAAAATGACTGTGCAAAATCATTAGAATTTTCATTGTTAAGTAAAAAATCCATTGCTTTACTAGCATTGTCAATGTTTTGCGAGCGGCGCTTGGTCACAATAATTTTTGATTTTCGTTCTTCATATCTTTCATTAATCCTTTGACATAAACGCATAACATGTACATGCCCCATTTAATTATTTTTCGAACTTTCATCAAACTCATGAAGTTGTTTTGTGTTTATAATTTTTGGCAACAGCGCATACCATTAATTCAAATTTTCATTAAATTTGGCATGTGTTGTATTGATGTACATATTTTAAAAATGGCCGTCGCACAGTGGTGCTTTTGGAGTTTTTGCGTTGCAGAAATCACATCTTCTTCTGGTTTTTATTAACTGCAGGAAACATATACGTACATTTGAGACTGTAAAAGTGTATTTATATGTTATTAATCAGCATGACAAGACGCATTGATTGATTTGCTTTATGAGATAGAGCGCTGAAATTTCACAAGCAGATTTTTTATTTGCTCAAACCAAATGTCTGAAAGTTTCATAGATATCGGATCTAGAACTGGTAGCTGCCATACAAAATGAAGAAGAGGAAGAGTAGCAAATTGAAGTCGTTGTATGGAAAACTTTTTTGTTGCTCAAGATAGGGGTTTTAAATTTAAAGGGAAGTCTTCCTTTGTACCTAGGCAAAATCGCTAAAAAATTATTGCGATCGGAACATTGGAACTGGTAGCTGGCATACAAAATGAGAAAGAGAAGTATGACTTTTTACCAAAAATTACACTGCGTATAAACACAACAGGATGCTTTCGTTAGTAAATTTTTCCAACCTTATTAAAATATTTTCACTTTATTAACATATTAAAGCTGTCACAGCGAATCTACCCACAATGCATTCTTCTTCTTATACTCTTAGCAGCGCCATTTTCATTTCAAAACACCAAGGGTTTTTTTTCCAAAAAGAAAGTGTTTTTATTTCGTTCGCAACTGTATGTACAATGGGTAACACTTATATTCGTTTTGACAACTTCAAACGCGAACAAAATTTATAAAACTAAAAAAAATAAATAAATTTTAAATGGAAAATTAAGCTTGCTTTACTCATTTAATAAAGGTACATAAATAAGGGTTTTATTTCAAATTAACAGTACAACTTGTAAAGGTATGGTTGAGTACACTCAAACATATAATACCCTGCACACACGGTAGGAGTTGGCATCGGCCATTTAAATGGTGTTCCAAATATCAAAAAAATCGGTAAAAAATGGGAGCTATATGCTATAGTCATCCTGCAAGAAGAACGAAATTTTCTGCATTTAAATTTTTTCGCTATCTTCAAAACTGTAGAAAGAGCTATATGAACTCGTCTCCTTGAACTGATCAAGAATATATATACTTTATTTAGTCGAAGATGTCTCCTTCTCTGCGTTGCAAACTTCACGAAAAAGTTAATATACTCTTGCAAGCGTATTGCAATTAGAAAATGGGCGTGGCTACGCATATGATTCTTATTGGAAAATTAAAAAGGGGATTTCCTAATAAGAATAATTGTGAAAACGTTTGCAAGAGTATAAAAGTTTTGGCATATCCGAAAATAGCTCGCTTACAGGTTATAATTTTTTTTCGTATAGTCATGTCCAATTTTAGACCACTCTTCCTTAAGCCGTTTGTTTAAGTTTTGTGCACACGGCGGTCCAACTCACTCCACAAATTCTCAATAGGATTGTGATCAGGCGATTGGGGCGGCGTTTCCATGACTTTTGGGCAGTTATAAAGCAACCAAGACTTGACTTCATAAGCCTTAAGTTTCGGGTTATTGTCCAGCTTGAATGTAATGCCAATCTCCATTTTCTTCGCTGACTCCTTAAAATTTTCTCTACAAATTTTTAGGTTTGGTTCTGGTCTTTGTTCATAATGCCACTAATGAATACAGGATTTCTCACTCCTTTTGGAAATGCAGTCCCAAATCATCAAACTTTATGTTCGGTCTTCGGTGTTTTTTCTACAGTCTTGCTGTCACTGCCGAAAAGATTGAATTCACTTTCGTAAATTCCAATTTTGGAATTTTTTGGAGTACTCCTGGGCAAACGTTTTTCTTAATTTTCGGATTTTTTGAGCGACTCTGCCGTTGCACCCTTGCTTTTTAATGGTTCGCCGAATGGTTTGCACTGAAACGATCTTTCCATGGTTGGCAAAGAGTTCAGCCGTCAATTTTTTCGGTTTTCCGGTTCGCTTAATTGACTCTATTCTTCCCTCATTTTTGAACCATCAGACGATACAACCGACCGTATTTGGCTTAATTTCGAATCCATGTTAGTCAGATGTTGGTTCTTCGGTGAAACCCCTGTTTTGTGGCATTTTTGGCTATTTGAAGTTGCCTTTAATTGTACGACTTTCAAAAATAGCGAATATAAAGTAATGCAAATTTTGACGTTTTTTTATACTCTTGCAAAAAGAGTATATTAACTTTGTCATGAAGTTTGCAACGCAGTGAAGGAGACATTTCCGACTATATAAAGTATATATATTCTTGATCAGCACGACGAGACGAGTTCAAATAACGATGTCCGTCTGTCCGTCTGTCCGTCTGTCTGTCTGTCTGTTTCAATGCGATTTCCAGCCAGAGTTTTAAAGTTAGCAAAAAACTTTAAACGCAGAAAATTTTCTTCTCCTTGCAGGTATTTGGTATGTAAAATGCAGTTTGATCGGATGACTATAGCATATAGCTCCCATAGGAACGATCGTTCAAAAATGATGTTTTTGCTTAAAAAACCACGTATTTTAAGAGTTATCGACTCAATATTTTGCACAAAAACTTTTTTGACATCAAAAAAGATACCGTGCAAAAATGGTCAAGATCGGGCTACTATAGCATATAGCTGCCATAGGAAGGATCGGTCAAAAATTATGTTTTTGCTTAAAAAACAGCGTGTTTTTGGAGTTATCGACACAATATTTTGCACAAAAACTCTTTTGACATCAACAAAGATACCGTGCAAAAATGGTCAAGATCGGGCTACTATAGCATATAGCTCCCATAGGAACGATCGGTTAAAAATACAGTTTTTGTTAGAAAAAGTTTTTTGTTCTTGAATATAAGCAAACCAAACTTTGCTATTACGTGTTTTTATTAATGCCTGACTAAAATCCAGAATTTTATAAGAATCGGACATAAGGGCGTGGTACCGCCCATACAACTAAAAACTTAAAAATGAGACTTCTTTGTAAACAGACGAGATACAAGATTGAAAAATGTAGTGAAGTTTGACTACATTGCCTTCTTAAAGACAAATTAGAAAATGAGCGTGGCTACGTATATGATTCTTATTGGAAAATTAAAAAAGGATTTTCTAATAAGAATAATTGTGAAAACGTTTGCAAGAGTATATAAGTTTCGGCATAGCCGAAAATAGCTCCCTTACTGGTTTTTGTTTATGTATGTTTCTATTTTTAATTTGAAATACAATCCTATATATATATCTCTTACATATATCTCCTACATATATCTCTTTGAAAACGTAATATTACAATCTTTAATGTGCCATTTTTCAATTTTTTTTTTTTTGGGTTTTATACATTTTATTATACCTTGTACCTTATAGTCTAGTCATTTGGTCGTAAAAAGATGGGTTGCCTGGAAAGTTTTCCGGGAGTTTTGGAAAATTGGTATATGTATTTCGGGGTGCTCTTTTCGAATTTCAACTTTGCTACTTCGCATCTCCGCCGCTCGAGCCACCATTTTAAAAAAATGGCGCCCAAAATCGGGTTTTTCAGCATATCTCCATTTTTGCTCATCTTCATCTAGAGTAAATTTCCTACAATTTATGTTCATGCCTTTTTTTTCGTAAAGGTAATAGTTTCGTCGTACTAGCGCCACAAAGTGGACAAGTTTTTAGAATTTGTGTATGTTGCGATTTCATACATATTGTATAGGACTTGGTATTGATTATAATGAAAACCCTACACTGAGTCCAATATTTATACCCTGTACATACTGTACCAGGGTATATTGTGTTTGTTTGGTCGAAATGTATGTAACGCATAGAAAGAAGGGGAGGGGGACCCCATAAAGTAATTAAATTTTGTGTGTACCCTCAGTAAATACATATCCTTAAGACTGCATACCAAAAAATACCCCTCTGTATTTAGAACTACCCCTCAAAGACCCACAAACTTCAATTTTTCGTAAATTCCACTTTTTTTTTATAAAAATTTGTATATCTCCACAACTATAACAGATACGAACCTAAGACTTTGTATGCAGAGTTAAGAAATGTATGTCTTTAAAACTGCATACTAACTTTTTCCCCCTTACCCTTTATTACCCCTCAAATAGTGTTTGTATGTCAATAGCTATATCTCCGAAATCAATAAAGGCACTGACATGAAAAAATACCATTTTGTATTTTGACTACTCATTAAAGGCCGGCAAACATAAATTTTGGGTAAATTCCAGTTTATTTTTATTAAAATATGTATATCTCCACAACTATGAAATATACATGTCTGAAATTTTGTATGCAGGTTCAGTTAATATACGTCCTTTTAACTGCATACCGAAAAACACCCCTTTATTTCATAGCTTCCCCCACAGAGATCAACAAACTCGAATTTTTCGAAAATTCCTCACTTTTGACTGATTTTTTTGATATTTGGAACACCATTTATATAGATGAGGGTATGTGCAGGGTATTATATGGTTGAGTATACTCAACTATACCGCCCTTACTAGTTCTAAATTTTAATATTGTTTTTTTTTAATCAAATTCCACAGTTCATTGTCAATTTAACTTTTACTAATTCAATGAATACGGACTCTGAAAGTTCAAAGAAAATAATTTCCAGTTAGTGGACGACTTTTTAAGTGCAAGAAATGTATTGCAAACTGAGTCAACAGATGTCCAAAAAAGAATTGAAACTTTGAAATTACCGTTTATGAAAGCGAATTTAAATGTTTCAAATTTATGGAAGGAAAGGAAGTCAAACGATCCAGAACTGTATGCCTCAAGCAAAGTATGTTTTGCTATATCGCCAACTCAAGTAAGGTAATAATAGAGCGAGCGTTTTCTTCTTTAAAACTCGTGCTGTCGGTAGCCAAGTCATGAAACATTGGAAGACATACTTCTTGTCAGGCTTAATTCGACCCACTTAGATAGTGCGATCAACAATTAGCTCTATTTGTAGACGAGGACTAATTATAATTAATAATAAGTAGTTTCCATATGCATAAGTTGCTATTTACTTAATAGAAACATTGAATTTGAATAGAATGTGGTTTTCATTTCATTACTTAACCAACGTATGAATAAAAAACGATTAAAAATTTTAGCAAAAACAGAAACACATGAGAGCCAGAGTATTAATATTAACAAGAGACCGAAGCCCTCTCGCAAAAAGCTCACCAAAGATTCTAAATAATAATCTCGGGGTGAAAATTCCTAACAGAAAAAGAAGACAAGCAAACGTATTTCTTTCTCACTCGGACAATTCGTTCCAGACGACGGCCATTACTAAAATTTGCAAATACGATTCAATGAAATCATGAATGAATTGAATGCGCTGTTGCCAAAAATTGTAAACACAAAAAAACTTCATGAGTTAATTGAAAGTTCGATAATGAATGAAGTGGGGCATATACATGTTATGCGTAGTTGTCAAAGCATTAATGAAAAGCATGAAGAACGAAAATGAAATATTAAATTGACCAAGCGCCGTTGCCTTAACTTTGACAATTTTAGTTAGGTATTTTTCACCTGTTGTTCTTTGCTTATTAATGAAAAGTCTAAAGCTTATGCGCAGTCATTTTGCATTATCTTGAAAAGCAGGAATAAAAATAAATATATTTATAATAAAAACTGATATCAAAATTATTTATTCATATACATTATTTTAACATTTCTCGTAATAGGTTCACCGCACACGACAATTTAGCGTTCAGCCAAGCTCCAACACACATAAGTGTCATATGTGTTGTGTCTGCGCTAAGTAACATAAGCAAGGCAAATGCTCAAATTGTGTATCAATGCTTTGAATTGACTTGTGTTCCAACAACATATTTTCGACAAGGTGGAGTGGGGCATGTATTAATGTGAAATATTAAAAACGAAAATCAAATCTTAAGCTGTGAAATTTGTGAACAGAAGCACAGTAGTTCCTTACGATATGCGCTTTTGTTTAACACATAGGCTTTGAAGAAAAATTAGACAACTCTATAGGAGGCAATACTGTCAACACAAAAACAGAATGTTCTTTGGCAAACTGAAAAGTTTTCGTTTACTTCTTGTGCGTTGCCCATGTCTCACCCCACGTCTTATTTTCAAAATCGCTTAATTCGCCATTGGTGAACGATCTGTGTGCGTTGCCCTTGCCTTTTTACCCTTCTTAAACAGAAAATCATTTGACTGGCCGACGTTCGACGATTTTAGTGCGTTGCTTCGTTGGGGTCTCTTTGCCCTTCTTAACCAAAAACTAAAAATTTTGCGTGTACAGACAATTTTTGGTTGCACATAACAATTTTAATATGATATGCAACTAATAACATTATTAACCAGAAATAAGATGACTATTAATAAATGGTCATAGAATGACTACTAATATGAAATTATATGATAATAAATAGTCTTAAAAAAAATTGAAATAAATGCTTTGTTTATAAATTTTAAATTTTTGGAAGTTTTTAATATTTTATTCATAATATAAAATTTTCAAAAATAAATTCAAATTTTGAAAGAAAAACTTAAAATGCTAAAGTCGTATTTTCACAAAACATTGAAATTTGTTGGAAGAAATCAAAATAAAGACAAAAATTCTTTCGCACAAGCAAAAGAAACTTGGCAACGTCTCCAAAACAAAGACTATAAATGTAAATAACAAACAAGAATGGCAGACTGCTTGTCGAGTGAATAAGAAATACGTTTTAATGTTTTTTCTCTGTCAGGAATGTTTTATTGATCGAGCTTCGGTCTCTTGTTAATATTAATGCTCTCTGAATAAAACTTTTGCAATGGCATCGTTTGTTTTTAAAATGCGCTCAATCATGAAATAGAAACTATTCCATCTAGTAGACGTTTCTTGTAATAGGGTATACGCGGAGTCTTCTTGAGCCAATTTAAATTTTTCAGTCGCTATGGTGCTTTGTTTAAAAAAACCGAACAATTGATTTACACTTAGTAAACACAGCTTTAAGCAATTCGTCATTATCAAATTTCAACGCATCGTGCACCACTAGATTTAAGGTGTGCGCAAAGCATGGCAGATTGCGAATATTTCACATGCTTTCAGCATGGAGCTGGCATTATCTGTCACAATGCAAACCGTTTTATTGAGGATGCTCCAATGAACTAATATGTCTTGCAAAGTATCTGCAATATTTTGCGCACAGTGATTTGTTGTATTCAAAAGTTTTTTTTGTGGCTAAGGATGCTGTTTTTAACTCATAATTATAAACGAAATGACCCGTGACAGTCAAAAACTGGCGTTGGCACTTGATGTCCACAAGTCACATGTGATTGAAATATCCGAGACATCTTCAAATATTATTGATAATTTGGCAGAAGTTTCTTGAAATAAATTAAGCATCAGCACATCTCTTAAATGTGTCTTGCTTGGCAGTTTGTATCTTGGATCCAATACCTGAGTGTATTTGGCAAATCCTTCATTTTCCACTATATTGTATGGCTGTACATCCTTAGCAATCATCTCAGTCAACGCTTTGTCAATGTCGTTCTTTCGCTTTGAACTCGACTCGTACAAGACGGCTCTCTTGAAGTAAGAACTCTACTAAGTGCATACTCGACCTACAGCTGCTGCTTGTAGATGCAATGTTGTCGGTATCTGCAACGACTGCTGGAGTGCTAGAATCTGGTTTATGAGCTTCCAAGCCAGGATGAAATCGTTTCAAATGGTCGGGCAAATCATAATTTTTAGCGATATGAAACGCCAACTATCGATGGTACCATCGAAAGTGTGCGGCTGTTATTAGTGGTGGCTCGATATCACCCAACCATCAATAATGCTATCGATAGTTCTCCACCTATAATACACAGCACATACATATGACACT
>JBAMBP010002596.1:0-18711 GCA_037044515.1 Phortica magna
ACCTTTGTTTTGCACAAATATCAATTTTCGTCCAAGAAATTTTTCAAATTAATTTCCTATTGATAAAATAATTTATAATTCAATAAATATTTTGCCCATTACAATTCATTGTAATCGCCTATTTAAAATAAATAATACAAAAAATCGAACAGGTCAAATTTTGGAAATAAAGTAACAAAATATGAGGATCAAATATCCATTTTACTGAGGTAATTGTTTTTTTCGCCTTGTTGACCTTGATGCGCCTCGACTCGCCTGGTTAAAACAACAATTGCTGCTAGCAGAAATTTATTTGCGCTTTTCTAACGCAACTTCTTATAGTCTGTTGTTAGAGCCACAGATATATATATTTTTTTTTAACAGAGGAACAATTATTGCATACGGATCGAAGGAACAAAAAATGTAAATACTTTACACTTTAAATGAGCACTCGCCAGCGCTTGGATTTGTTTTAGTTCGTCCAATGCGGACGTTGCTTTATTAATATAAACATCCTTAATACTATCGCTGTGTTTGTAATGCAGCAGCGTGGGATACTTAATTTCTATTGGTTAATTTTTCGAATTATCCTAACACAGCGCGACTGGTGCAGCATTTACAAAATTCAAATTCTAATTATGACGTGTCCTGGAGCCTTTTAAAACAGTGCTACGACAACAAATTGGGATCGTTTGTTGGATCAGCCAATGGTCAATAGCAGCAGTGCCAAAAGCGTAAGACAACTGCTGGATAAATGCCATAAACTCTATGGGCACTTTATTGCAAGACGATGATCCTTTCGCAGCGCGTATTGTGGTGCGGAAATTGGACAAAGAAGGTTTGAGATTAGCAGTACCAGACACTAAATGCGGTTGCTGAGAAAAATGAAAGTGTTAAGCATCGAAAGCCAGTGTCAGCGTTCAAGGCACACCATACGTCAAAAAGAGGCAAAGCAGACATCGATGACAACGAGCAACAGCAACAACTGTTATTCTGGCCACTGGTCAAGTCAAAGTAAAGGGGGCAAACGATGAGCCGTTACTATTAAGGGCGCGGATTGATCAAGGATCGCAAATCACGACAATATCGAATGAAGCAGCGCCAATATTAAATCTTCCACGCATAAGAACTAAGAAAAAAGTTCATGGTCTTGGTAAGGCAAAAAACCAACCAAATTTGGATGGATATTGTCAGGGATAATCAGCCAAGCCAAATCGAAGAAGTTCCGAAGGCCGTAACGAATCTGGAAAGATTCTGAGAGCTGGAGGACGATGACTACGATGAAAGCAACGAAGAAGATCTGGAATGCTTAAAAAAATATGGGCAAACAGTATCTCAGTACGATAACGGGAAATGAATCGTACAGGTGCCATTTAAAAGTAAAATCGAGGTTGGCAATTTCAGAAAGCCAGCCATTGCTCGTTTAACGTCGATGGAGCGTAAATTTATGAAAGACGAGCAGTTGCATAAAGGATATCAGCAATTTATGAGAGAGTACATTCATCATCAACGACAACATGTACGCAGGGCCGAAACTGCAACGTGATATCTTCGAAATAATTATTAAATTGAGGCTGTGAAAGTTTGTGTCAACAGCTCACGTGGAGAAGATGTACCACCAGATAAAAATAAAGGCAGACGATCAACAATATCATCGGATATTGTGGAGGGACGTACCAAGCGAAATGTTTGAAGAATATCAACTGACAACAGTGAGGTACGGTACTGCGGCGTCACCGTTTTTGGCCGTGGGTACATTATTTGAAATGGCAAAGCGCTTGGCAAAAGAAGATAGCTGGCACAAGTTCATAGTCCCAGAAGATTTTTACATGGATGATCTGATGATAGTTGCAGATTTGGTCGAACAATGTTAGAGAATACAGATGTGCATATCGAGACATCTGCAGAAATTTGGGTTCTTTCTTCGAAAATGACTCTCAATGACAAGGAAATAATAGCAGCAGTATCACCTACAAAAGGAAATGAGCTCGTGAAGATTGAAGATGATGAAGCCGTTAAAACGCTTGATCTCTTTTGGAATCCAAAGACAGGCGAGTGTCAGTTTCGAATAAACTCACTGTCGACAAGCAAAGGCACGAAGAGAAGTGTATTGTCACAGGCAACACAAATATTTGAACCATTGGGTTGGTTTTTTCCGGTAACGGTGGTTGCAAAGTTGTACATAAAAAATGGCTACTCCAATCTAAATGGGACGAGGTGCTATCGAACGAGCTAGAACGTGTATAGCAGCAGTTTTTGTCAAATGTGATTGTATTGGGGAAGCTGCGCGTACCGAGATGGATGCATAAGTCGGGTGAATCATCGCTGGAAGTTCACGGATTTGCTGATGCATCAGAGAAAACCTATTCGGCAGGGGTCTATATAAAATTGGACTATGAAGTGAATCTGCTGACGGCTAAAACAAAGGTGAGAAACGCTTCCAAAGTTGGAGTTGTGTGCCGCACATTTGCTGGCAAAAGTAATGGCCAGGGTAATAAAGCTCGTTCCGGCTACTTACAAAGCCTATGCTTGGAGTGATTCAACAATCACGCTGTGTTGGATTTAGAATCGCAGAAGCAAGGATAAGTCGAGAAGACTCAGGAATTGGTGTCGGATGTAAAGTGGCGCCATGTGAAGAGCAAAAACAACGCGGCAGATCATGCGTCACGAGGCATTTCTCCTGTGGCGTTGATAAATCTTGATATCTGGTGGAAAGATGGTTGAAAAAATCAGACGACTCGTGGCCAATGGAGGAGGACGCGACGTAGAAAACGGCCACTGTGCTATTGATATTGATGAAGACTGACAATGAGTTCCACGATAGTCTTATCAATCGATACTCCGTTGGATCAAGCTAACAAGCTAACTAAATAACTAGGTTGACGAGCAAGAAGGCGGTCCTTACGAACAGCAAGATGTCAAGTCTCAATCCATTTCTGGATCAAAAAGGCGTAATTCGTGTTGGAGGAAGATTTTTGAACACAGAGCTGCCATACAATAGTCGATATCTGGTCATCACAGCGAAATCAAATGTCACTACGCTTCAGATAAGACAGGCACACTGCGCGACCTTGCATGGTGGTAATAAACTGGTGAAAGCCAATACTGAATTATTGGACTATCCAAAACGGTTAAGAGATGCATTCGAAAATGTTTGAAGTGTATCCGATATTGCGCTACACAAATAATGGGAAACTTCCCGCAAAGTAAAGTGTCGGTAACTTGGCCTTTCAACCATATGGGTGTAGATTATGCCGCACTGATTCTGGTGCGATGTTCCAAAGGACGTAGACAGAAATGCTTTAAGGGCTACGTCGCTGTATTCGTTTATTTGACCTTAAAGGCAGTTCATTTAAAAGCTGTATACGATTTATCGTCAGAAGCATTTATGGCGCCGCTTAGAAGATTATTTAGTCGTCGAGGGAAAAGCTCTCATTTTTATTCGGACAATGGGACAAATTTTGTTGGTGCCAACAATATTCTGGGCAAGGAGTTCAAACTGGCGATACAGAAAAATAATGAGCTAGCACCTGTGTTGGCGAATGAAAAAATATCGTATTATATATATATAAATATATATTTCCCCGGCAAGTCCTCATTTTGGAGGAATATGGGAGCAGGCGTTAAGTCAATGAAGCGTCATCTTAAAAGAATGATTGGTGATGGAAGCTTGACGTTTAAAGAAATGTCGACGGTACTTGCGCAGATTGAGGCTGTGATGAATTCTACGGCCATTACACGCGATTAACGACACGAACGGGGAAGACGCATTAACACCGGGACATTGTTTAATTGGAAGGCCAATAATAGCAGCTTCAGGTCCTGATATCGGTTGCAGAGTATCGTCTTTAAACCGCTGGAAGTTGATTACAAAAAATGCAACGGGATTTTTGGAACAGGTGGAAAGACGAATACTTGTACACGCTGCAGCAACGAAACAAATGGAAGGTACCAATGGAAGAACATAAACAAAGGCGACGAAGTAATTCTCAAGGACGAGAATACACATCCTGCCAAATGGCCGTTGGGGAAAATCATTGGAACGAGTTCGAGTAGTGTGTGTGAAGCTACAAAACAACACAGTAAAGCGACCTATTCGAAACTTATGTCCTTTGCTAGCGGAGGAACTGCCTAAGCCAGAAAGAGAAAAAACAGTGAAAAGTACGGTGACTTTGGCAAAAAAGGAGACAGGTCATAGCTGGAATCCGCTTAGTGTTGTTGTGGTTAATGATGCTAATGCCACCGTTGAAGACTACCACAGCAGGAATAAGCAGCGGAGCATCAGTGGGTCAACTTTCAGATCAGCCATCAATCTATATGGGTTCCAGCATGGACGTCGTTTCGTTGACATGGGACTTAGTAGTCTGTTGTGATCTTTGAGCATAGTTGGACCAAATAATGAGAATGCCAGTATACTTACACAGAATAACCGACCACTGCATTATACTGACGCATTTCGAGCAAGTGTGCAACATTATGACCGAATCATTGAAAAGGCGATATCAAGTTCTCAGCAGCAACCATAAGCTGCTCATACAGAAAAAGCGGCAAAAGCGCGCTCCGTTGGAATTTGTGGACTCTCCCTATGCCATGTTATTTAGAATCATGGGCGCAAATGATCGAGAGCAGACGGAACGGAATTTGCGAAATTTGCTAGAAAACCAAAATAACATCAGGGCGTTGTTTAAAAAGCAAACCACGGTGATAGACGATACAGTAAGCATTATGAAGAATTCCTTGCACGGTGGCTCACGAAGGCTCAGATGAAAAGTTTGAGTGACCAGATTAATACGTACCAATTTGAACTCGTTAAGAACATCAATGGAGAAAAGATGGCGATCCTTTTGCAGATGATGGCAACGCAACTAAAAATAATGATGGATGACTGCAGAATGGTTCAAGTCGCAATCAGTGACTTATTGATTAACATTAACCATAGAAAAATTAATCTAGAGCTAATACGACCATCTCAGTAAAGCGAATCGATTATGCACATCAAGCAAGTTCTACCGGCCAAGCTACAGATACCGGGAAAGCAATTCAACGACGAACTAAAACAGGTATACAGACAGATGTTGGTGTGAGGCATTCATCATTGATAAAAAGGTCGTCATAAAGGTGCAAATACCATTGTCGCAAAGCGGTTTCATCAGAAGTCTACAAGATGGTGGCAGTTCCGTTTCAGAAAAGCAGAAAACACTGCAGCTTAAATTAAAAGCGGAGTTTCTCGTTTTCAAATTCGACTATTCCACCTCAAAAGATTTTGTCACTTAACGCCGGCTGTACAGCAAGGTACATGGGCATAATATTGACTGGTCTTGAAAAAATTGAGTCCGAACCTACCAGATCCAATTGTTGCAATCATAAAAGAAATTTCAGAGGACAAGATAACCCTGATAAATATGACACAGCCAAATTACGACAAGGACTTTAGCAACTATAAGAGAAGCTGGCTGCGCGAAGAGATGGCGTTAAAGGAGATGCAGTTTCACGACTACAGCGGATATTTTTCACTGACGCTTTGCATCGCATCGGTTGTGGTACTTCTGATTGTTTGTGCATACCGACAGTGCAAACCGCGAGAAATGATCTGAGTCAGAATGTTTATGGGTGAACAAGGAAAATTACCAAGCGCAGCCTTAGCAGATTAATAAATTAATAGTTAGAAAATAGAAAACACAGAAACGCGTTAACGACCGATAGCTTCAGCCGCTTGACAAGATCAACGGATCAAAAGTCGCAGATAGTGCTTCTCGCGGCCTATGAAGCGCGCGGCAAGCGGATAAGACCAACGGGTCTATGTAACGGTTGTTTATGCGGCCAATGCAGCAGATCGTGAATGTTAGACTAATGTAGCGCAGGATATTGATATAAATAAAGAAGCGTCCGAGAGCTGGCGTTAGTACAACTCAGTAATTCGAGTGTGCTCCACACAGTGTATATTATTAACAATATTATACATGGACATTAAAAAAACCTTTTTCATCTTTATATTTTCATACGTTTCATCTACTAAGTGAACACCCCAAATGACGAAGATACGAATAAGTAAAATATAAACAAACGTATACGCATAAATATCAAAAAATCATCGAAGAAGCTGGGTAATATCCCCATGGATGAAGTAAAATAGTGGTGTGCTGTGCATCACACTACGCTCAACCCGAAGCCATTACATTACTACACAGCCTGCAACACTGGACGCGTCTTCACATTCAAAAACCTGTAAAAGGAAACTACAACGCGCTATAGGCATCGATGTGGCGTGCAACACACTGGAGTGGTCTTTTTTTACAAGCCTTCTGAATAAAAACTGTCCCCTGCTGACACTAGGCAAAGCAAAAATGAGAGTCTGTAAATGCATTTGTTCCCACGAGACCCTTTGGTGCGCAAAATTTGAGAAAAGTGTCTTTTGTGCATGTGTGTTTGTAGCCGAAGAGTATTCAATCTATAGAGTGGAAAACGGACGTTTGACAATTATTATAGCCAAACTTGTTGTAATTTTGAAATTCTTTTTTGTGTTCTGTTCTGATTTGACTTAAGCATTGGACGAAGCAAAATGGATTTGTATGCCTCACATACACTTTTATCGTCGGCTTGAAAATTTTAATCGGATTCTTCTTTGGGTGCACATAATTTCAACAAAGTTGAAATCTCAAAATTTTGTTAAAACTGTCCGTCCATTTAAGAGTTCGATTTCCACTCTATAGATAGAGGACTCTTTGGTGTGTTGCACGTATGCCTCAGTAAATTCCTTCTTTCTTTCGCTCTCTCTTTTATAAGCTTTCCCAGCAAAAAAATATAAAAAGCAACTACATCATATTATCAAGAACAACAAGAAAAGAACTTTGAGCTTTGACACCCGAAAGAAGATATCATCATCAATCTTTTGTCGTAAGACAGTTTCGTGTGTTTCGCTCAAAAGAGAAACGAAAATAAGTGTTATGTTCCAAGAATGAGCGGGTCAATTTCATTTTTCCCTTTTTTGTTTGTGAGGTGACAGTATAGAATGAATTCAACTGAATTTTAGTTAATAAATTTTTAATCGACCCACTCTGTACACGATATATTTACATTAAATACAAAGTATACAAAATGTAAGAATAGACAAATCAGGGTTCAGATTTGAAATCATCAGCCATATCATATTCGACACTGGAGCCCTTACAGCACAATTCTGATCAGTGAGTTTTAAATAAGGAGTTACGCGTTATTTTAGTTGACACTTTGCACATTTTATTTTACGATGAATTGGAAGGACTCAACCACTGAACATTTTTTTCCGTTGATCCTCAAACAAAATTCAATAGAAACCAAATGATAATGGTTGGCAAGATAACAGTCGAGAGTCACCGACCTTGGCTTACCGTGTGCCTTATACTTTTGACGACTATTGAGGGCGTTGCCCCGCCCAACTTTTCAATAGTTTCCGAAACATAGCGTTTTTCTGTTGTAGCGATATGTGGTAGTGTCTATGCTCATTTTATAATTGAATCGTATTACACTCTATCCCAATAGCATATTACATGGTTCAAGAGACATATGCATTTTAATATATGTATGCTGGCGTGTAAAAAAAACTTTGACTCGATATCAAATCTTCCAGGAGCCGTCTGTGGGTGGCAAAGCGTATTATTTATATGATTTTATACCTACCTACTAGAGACCTTGCTGGGGAGGAAGTTCCTTTTGACACTATGTCTGTGGTACTCTCGCCACTAAAATAATAAACAAATACGATATTTAACGATTGAATTTGAAAATTCGCGAATAACCAACAACTCGAGTTGAAAAGTTATCATGCCACATCATCAAGCAATAAGATTTATTAGAATTGATTTAAAATTCTACTGTGGAAAGCAAAATTGGAAACCAAATCCAAATTATTGTTCAATACTGCATTGCATCAGCTACGCTAGTTTAATTTTTAACGGCTTTGTAGCGAAATCTTTTTTATTTTTCCGTTTTTATATATAACTAATACAAATTTAAAAATAAGTAATGAAATATATTTTAATGGAAAAGTAAAATGATATAAATTAATAAGTAATTTTATGTGTTGGCATAAGTATTTTGACAAGAATGTTATATTTAAAAAAAAGGTTTAAACTTATCAAACGGCATCAATAACTTTTTGAAGCCGTCGTGGTACTGAATCCACTAAATTTTTAAGAAATTGTCTCCTCTCTGGTTTTATTTACCGAAACTGTTTTTTTGCGTTTCAAAAGAGACCAGATGTTTTCTATAATATTTAAATCTGGACTTTTAGGTGGCCAGTTCAAAGTGTTAACACCAACATCCTTCAAAAATTTGGTAATCATCCTGGATCTGTGGCACGGGGCATTATCCTGATGCAGGATTTATGATTCCTCAACAACCCTATTCTCAGAAATAAAGGCGTTTTCATTAAGGGTGAGCAAATATTGATGTTGGTTCATCAAGCCGGTGACAGGAACCAAATCACCCAGTCCATTATACGCAACACATCCCCAGAACATGACAGAGCCTCTACCATGACTCACTTTTTTGGCAAACGGGACGATTCTTCTGCCTTACTACCTTTTGCAATCTTACAAAAATTTTGTTTTTTTAAGAGTTATATTCAAAGGAGCTTTCATCTGTCCATAAAACGCTTCTCCAGAACTCTTTTGGCTTGTGTAGGTGTTCCTTTGCAAAGGCCAGCATTTAAGGCTTGTTTGCCTTTGATATGTACGGCACATTCTTAGCTTTAGTTGTCTTGAAATCGCTTTCTTTTAATCGTCGTCGGTTTTTTAGGATAGCAGATAAGACCAACGGGTCTATGTAACGGTTGCTTTTGCGACCAACGCAGAAGGTCGTAAAATGTTAGATTAAACTGCCGTCTTACAAACGCAGTGTTAGAATAAGATAGAACTAAGACTTAATGCCCAAATATTATTTAAGATTACACACGCTGCGGCACTGTAATGCAGCGCAGGATATTGATATAAATAAAGAAGCGTCCGAGAGCTGGCGTTAGTACAACTCAGTAATTCGAGCGTGCTCCACACAGTGTATATTATTAACAATATTATACATGGACATTAAAAAAACCTTTTTCATCTTTATATTTTCATACGTTTCATCTACTAAGTGAACACCCCAAATGACGAAGATACGAATAAGTAAAATATAAACAAACGTATACGCATAAATATCAAAAAATCATCGAAGAAGCTGGGTAATATCCCCATGGATGAAGTAAAATAGTGGTGTGCTGTGCATCACACTACGCTCAACCCGAAGCCATTACATTACTACACAGCCTGCAACACTGAACGCGTCTTTACATTCAGAAACCTGTAAAAGGAAACTACAACGCGCTATAGGCATCGATGTGCCCGTGCAACACACTAGAGTGGTCTTTTTTTACAAGCCGTCTGAAAAAAAAACTGTCCCCTGCTGACACTAGGCAACGTAAAAGTGAAAGTCTCTAAATGTTTTTGTTCCCACGAGACCCTTTGGTACGCAAAATTTGAGAAAAGTGTCTTTTGAGCATGTGTGAGTGTAGTCAAAGAGTATTCAATCTATAGAGTGGAAAACGGACAGCATACGTGCAGCCTCAGTTTCGTGTGTTCCGCTCTTAGAGAAAAACAAAGCAGAAAACAAAAGAAAAAGGAAAATAAGTGTTATGTTCCGAGAATGAGCGGGTCAATTTCATTTTTGCCTTTTTTGTCTATGAGGTGAAGTATAGAAAGAATTCAAATGAATTTTATTTAATAAATTTTTAAGCGACCCACTCTGTACACGATATATTTACATTAAATACAAAGTATACAAAATGTAACAATAGACAAATCAGGGTTCGGATCTAAAATCATATAAGAAAGTCATATCATATTTGACACTGGAGCCCTTACAGCACAATTCTGATCAGTGAGTTTAAATTAGGTGCTACCCGTCATTTTATTTGACACTTTGCACATTTTATTTTACGATAAATTGGAAGGACTCAACCACTGAACATTTTTTCCCCCTTTGATCCTCAAACAAAATTCAATAGAAACCAAATGAAAATGGTTGGCCAGATAACAAAAATCAGTAAGAAATTGCAGTCGAGTCACCGACCTTGGCTTACCCTGTGCCTTATACTTTTGACGACTGTTGAGGGCGTTGCCCCGCCCAACTTTTCAATGGTTTCCGAGACATAGCGTTTTTCTGTTGTAGCGATATGTGGGAATGTCTATGCTCATTTTATAATTGAATCGTATTACACTCTATCCCAATAGCATATTACATGGTTCAAGAGACATATGCATTTTAATATATGTATGCGGGCGTGACCTCGTATAAAAAACTTTGACTCGATATCAAATCTTCCAGGAGCCCTCTGTGGGTGGCAAAGCGCATTATTTATATGATTTTATACCTACCTACTAGAGATCTTGCTAGGGGGGAAGGTCCTTTTGACACTATGTCTGTGGTACTCACGCCACTAAAATAATAAACAAATACGATATTTAACGATTGAATTTGTAAATTCGCGAATAACCAACAACTCGAGTTGAAAAGTTATCATGCCACATCATCAAGCAATAAGATTTATTAGAATTGATTGAAAATTCAACTGTGGAAAGCAAAATTGGAAACCAAATCCAAATTATTGTTCAATACTACTGAACATAAAATTCTATCATCGCGGACCAGCGACTGATAGACGCCAAGGCTATCTGGTGACCGCACGATTTTCACATGCAGCGATACTTTGTTTGTTTAGGATCGACAATGCAGCAGTAAAATTTGATAACGGCTACACACAGGTCCACGAAGGCGAACAACAAACTATTTTAAATAACTGCTAGTCTTACAAACTCAGCGATAGCATTAATAAATTTAAGACCAACGCGTAGTCTTACAAACTCCGCGATAGTATAAATAGGAATAATATAACGCTGCGCCTTACAAACACAGATATAGTATAAATAGAATTAAGATAACGCTGCGCCTTACAAACGCAGCATAGCATTAAGGGTTGAAATAATTCAATAAAAAGAGGCAGCTCGCAAGAGCTGCATGTTAGAACATCTTACATCAGTAAAGTGTACGCACGCGTTTTAGTGTATACAATTACATTGCATCAGCTACATGTGCATTTAACGTTCAATTCTATATACACCAATACGCATACCACCAAACACAACTATACCGATCAATATAACTTAAGCCAACACACATTAGAGAGATGAAATAAAAATTCAAATAAGAACATCTGAAATGTAAATCCAAATAAGTGAATCAGAAAAAAAAGAATTTACCTTTGAATTCCATTTGCAGTATATTGTTAAACTAACTATACATGCGCATTTCTACGAAAACTCTTCTTAGGTGTAACAACGATAGAACAAACCCAAAAACTGAACTGACAACTCGCGTCTAATACCAATAGCGCTCAGTCGAAGAGCTAAATATATATTGTACAACGAACTGCCAAATCTCGGCAAACTCGAACTTCGAACTCACAACTCTCGACAGAATACCAATAGCGGTCAGAAGAGTTGCTAACATCTTGTGAACAACGAACTGCCAACTCGCGGCAAAATACCAACAGCGGTCTGACGAATAGCTAACAACATCCTGTGCAACGAACTGCCAACTCTCGGCAAACTTAATCCAGAACTTAGACGATGAACTACCTATTGTCTGCGAACATCGAGCTGCTATTTTTCTGCAATCTACAACCATGAACGCTAAACCACAACCTCGCTCCCAGCAAAGTTTTGACTTTAGAACACAACACCAAATTACTACAATGTGGATAAGTACTTATTGAGTAATATAGAAATAGTGGTTGAAGGTATATAGTTCAGTCTTTTGGTAGTTTTGCCTGGAAAGTTTTCCAGGAGTTTTGAAAATTGCTACCCTTATGAGTAAATATTGTATGGAGTGAAAGTTGTATGAATGTTGAGAACATTCGAAACAAAACGAGTGAATGCTAATGAATACCAGTGAGAGAATCGATCGGTTCGAATAACTGAGTTTTGTGTCAAATTCCGTTGTGTTCATAAATAATTATGTTGTGTTGAAAATCAATTCTGTTGTGTTAAAAAGAATAAGAGAAATATAACATTTTTTTTAGTAAAAATGTTCATTCACAACTTTTTCTTCTCACTTTCAACTTTTAGTGTGAGTCAAGACTTGTCTCCGAAAAACAGCGGTGGCCACACAATTTTGTAAGGCGATAGATCAATGAAGCACTTCTCAAAGTTTTTTGTTGATAACGTGTGATTCACACACAGCTTATCACGAAAGACAAAAGAGATTGACTTATCGTTAAGCAAAGATCGTTGATGAAAAAGTTTGGCAATTTCGGAAACAGCTATACGATATGCCTGCTGCTAGTTTTTTGAGCTAGTTCTTGTAATAATTTTGTTGTTAAAAATCGCCAAAATTTTGGTTACTACGACTTGTAACCAAAACTGACCTGGAGCCTGCTTTTCTCGTCTAAATAAGTTACAATGGTCACTAAACAAAACATACAATTCTCATAATAAAATTAGTAAGGGCGACATGGTTGAATACACTCAACCATATAATACCCTGCACACACGTTAGGAGGTGTTACGTCACAATTAAAAATAATTGTTTATTTGGCATCGCCCATTTAAATGGTGTTCCAAATATCAAAAAAATCGGTCAAAAATGCGGAATTTAGGAAACGTTCGAGTTTGTGGGTCTTTGAGGGGGAAGTCATGAAATATAGGGGTGGTTTTTGGTATGCAGTTTTAAAGACGTATATTAACTGAACCAGCATACAAAATTTCTGACACGTATATTTCATAGTTGTTGAAATACAAAGGGAATTTTCCCACTCCCTCCTTCTATTCGTTACACACATTTCAGCCAAACAAACACAATATACTCTGGTATACAGTGTGTGGAGGATATAAATTCTAATTAGTTATTCATTGCAATTTTCCTCATGTTTAAGTTTGTTAAAAACCCAAACTAACAACTTTTTCTCTTCTTACCAAAATGCTCTGTATAAAACAATATAAAACTCAATACTACTGAAAACATTGTGTTCCCGTCTGAATTCATAGTATGAATTCGTTCGAATGTTAAAAATTTTTCACTCTTTTAACATTCTGGCTTGAAAACTAACTCATTCGTTTTTCGTATGAATTTCTGAAACTCAGTTTTGAATGTATTCATGCAGACCTTTTATACATATATAAAATTAAACTACAGAAAATTACCTACAATTTATGTCTGACTTTTTCTTTTCGTAAAATTAATGCACGGCGTAAAGAATGTTTCTTCCTGAGATTATTTGCCCCTTTAAATGACTCACCTCCAATCCCGACGAGATAGATCCGGATCTTTCAAGCGTGCTCGTTCATTGCATCTCCCACTTACCATTTGGATTGGTTCGTTATCCGCTTCATGTCTTTTAATGACACAAAAAAACTTATCCTGTCGGTCTTAAAGTTACATATTTCACGAATGACAAACACAAAAAATAAGCAAAGAAAAAAAAAAGGATTTGTCTAAACCGTGGGATTACTCCTTAAGCTCGTGATCTTTTCTTGTTAAAAAAAATTTAATAGTTTAATTGTATTTAAAACAAGCTTTTGTTCTCAATTTTTAGCTTTTTCAACGCTATGTCGTAACTTACATAAACGTACTTTTCACAAGTCAACAAGTGTTTATGTGGTTCAAATAGAGCATAAGTTAATTTGTGACTTTTTTAGAATATAATGAACAAAACTGTTACTTGAAATAAAACTAAAATTTTAAATTTCAAGTCGATAAAAACAGGTATTTATTTACATATGTACATACATAAATTTTTATTACAATCTTTACAAACAAAGTTTACAGAATTTACGTATTTATAAATGAAGTTCGTAGACCTAGAAACTTAAAAATTTTAAATGTAAATATGAGAGGAATGGGCTTTTGCAAATAAGCATTAGTACAAAAAACGTTAAAAAAACACGTTTTTTATTTATAAAAAAATTTCGAGACATTTAAATTCTCGGTAAAAAAAAACTCATGCAATACAATAAATATTTTTCTTAAATTTATTAAAAATATATCAGTCAATGTGCTCTTGTCTTGGGAAAAATTTAAATTTGCTTTTTCGTTTTAAAATCTTTAATTTCTGTGTCAAAAGAAGTAGCAGTACCAATTGATTTTAGGGTTGCTGTATGAGAAGCATTCACGACTTCATTTTTTCGTATATTACGTTCCTCTTGACATGATAATGATTGCGCCGTTTGGTGACTGTGTCCACATGGAGTTATACCCGAAACATTCGGTGAACTAATGCTATGCATTGTTGCAGCAGTAGAATTTTGTTGGTTTAACTCCTTTGCAGATAGTGAACTACCATTAGGCAAGTGTTTCGACGAATTACGCAGCTTGGGTGGATCCACCCATATTCGGTACGCCGTTAACATAATGCCATCCTTGAGAACTGTCAATGGGTGAAGTATGTTGTCGACTATGGTTGCAAATGAATCAAATATATTGGGAATAATTCCCTCTACGGAACTTTCAAAATAACTAAACATTGGGAACCAAACCCGCGTGCGAGTAGAATCACTTTGCATTAGCGCCTTAAAAAATGTGTACTTATTATAACTTTTTTTTTTGTTATTTCAAATTGAGGGATCACTTACTTGATTATTTGCCAATGTATGATAGTAAAGAAACAGACGCGATGTTATGTAGAAAGCAACAAACACGTCGATTGAATAATGCTCATGGGCAGCAAGTATAAAGAATATACCAAACATATTCAGTAACCAAGTAAGCGTATGTAAAAAATATAGATTGCGTGGAGTATCTACGAAATTTTTGAAAACGTTTTTTAAGACTCAAAATTAATGAAAAAATAATAGGCTTCCATACATTCCGTGATGAAAAAGTTAAGCAAAGTTAGAGCTACTGTGTGGCCACTAAACATATAATCACCACAAGTACGAACGCCTTGTATGGACATACCCAAGCCACTCCAGATAGTATATGCACGACGCATACGAATCCACAAAGCACTAAAGAGATCCAAGCTAAATTTTATAATTAAAAAAACTTTACAAATCTATAAATGTATGTATACTTGAACTCACTCTGGGTCCTCAATAGCAAAATCTTTTTGATTACATTGCAAATGTGTTCCCGGTACACTTAATGATGTAATCAGCATTGTCACACAACGCAGCAAAAAAACGGTACCAGCCAAAGCAAAGAAACGACGCAAGAGAACTGTTCGATATTTGTGAAATACAATTACTACCATCCAGATGGAAAAAAGCAAAGTTCCTGTAATCTCACACATGTTAAACGCCCAAGGTATATGGGGTACGTTGTCTAGAAAGATGTCTGGTAGAGGCGGATAACGTTTCATATCTGGAACGCGTTCATGTACGATAACCATAACGAATGACGTTATCCAGGTGACTACGAATGAATAACCTATTCAAAATGACAAAATTATTATATATTAGCTATAAAAGATTATATTTATATAAAATAGTGTGGTTTGTTTAAAAAACCTTTATAACTTATTCGGATAAGAAAAACGGGCTCGAGGTCAGTTTTGGTTACAAGTTTTAGTTTTAGTGTTGGCGATTTTTAACAACAATAAATTTTTTGGTCCATTAACAAGTTGAATCGTGAGTCAAGACTTGACTCCACCAACGCAGTGGCCCTTAACAACAACAATTTTGCAAGGCGGTGGATCAAAGCACCACTTCTCGAAGTTTTTCGTTGATAACGTATGATTCTCATACAGTTTATCACGAAAGACAAAAGAGAGTGCTTGACTATTAATTTATCGTTAAGCTAAGATCGCTGAGCTAGTTTTCTGAGCTAGTTCTTGCAATATTATTGTTGTTAAAAATCGCCAACATTTTGGTTACTAAAACTTGTAACCAAAACTGACCTCGAGCCTGTTTTTCTTATTTAATTTATATAAAATGTAAAGAATAATTTATTAATAACTTCATGTAAAAACAAATACGATTTTCTGGTCTAAATATTTATACATACATCTCTACATATGTAGAGGCGCCATTCATTGATTGCGTAAGACGATTTTGTAGATTGGCTGGGGCTTCGAGCAAGTCTTATTTGAGGTTGAAAAACAGGAAAAAATCGTCTTACGTAATTAATGAATGGCCCCTGATGAAATGTTAATGTAAAAAATAAACAAGTTTATTTTGTATTAGAGTTTAAGAAAGTATATCCATTATGTTGTTCATGTTGTATGTGGTTGAAACTTTGCGTAATATAACTTCTGAACGAAATGAAAAATAACCAGGAAGGAAGCTATTTTCGGCTTTACTTAAACTTGTATACTTTTGTAAGCGTTAACTCAATTATTCTCATGATATACGTTTTTAAAGATTAACGGCCGAACCCACGTTCATTTTTTAATTTGTTTTAAAGAAAGTAGTCCATTCATACTACACAAAATTTGCGATCTTCTATCTCGTCCGTATACAGAGAATTCCTATTTTAAGTTTTTCTCTATATAGGCAGTGCCACGCACCTATCGTCGAGGATTAATAAAATTACGTAATTGCATAGTTTTTCTGTTTATATTTAAAACAAACCAAGTTTTTTTAACAAAAACTTCAATTTCGACTGGTTGTTTTTATGGAAGCTATTATATGCTATAGTCATCCGATCTTCACTAATCTCGCAAAGTGTCTGAATTGACTTCCAAGATGATCATGATTTTTTAAGCATAAACTAATTTTTGGCCGATCGTTCCTATGGCTGCTGTATGCTATAGTATCCCGATCAGGCTGATTTTTACATAGAAAATGCCTGCAGACTAAAGAACATTTTCTGCGTCTAAATTTTTTCGATAACTATAAATCTGAGCGAGCAGTTCGCATTGAAACAAACGAATGGAATGACGGACATGGGTATATCAACTCGTCTCGTCGAGCTGATCCTAGAGGGTGTTCCTTGTAAGATTTTGGTAGATCAGACAACAGGAACTGGTATCCCTCATACAAAAAGAAGAAGGCACAATTTCACTGCTCTTTTTTCATGTAGAACTACGTGAAAAATTGTAATGTTTTCCTTATATATTAACATTGAGTGTCCTAGGGCAGTAACTGTTCTTTTGGAACGTATTTTCATACTGGTTTTTACGTAGATCTATCTAGATGAGATGCTTCGGGTTTCATTTCAGAGTTTTCTTTAGAAAATCAGTATGACTACTAATTTTAGCAGGGTAGTTTTCATGTAGTGAAGTTCGTGTTAAGGAATTCACCGTGGCATTTACACTGAAAATTGAAATATTTCATGTAGTGAAATTCTAACTAACAAAGTAACAGTGTCGTTTGCACTGAGAAGGCAAAATTTCATGCATTTTTTGTATAACTTAATGAACAGTGTGTTGTACTCTTGAGCCAAAGGGTGAGGGTTAAAATCCAGATATGACAAGTCAAACACCTTTTTTTTTTATTATAAAGGAAAATTTATGGTTAAACAATTCTTTTAAACAAAAAAAAACGTAACAAAGAATTTATAGATTATTTTTATACCCTGTAAATACTGTACCAGGGTATATTGTGTTTGTTTGGCTGAAATGTATGTAACGCATAGAAGGGGGAGAGGGACCCCATAAAGTATATATATTCCTGATCTGGATGACAAGACAAATTGATTGAGCGATGTCTGTCCGTCCTCACTAATGGTTCTCGATAACCATACGAGACAGAGACTTGAAATTTGGAGGATAGACTCTTGATGCTCGGCAGCAGATTAAGTTTGAACGGTTTTGTGCCACGCTCACTCCTTCCCGCCCAAGCAGCACGGCCCACTTTTTGAAAAGGTTATAACTTACTCACCAAAAAAGCTAGAATTATCAAAGTTGGTAAGTAGACTTAGTAAGTGAAGATTTACAAAACTGCTTACCACAATTTTTCCCTCTCCCCCTCATTTACACTCAAAAGATGTTTTATTGTTAATTCCTATATCGTCAAAACCATTAAAGGTACGGACCTGTAATTTTGTATGTAGACTCAGTAAGCACATGTCCTTAAAACTGCATATCAGAAAATACCCTTTTGTATTTTGACTACCCCTCAAAGGACAGCAAACTTAAATTTTGGGTAAATTCCAGTTTATTTTCATTAAAATTGGTATATCTCCACAACTATGAAATACACGTGTCTGAAATTTTGTATGCAGGTTCAGTTAACATACAGTGGCAAGCAAAAGTGCGTGCATGTTACTCACTTTCTTACATTTTGCACAATTGTACAAAAACGAATGGGTAAAAAAATCTGTAATAACTATTCAAGATTCCTAGTACCCTAAGGTTAAAAGTCTCCAAAGCAAGAATAGCGATGAAGTGCATAGGAGAGATATGAAAAATCTAAACATGAGGCAACCAACATAGACTCACTTTTGCTCGTATTATTTTTCGGTAAAAAGATTTATTATTTATTTAATTCGTAGACATTAATTGTTTATTTTTTTTTTTCTTTTTTGAGCATATTGGTAACCAAATTATGGAAATAATGAAGCAAAATATTGTCGCATTCAAGCTGAACGCGGTTCCAAAGTTTCTCTTTCGTAATGGGAACCTTTTTATGATTTCGGAGCTTTATTTTAAAGATTGGACAACTATTGTTGATCAGACTGAGGTCCAGGCTCCCTGCCGACTACTCCATTCATTGACACACTTGCTACTTAAGCCAGTTTTTTGACAATAGAAGTCGATTTTTTGTAGTCATGCCATTTGGT
>JBAMBP010002598.1:0-102657 GCA_037044515.1 Phortica magna
TTTATATGTATATACTTTAAAGGGTCTACCAATCCTTCTTTTAGGTGTTAAATACATTTTCGATAATATTAAAACTCTACAAGAAGCACAAAATATTGGGTATGATTTCCGAAATTTGGACACATGGAAGGATTTTCCTTACAACCAAAGTAAATTCCATACAAAATGTATGAAATCGGTAAAAAACGTTTGGGACGAAAAACAACCCCAAACATGTAAAAACCGGAATCGAAATTAAAATAAATAAGGACAGCTTTTAGCCAAAAAGAAGTTCACCTAGAGTACGAGATTTAAAAAAACGCCACAAAAACAGCTTATTATACCTTGTACAGACGGTGACTCAGGGTATATTAAATTTATTTGAAAACAAATGTATGTACTACCTAAAAAGAGGAGAATTAGTCCCCACAAAGTACATATATTCTTGATCAGAATGACAAGACGAGTTGATATAGCCATGTATGTCCGTCCGACCTCACCAATGGTTCTCGGAAACTATAAGAGCTAGAGACTCGAAGCTTGGTAGATAGATTCGTGTGGTCATGCGCTACTTCAAGTTAATGTTTGTCACGACCAATCCTTCCCGCCCAACCAACACAACTAACTAGATGATTGCTCAAACACCAGAAGCGGTAGAAACAAGAAACTCGATTTGTAAACTTACTAAGTATAGGTCTACAACCCTGCATGCCTCCCGATAATTTCTCCTCAAAAAGTTCGTTCGTTAAAATTGCTATATCTCCAAAACTGTAAAAAATACAAAGCTGAAATTTCGAATGCAAATTCAGTAAACAAATCTCTTCAAAACTGCTTACCACAAAATATCAAGTATGCTATTTTTTTTTTGTTTATACTGACACCACTGTTAGCCTTGCCTTACCAACGATTTTGAGTAATACGATACCAAAAGCTGACAGCTATGAAATTATTTGACATGTTATTAACATGGTTTATTAACATTGTCTTCCCTTTGTATTGTTCCCAAGGCTGCTTAGAGACAAAAACAATTTTGGAGTTTTTCTTTTTATATTACAATTAATAATATATTTTTAAATTTTGTGTGTACAGGGTATTATATTGTCGAGTATACTTGACTTACCGCATTTACTTCTTTTTTGGTTCATGTGAGCTGTGAGCTTCTTTTTCTTAACTTTTTTTTGGTTTATTTAATATTGCATTTATATTTGCATTATTTTTTTTCGGAAGTTACACCCATTCAAATGCCAGTCATAGTTAAAAAATATAAGTGCTTATTTTAAGCTGAGAGCCACTGTATCTATATCAAAACAAAAACAATGAGGTCCAAAAACAATTACCCAGAACGGCGAATTAAAAATGCGAGCAAAATAATAATACAAAAACCAAAAAGAACACATTCATTTCGTATGGCAGGTATAAATTCCAGTCTAGGTACTTAGACTAGTTTGGAAATTTTAGCCCTCTATTTTCAAAAGCAAAAATGTTTTTATGCAATAACTTCAATTTTATTTATTTTTCTTCTTCTTGTTGTATGGGGGTACTAGTTCCAGTGGTCCGATATTGGCGGTTCCGACCAAGGACTTGACTGACTGACGGACGGACGGAACCCGGGTGAAAAATTCACAACTTTTATTCCGCATCGTTGGATAAGTTACTTTCATAGTATACACTTGATGCGCGTTTAAATTTGAATACAACGTTGATCTGCTAACCTTAATGACTTAAAGTGTGATCGAGTAGAATTTTGAACACACCGCAACCTGCTATACGGACCATCTAATTATTTTAACAACATAGCCAGGAATCGGATGCATGTCTGAAGGCTGATTGGATGCTCTTGTGTATGAACGAAAAACACACGAAGTCGGAACAGTTTAAGCAACTATTCAAAAAACTAAGTTGCTGTTCGCCTTGTTTCGTTTGGTTTCTGAGTTCCGCTCGTTTATGTGTGTATCGTAAATACGGTAGCCAAGAAGTTAACAGTAACTTACCTGACTGAAAACAATGTTAGAGTAAGTTTGCAATGATTATATTTTTTATGCTTAACTATATTTTCTTTTATATTATTTTTATTATAAATTATATATGTATGTATATATACATATTTAAAATGGTTGGGTTCGAACTCGAACATGACTCGTATTTTCTCGGTTTTCTTTTAAGATAAAATATAAAAAAGGCATGGTTGCAACCCCATATAGTAAAAATTAAAAATGCTTATATCTCTGGAACCTTATGTCCTACATAAATGAAACTTTGCACACATGCTATTGGAATTGAGTGCAATAAGATTCAATCATAAAATGGGTGCGGCACGCCCACTTATAGCCAAAAAAGAAGAACGTTATATCTCTGGAACCTATTGGTCTGCAAAAGAAATGTTTGTCATGTATGATATTGAATGGTAATGAAGTCTGTTCCGATTATAAAGTGGGCGGGGCAACGACCTTTTACATCCATTGACATTTTAAGAAAGCGGTAAAAAAATTATTAACGTAAGTTTTGAAGTGTATCTTCATCCATGCTTTCAAAAAAAAGGATGACCACTGTCTTTTCGTTTTCGGCTGGTTTGGCTTGGCTTTTAAACCAGATGTCTTCGCCTACCGGACAATGATTACGCAGGGGAGTTTTCATCTGATGAACTTTTATGGTAAATGTAGCCCAAATATATTTTTTCAATTCTTCAATAGAGTCTGGGTGTCGCCGAATAGCTAACCCGTAAAACTTCGACATTTTGTTGATTATTTTGTCGGTCAGTTTGTCTGCTCCTTTTATTTTTTGATTCTTTTATTTTTTCAAATCTTTTTTACATTACGGAGTCGTGTTCCCATCCTTTTTTCTAAGTGGCTTACGCATTCCTTTTTTGTAACTAAAGTATCTCCGAATGGCTTAGCATCTAAAGTCTCCTTGAAATTTTTATTGTCACCATCACCAATCAATGGTAAATAGACACATAAACGGCATTTATTGGCTGTCATACTGTCAATAAATATATCTGATATGTCATACACTTTCGTTAATGTACTTATTTCGGATCCCAGGAGCGTGATTGGCTTTTTCAAACGTTTGAAAATACCAATTTAAATGTATATGTCTTATCATTAGTGGTAATAAGCCAGTGGTTGCTGAAATAAAAAGTAAACATTTAGATTTACAATATGTTTTAATTAATTTTATTAATTTTAAAACGGTAGTGGATTTGCTGTTGGCAACAATTTTAATGTTTTTAGTATCATGGTGACAGTGGCTAATATGATGCACGAGTTACCGTTGTCGTGGTCGTGGTAACGAGTTTGGTAAGTTAAAGTATCTAGAACTACATAAGTTCTTTTCAGTCTGGTCACAGGATGAATTTATTTGCTCTCTGCCTAATGAACAGAAGCTCGAAACTTAAATGTATAGAAATGTATATAAACTCATGTTTGTTCTTTTGGGCTTACAAATATATAATTGACTCAGCACTTTTGGCTTCGGCGGATTTGACTGTGCCGGACGTTGCAACAGCTTTAGCGTTGTCGCGATCATAAGCGGCAATTTAAACATTCTCTTATTCGCTTATGCTGTATGAGCAATTTAAGTTGAACTTAAGCCGGCCTCCCTCCCTACTTCTCATCACTAGGATGGAGTGTCCAGAGTGATGATTGGAACATGGGCCTGTGTTTGAGGATAAAACATTATTTTGGGGTTGTCAGTTTTCAACCGAGGAGTGAATTGATGAGAAGTAGATCCAGCATGGAGTATTGCCCCGTGTTGTGTCGCCCTGCAATGTCGAATAAGTGCGTTACGTCACCATTGTATTCTAGTGCGTCTAGGTGTAGCATTTCCAGGGTCTTCTATGGTTTTATTACGAAGGATTTTGTTGGTCGACGGGAGACAAATTTCCGGGTGCTCTTCAATTATTAGCGGTGCATTGTGCTACATTGCACCGTTAATGTATGCGGTGCAGCTGCAGTACTTTACAACGATAGAACCGTTGCCAACTATTGGATCTGCGCATGTTAACTCAATCAGGATTTTGGCTGGAAGATGTTTGTTAGCGTGTCTGCCACGCGGATGTCGCAGGAACTCTCTCAGAGTCTCTTCGCGTAATAAGTTGTGTAAGTAGCTGGAGTTGTTCTTGGTGTCTGGAGTGTCCGGTTCATTACAATAAGACTTACTATCTAATGAACTATATTTTTTTATTAGCTTATATTTCAGTATAAAATGCCACAAATTTTGGCGTAATTACAAATTGATTTTTGTTAATTGGTAGCGGTATTATTCGGGCAACCTATATTTATACCCTGTACATACTGTATCCAGGGTATATTGTGTTTGTTTGGCCGAAATGTATGTAACGCATAGAAGGAGGGGAGGGGGACCCCATAAAGTATATATATATAAGTATATATATTGATCAGGATGACAAGACAAATTGATTAAGCGATTTCCGTCCGTCTGTCCGTCCTGTCCGTCCACCTCACCAATGGTTCTCGGAAACTATAAGAGATAGAGACTTGAGATTTGGAGGATAGACTCGTGATGCTCGGCAGCAGATCAAGTTTGACCGGTTTTGAGCCACGCCCACTCCTTCCGTCCAACCAGCTACGCCCACTTTTTGAAAAGGCTATAACTTGAACACCAGAAACGCTAGAACTATGAAAGTTGGTATGTCGACTAAGTATATAAATTTCTATAAAACTGCATACTACAATTTTCTCCCCTCCCCTTCATTACCCCTCAAAAAGTGTTTTATTGTTAATTACTATATCTTCAAAACCATAAAAGGTACGGACCTGAAATTTTGTGTGTACACTCAGTAAATACAATGTCCTTAAGACTGCATACAAGAAAATACCCATCTGTATTTACGACTACCCCTCAAAGACCTCCAAACTTACATATTTGTTTGTAAATTTCACTTTTTTTTTACAAAAATTTGTATATATCCACAACTATAACAGATACGAAATTGAAACTTTGTATGCCAGACTTCCCCCTACCCTTAATTACTCCTCAAATAGTGTTTGCATGTCAAAGCCTATATCTCCGAAATTGTTGAAGGTACGGACCTTAAATTTTGTTCGAAGACAAAGTATATATAACTTCTTAAGACTGCATACCAGAAAATACCATTTTGTATTTGGACTACCCATTTAGAGGTCGGCAAACTTAAATTTTGGGTAAATTCCAGTTTATTTTTATTAAAATATGTATATCTCCACAACTATGAAATATACATGTCTGAAATTTTGTATGCAGATTCAGTTAATATACGTCCTTTAAACTGCATACCGAAATGCACCCCTTTATCTCATGGCTTCCCCCTCAGAGATCTACAAACTCGAATTTTTCGAAAATTCCTCACTGTTGACTGATTTTTCATGTTTGGAACACCATTTAAATGGGTGCGGGTATGTGCAGGGTATTATACGGTCGAGTATACTCAACTGTACCGCCGGTACTAGTCGATGGCGTCATATAACTTAAGTTAAGTTATCGTCATGGTCGTTTTTGAATTGTATGGTTTGTTCAAAGGTATGAGTTCGACCTTTAAAAAGTTCGAATGGTGTTTGTTTCGAACTGAAATGTATGGCGTTATTGTATGTGAGCAATGTTTCTGAAAGGATTTCATCGTGTTCGGTGGACATTTTACGTTGTTTTCTTGTGTCAATTAGGATTCTATAGATTTCGGTTAGTGTGGAATGTAGACGTTCTACGGGTGCGTTTCTGGAAGATTGCTGGTAGGATGTCATATGTAGCTCAATACTATATTGGCGACAAAAGTCCTTAAATTGGTTACTAGCGAACTCTGCACCTTGATGGTAGTCTATTTTTTTAGGGATGCCGAAGCAACTAATGAAGAGTTGCAGGGATTTTATGACGTTTGGACAGTTTCTGTTTGGTATCATCGGATAAGCACAAGCGAACTTCGAAAACTTGTCGATTATTGTCAGGTTGTACGTGTGATTAACACAGTAAATGTCGATGTGAGTTACGTCCAATGGTTTGTTGTTGATGTTTGGTATATGGGTTTTTGTGGTCGACTGTCGTACTTGTGAGTTAGGCGCAATTCGCATTTTTTAAGTGTCTCCCTCATTTTAGTTTTCGTGTATGGGAAAAAGATAGTACGTTTGAGATGCTGCAATGTCTGGTCGGCACCACGGTGGTTATTGTTAGTGTGGTAATCGTTTATAATTCGTGCCTGTTCATTGTTTTGTTGCTGAGGGTATGGCCTAGTGCCTTGCCCTTTATAATTTCTATTTCTTTTTTGGAAATAAAGGCTCTGTTCGACTCAACAGAACTCATAAGCTTCTTCAATTGTCGTCGGGTTGTTCGCTCTGATTAGAGTACTGAGTGGGTCACGTAAATTAATCATAAAAGTATTGAGAGCGATCTCATCATAGAGTTTTTTCTTTGCTTCATTGGCGACAACTATTTGGTTATTGCTTCTTAAGATTGAAATTAGTTCAGTGCGAATTTTTAAAATACCGAAAAAAAGTTGTCTTATTGACAAGTTGCCTGAAAAGGTCTGCATTTCGCCTACCAAAATGCAGGCATATAAACTGTTTAGGTTCTTCTTTATATCTTCCCAGATCAATTGTGCGTTAAGAACTGTTAAGGCTTCATCAGCCTTTCCCACGATTTTGCTTCTTATTGCTCTGAGAAGAAGAAGGCGATTGGGTGTGTGGTCTGTACACCGAATGAGCATAATTATTTCTTCTACATTGATTATGAATCTTTGTAGTTTGCTTGGAATTCGATCGAAACACGGCAATTCCTTAATGAAAGCCATAATGTCAGTTGGACTTAACGAAGTTGATAAGCCACTAAAACTGCTGACACCACTGAATGTTGTGGGTGTTGGACTCGAATCCATAACGTTTCATTCGGGATATACTAACTCTTCTCTAACTTCTGGTAAGCTACTACTTCTGAGTCCCGCACGAGTCTTTGCTTTCAACGGAAACTTTGCCGGCATTTAACATGTGTGTTTAATTTTGATTTGCTTTTAGTCGTGTAACATGAATTATTCTTGAATTCTTTTTCTAATTTGTTTGTGACACCGTTTGCATTTATAACAATATACCGGCCTTTTGTTTATGTGTGTATTTTTGTTTTTTTGTTAATAAAAAATAAATTTTACTCTTGGTTCAGTGCTTTCATCTTTTGTAATATATTTGTTAGGGAAACTGTTTTTCTTTGATTTGTTTGTTACAGTCTTCCTTTTATGTGCTTTTATTTATGCTCACTTTTCTTGCACATGGCTTTCTCCACTTTTCACATTCTTAAGTTTATTTCACTAACTTATAATTATAGTTATGGTTATAATTATAACTATAGTATTTACGGCTGTTCCTAATGATGTCCTCTTTCTTGGAATGGGCTTCTAGATTGAATGATGTTGAGTTGGTGATGTCAGGATACGCCTTCAGTTGGTTCTTTAGTTCTGCTTGTGAAGCTCCTCGTTGTTCCTCACCGGTCTTCTTTTTCGTGGTAGCGCGTTTGATAAGTTAAAGCATTTAGAACTACGTTCTTTGCAGTCTGGTCACAGAATGATTTTATTTGCTCTCTGCCTAATGAACAGAAGCATGAAACTTAAATGTATAGAAATGCATATAAACTTATGCATGTGCTCTTGGGCTTACAAATATATAATTGGCTCTTATTTAGATTGGGCTCTGCCGGACGTTGCAACAGCTTCAGCGGCTTTTGTTTACAACAACTTTAATATTGTCGCGATCATAAGCGGTATTGTAAACATTCTCTCATTCGCTTATGCTATGTCAGCAACTTGCTGCTGAACTTAAGGCGGATGAGTTCAACGCTCACTGCTGGTTGTGGAAGCGAGGCGACATTGATGGACGATCGGTACGGGGTACCGGATCGACAATTCGCGCTCGGCAACGACACTGTATATTTTTGGATTTGTCAACTGGTGAGGCTTGTGCTTCATATAACGAGGTCGAGTGTGCTCAGAGAACTTCCCGGTAGCTACTAACTTAGTAGTACAAAGGCTCCGATGTAAGCCGTTGCAGATGTTGAGTCTTTCTAGGTAATCTTTTGGGATTGAGAAACAATTTAAAACGTTTATCTTCTACGTTGTAACAATTTCTGCGAATGACACTAGAGAAAGAGCGTGAAGAGTATTGATCCTCCGCCAAAGTCAAAGATTAGCGTCCTTACTGGTTCTTTTTCTTTTCAGTGATCCGAGCATGTCAGATGAAAAGAAAACTGTGGGAGGGGATCGTTTATATACATACGGACGTACAGGCGGGCATAGCTTAATTGAAATGTTAAAATAAATTTTATTACTTTGGCGGATTTTCAGTCTATCAGTCGATATTTTCACTCGTCTTATATTCATCCCGAAAAGTCCTTGATAAATTGTTTCTTGTTCGATTGATTCTAAAAATTTCAGTTTGTATTAATCCATCGATCTTGAAAACCAAATTTCCGAATTTTGATTTTCCTATTGTGAAATTACAAAAGTCTGATTTGTTCGGTAGTATTTTATGGTAGAAACATAAAGTTCTAGTGTAAGTATATTGTTTATTTAGAGCCCAACACAAATAAAGCAATGGGTGCAGCTATTAGTATAGTTCTAGTCTAAAACGTTGAGATGGTCAAATGATTAGAAAAATACCTCACGTAATTTAGGTAATGCTAAAAAGGTTTCAATTTTGTCACACTTCTGTCAAACAGTAAAAAAAAGCCAAGTTGTTTTATGTATAATTATATTTATTTATATTTTATTTTATATTTTGTTTTTATTACTTTAAAAAAATAAATTTAAATTAAATAAATGCAATAAAATTAAGCACGTGTCTTTTTTATAATTATTTTAGTTGTTTTTCTGTTAATTTTTTTTTATAATAAATAAATAAGATTTTTGTTTTTATTTGCTCGTTTAAATAAATAAATGTAAAATGTGTGAAACATTGTAATTTTTTACGCAGTCTCTATGTAAGTTCCGAAATTTTTGTCATTCTTTTTTATCTTGTTTAAATGTTTTGCATTTTGCAATAAAAGTCAAGACGAAGAAATTTTGAAACTTCATAGAAAGTGCACTTTGCGCTTATAAGAAGCCGTTTGTTCGTTCATACGTTTCCACTAAGAATAGTCTACGGTACAAAGTACAGTTGTTTTCATCGCTGGAAATGTATGTTTTCTTTTTTTTTTTTTTTGTGATTTCTCTTATAATCCATTTTTTTCGTTCTGATTAATTAAATACTAAAAATAAATACGTAAAAAAAAATGTGTGTGTGAATGTTAACGCTTTTTCTTCTTCTGCTTTATATCGTTTCAATTTCAAAAGAGAGGATTTATGTAAATGCAACTACATTGAGCTTTTGCATTATTCCCTACTCTCACTCTCTCCCGACTCTTACTTTTGTTACGCTTTGCCAGTAGACGACTTATTCCTTTCGAAGGGAGAGACGACAAGATTTGCATTTGAAATTTTCTGTTGACAATTTATCTGTACTATTAATGTGAAAACTCTAAAAAAATTTGTTTAAGCTTAATATTTAAACTTATGCACTAAGTACAAATAGTTGAAAATCGTTTGCAATTGCTGCGCTTTCGGTCTTCATTGCTTAACTGTTTCATACTCTCAAGAAGGCAGGGCAGGGCAGGGCAGGGCATTGGCATAGACATGGGCGTAATGGGAAAGTACATACAATGACAATTTCAAATGGAGATCCAATTTGTGTGTTTGTGTTGATGCTTGCGTGGATCTGGTCAAGTGGCAGATGGTTGTTTTTGTTTTAAAAAAGCTCTGTGTGTTTGGGGTTAATGTTTTCTTCTTTTTTTTTTTTTTTTTTGATGTGTGGATGGACGAAGCCCATTGAGTGTTTTGTCTAAACTTATGCTACAATTTTGTGCGGCTGCATCCATTTCTTCATGTAGTAACAGAAAAGTGTTGAGATGTACAGCAAAATCATGAGCGCACAGGTGACAGCGAGCGCCAGCACGGAGGTCTTTGTTGGACATGGCTCGATGATGGTCACAGTCTTGTCTGTACATAAAAGAATTAAATATATAAATTAATGAAATTATCTAAAAATTTGAGTTGCTTGAATATGCCAAATAGCAAAAAGAGCAAAGAGCACTTGCACAGTTAAACATGTCATTATTTAAATGTTGTATGTCACAGCGTAAAGCAATGAAATATTGAACTGTTGCATGTTTGCTTGCGCCCCGCTTTGACATACTGTATTTTCTAATTGCATAAATTGCTTTTTTGCTTATAATTTGTATTTGTGCAACCCTGGCTGTGAGCTTGGTTGCTGTTTGATTGGATCAATGAAACAATTGATGTTGGTAGTGTTGAAACTATGATATTTTATCGTTTAAGAGTTATTTGACGTACCTTTGGCAAAGTCTGTGCTAGGATCGGCCTTAAAGAATTCGCGCTTTTCATCGCCAAAGTCCAAGACGAGTATTTCTTGTGAGATATTCATATCGTCATCGGCTTCCTTTGTTTCATTGCTGAAAAACGTACGTTTAAAGGTATGATAGATAAGTCGCTGAATTTATACATAAAGTTTAGCAAACTTACGATTCGATTGAACGACGACGTCTCCGGCCGAGCGACTCAAAGGATTCCGTGTTCCATTCGCACACAGCCGGCTCGCAGGGACCAAGACAGTACTTGACATTGCATTGGAAGATAACGCCGTAGCTCTCGGTGAAACGGAAGGCCTCGTATGTAGATTGTAGGGCATTGCCGTCGGCGGTAAAGCCGGGGAAGATTGTTGGATCGGTGGGGCAGCCGTCGTCGTCGATGATTTTAAAGCTGGTGCGCGCATCCTTGGCCATGGCAACGCACGAGCGTGCAAAGATGCCGTATGGTGCTATAGGGTGAAGGAAATCTAACGATTAGCAGAAATTCGTACTGAGGAAATACTTTCATAGAATACTAACTGTCTTCGGGTATCTCAATGCGGAAGTTCAGACGATCGCCGATGCGTACAGTTTCCACTTCACGTTGACGTGTATCGAGTATGCGGATCCTTGGTGGTGGTGCCTCGGGCGATGAATTAATGTGAATCATCTCTGGATCGCGTATCGGCATCATGCCGAATGTAATGTTCTTCGAGCTCATGTCATAGGTACACTTCACCTTGTAGATCTTGTCCGCTTTGGTCATGACGACGCTGTGGTGCTGCAGGACGACCGTGTTCGAATAGACGCCAGTCTGCAAAAAAAACGTATTTGTTTTTTTATAGTAAAAAGCTGATTTTGTAAGGTTTATAAGGGTGAGAAGTCTTTGATGGGTTTGTTGCTTACCACACTCTGTGTATTGCAGTCCTGGCCAGCCATGGTCAGATCCAGACGGAAGGCATCCGAGTTGATAACGTCAATGTTGCATGTCTCCGAGCGACCCAAAGCGTATATGCGACCGTTGAAGGGCTTATTCGTGCGCACTTGAACAGCTATGCGGGTGTCCTTGCAGTGTACGGAAACTGTGTATGTGGAAATGCGTCAGTGAAAGTCAGCAGAAGTTCAAACAGTTGCCACGCATAACTTACCGTCGTAGCAGGTGCCGGTCTTGTCGCAATTGACATCGTTGCGCGTCATGTTTGTCAAATTGGGATCTTCAGTGGTGTCCAGGCTGACGGGCAAGGTATCGATTTTATCGAGCGTGCCTGGTGGCGAGGCAGCCGGCTTTTCGCATTGATTTTCAAAGTACTGGCCAATTGGCTCGCCGTGATCAATCAATGGCCGCTCGTGATTTAGATAAGTAGACGGACCATCGGGCAGTGTCTTGTGATCCAAATGATACAGTCGGCAATTGTATTGCGCGCCCTGTGGCTGACCGAGATACAGGAAGGAGCGGCACAGAAACTCAGATTCGATTTCGCACGCCAGACGACAAGCCGACTCCGAGGTGACCTGCAGCTCCTTGTCGGTGTAGTAATGGAGGCCAACATATTGTGCTACCTTCTCTTCGGAGACGCCCATGCGCGCGTTCGCAAACGAACGTGTATTCTTGCATGCCTGGCCCGGTTTCAAGCACAGATTCTCAAAGTAATCGGAGCCCTGTGCGTCGACAAGCTGCACAAACTGACCGGAACTGCGACGATCCGAGTCGCTAAGCACGCACTTCATATTATTATAATCGTACTCAACGGAACGACAGACAAAGCGTTTCTCATTCAGGCACGCCGATAAGCAGGCCTCCTTGGTGCTCGTGTAGATCAGTGCGTTGTCCAGGCCGCGTATGATCTTGTTCGGCACACGCTCGAACGACCACGGCCTATGGCAGACATTCTCGCTGCGCAATTGCAACTTCACCATATAGTACATATTGGCGGAACGTTGCGGTGCAGCTGTCGGGTTGTGCGCCGACGAGTCGTTCTGTAGCTGACAGTGCGTCTCCTGTGACGGCGACAGCGGATTGACAACAAAACTGAACGCGGCCGCTTGGCAGTCGGCCTCCTCGCGACACCAGCCCTGACACTCATACAGCGATAAGTTCTTCACGCTGTAATAAGTTGTGCCAGCAAAATCGAAGTCCGTCAGCTTCTCAAAGGCCATGCGCGCATTTGCTTCCGAGGGCAGGCCGACAATTAGCAGCATGCAAATCGCGATAGCAATGCTCGTGGGTGTTGCTCCAGTGGCGCCGCCACTCGCGTGCTGATGACTGTTAAGAAAACGCATCTGCAACAAAACAGAGTACAAATCATTAGAGACCTTGAATGTTTATACAAATGGTTGCTTATACATTGTATATACGGTTATGTACTATTATAGGTACATATGTATTTATATCGCATATTATGTACGGGCTTATACAAGTATTATTATAATCATTCGCAAAGCCATAAATTATTTAAGCACATCCGCTCCGCAGCTATTACACGCCTCACTGAATGTGCACGACGGCGCACTGACCGCAAAACGTCTTTGTCCAAACTAAGAATTGTGCCTTAGTTGACTGTGAAGCGGCATGGCGAATGACTAACTAACAAACTGACTGACAGACAGACTGACGACAGTCTTAGTGGCTGTCAATAAAAACAAAAAGTAAAAAAAACAAGAATATAAACGAAAAATGTGGTAAAAAGTCATTGTAGCGAAAAGAAAACTACCTCACAGCATTTATTTAAAACAGTCAAGTGATTGGTTGGCCGGCCGAACGGTCGTGCGGGCAGCAAGGCAGGCAGGGCGGCAGACCCCACTTCTTTGTGTGTGAGCGCATTTACGTCTGCGTGATAGTGTATTTTCCTCTCTCTTTCTATCTTGCGCTCTCACTCCGGCATTTTTTTTTTTGTTTTAAATTTTCTTACATTATTTGCAAGTTATAATTATTGCACGTCGACAGGGCGCAACGAGTGGCGAGCGGCGAGCAGCGAGCGGCAAGCAACGAGTAGCGCAGCTCATTGCCGAAGTATGCGGGAAAATGCTTCTCGTTTGAATGTGAACTCAAGTGAACCTGAGCTGTGCGCTTCATTTCTTTACCAATTTTATGTGCGTGCTCTCGCTGTCGTTAGTCTCCAGTATCGTATCTTTCTCTTTCTGTTTAACTTTAATTTCAACTCCAGTCCGGTCCCGCCGCCGTCGTCTCGGTCTTCTTATCTATTGTGTCTTTCTAACTTTATTTGTTTCATGTGAGCGCGCGTACATTGCTTTCTAATTGCTCGCTTAGTATGCAGTAGTATTTTTTCTTCTTTGACTTTAACGACTATTTCATTCTCCATTTTGTTTTTTCTTCCTCTCGTTGCTTGACGTTTGTATCATCTACTCACTATATCTTTATGCGGCGTCTCTCGCTTTGCTCCAATTACCATTGATGTTTAACTTCCCTCTTCCTCTTCTTCTGTTTCATTCTCATCCTTTTCTTCTTCGTCTTCGTCTGCTTCTTCTTCTTCTTCTCGTATTTCATGCTTGCCTTTGTCAAAATGCGATTAAGAAGTCACTCATATAACGGCGCTTTTTCCAAGTAGAATTCTATCATGAAGAATCATGAAGAAGAAAACAAAAACGACAACCACACTAGTAAACTTTGGCTTTTCGTTGTCGTTATCGTGCCCTTTTTATACAAACATACATACATTTGTATATCTATATGTATGTGAGCACATATTTGCCATACACCAAAAAAAAAACATTTTCCACGTGTAGCGTAAAAAACATTATTTTCAACACTTAAAGAAAAGATGAGAAATATCGTGTCGTTTACGCACGTTTCTTTTTTGGAGCTTTCGCAGTCAAGCGAATCAATCAATAGATTTCGTGCACAAACCATTGTTGCCACAAGATTTATTGCTGACAAGATCACGAGTTATCTACAACAACAGCAAATCATCAAAAGTGTCCAAATCTAAGCTTGGGACAAGTTGTTACAGTAGTGAGTTACTGGACTTCGTAATTCGAATAAACATATTATCTCTTTAATACATGAAAATTCACATCTGCAAACATACATGTGTAATAACTTAAATACATAGAAAGTTTTACAAAGTAAAAGTATCTAATGATAAGATTGTGAACATTTCTACCTCATCCATCTCTTCAAACTCCCTTTATGTTTCGTGCCGCGCTTGTCTCCAACAGAAGAGATGCACACTCCTTAATTATTTTGAGCTTGTTTACACACGTCGCCATGTCAATTCTCTGTCGGCTTTCGCCTTTGATGTATCACGTTTTAGAACATTATAATTTTGGATTAAAAAGTCGGAATTTTCAGATTCAGCACACAAGCAGTGGCTTATGATCCTGGTGGAAAGATTCCTTCATTTAAGAGGGTTCATTCCATTGTACCGAACCTGACATTTCCCAGAGGCTTAAAAGAATAACTGTCATTGTAGAACTCCAATAAGTCGAATTCGGACAACTTTACACAGTTTAATGAAGGCTTAATGATATAAAGGGAAGAAGAATTACGGCCTTGAATGTTGGTTGACACTCGCAGGCTCTTTTGATTCGCAACTCTTCGGCTTTTAAGATACATCGAGCAAGCCAAATAGCCTAAGGCACTTTGGCAAATTAATTGAATCCATTTAGAACGTTGCTCCTCTTTTCATAAACGACTTCAACAAACATAAAGTGCTGAGGTTCGGCAACCGAATCGATTAAAGTTCATTTGTTGTTCTTTTTTGTTTTCATAAATGATAGGGAAAGACCGTGACTAAAGGATTATAAAGTTATTTGTCATCTTCACTCATGTACATGTAGCAGATGATCATACAAACAATAGTTCAAGATTAAAGATATTTCCATAGTATTTAAACTAAGTCCCATCTTTCAAGGACTCAACTTTGTCGAAGGTCTATTGATTGAACAATACACATACACATATACAGCCGTTCAAAGCCTAAATGTGCGGTTAATGTAACAGTAAATCCTTACACTGATTTCCAAAATTGGGAATCACATATGTTCTATTAACGATCGGGTGAAAATCGCACCCAAACAGTATAAATTTGATTGGAATCAAAGTTAAAATAAGTAACGATAGTTGTTAAACCAAAGGAGATCTGTACAATGAACTTTTTTGGTATAAGTATAATTTAAATAATAAGTAATTCTTAGTTTTGTGACCAAAACTTCGTTAAAATGTACTTTTATATAATAATATTGCACGTCATTTTAAAGCTGAAACTTCATTTTACAAATCTTGGTTCTATATTTAGTCGATATTTCTTTTCGTTCCGAAGTTATATTCACTTAGATTACAAAAAAGTTAGTAGTTCTTTTAGGCTGTGAGCCAATGTACATATGTATATAGTTGACGATGCCTTCGCCTTTGATTGCTGTATAGAATAGTAGTGTATATTAGTTTCGTTAGGGTCGTGCTTCCTGGTGATTCGTAGTTTTCTTTCTGGTTTTGTTCAATCATTGTTGGTTTTGTGCGATTCGATTGGTTCGGTTCGGTTCAGTTTGGTTCGTTTCGGTTCTGTGCGCAACTTATGGCTAATAATCAATAATAATATGAAAAGTGGCAGTTTGCAGCATTTTATCACTGACTTGCAGCAACATGGCAACCTTGTGGGCTTTTATGCCATTCGACTGACTGTCTGTCGGCCGGTCGGTCGGTCGGTCAGTCGGTTGCTTCCTCGGTCGCTCGTAACGATAATTTCGCGCCTTCTTTATCGTTTTGTTGTCTCTGTGTTGTCTCTGTGTTGTCGTTGTTGTTGTTGTTGTCGTTGCTGTTGCTGTTGTTGCTGCTTTTAAGTTCAATTTTGATGTTGGTTAATCATAGACGTTGCTATATAGCAATTTTATGTTGTATAATGTATACCAATTTTTCGTTGTTGTTGTTGTTGTTGTTTTTCGCTGTTCTGCGCTGCTCTGCTCTGCTCTGTTCTGTTCTAAATGCAGCCTACGGGCAAATTAGAAGTTTATAAATACGTAACCAGTGCAGTGCTCAAGGACGTTGTGCATCTTTGGTCGTTGGCCTTCCGATTTTTTTATTACCAAAATAATATCTTCGTTTTATTTTGTGTTTTTTTTTTTTTGTAACGCTTCGTTGCTCTAAGCATTATGGCTAATGAAGCGTGGTAAACAACTTCGTTAGCCACATTACAAGCTTCGTAAAAGTTGATCTTTGCAATACGCAATCATTCATCTATTTTGTTTTCTACTAAATAAAGTGAAATGTCACGCTTAATCATTTGACTTTAAACTTTATTTAACAAGCTCAGCATTTCTCCTTTCCAATTAAATGTTGCTTTTTGTTATTAACTAATTGAGCATGCGATCTATTCTACAAAACAATGTTGCGATAGCTTATGTTAACAACTAATTAAATTTTTATTTTCTTTTCTAAATTACACACTTTCACTCAAAATTTATTATTAATGAGTTGAAATTTTTCTTCGACAACAAATCAACTGCACGGCAACTTAATAAAAACACAGTAACAGCAACAACAACAACAACAGCAACAACAACGACAACAGCAACAGCGGCTGAATGGCATTTAAACTGCGTGCTTCGGTCAACTTCAAGTCTTCATCATCGTTGCTCTTTGCGCGCAGAAAAAAAAGATGTGATCGAACTTTAATAACTTCAGGCAGGAATAGGCCTTCACAACAACAGCAACAACAGCAACTACAACAACAACAACAACAACATCAGCAAGAAATGTTGTTTGCGTGCACTTGTTCGTAATTAGGCGCATGATGATGAGATGCGTTGCGGTGTGTTGTGGCAGTGTGCCTAATGATAACCTTTGTTGTTTCTATATTCTCGTTTCGTTTCGTTTCTTTTCATTTCTTTTTTGTTTATCGTTGTATATATTTTTCTTTTCCATTTTCATTTTATGAATAGAAATGCTCATTATTATTACTGAATGACCGTCAGATTATGACTTGCGGCCCGATTTTCATTTTCAAAGCGAACCACAACAACAACAACAGCAACAGCAACAAACAACAGTTACTTGGTTAATGTATTTATTTGTTGATTTCTGTTTTGTTCGTTGCTCTCTGATTTTAATAATTGCCAGTTAGTATAAGATATCTTTGTATATATATATATATGTATGTGTGTGTGTGTGTGAGTATAAGTTAGCATTGATTATTGTTTGATTAAGTTTCTGTGGCATCACACATTTCTTGATCGTTCACTTTCACATTACACTTGACTCAAGACAAATCGTTGGCACATTAAGTGCTAAGAATGTCTTCCTCTTTTGCGACCACTTGTTTGTCAGTGTACTAATGAAGATGGCCTTCAATTACAACGTTCTCGGTCCTTTTAATGCTGTGTCAATTCCAATTAACGCAATCTAAATTAGTTGTTTTTTGTTTTGTTAGAGTTCAAGAAAGGCAGGAAGACAAGTGTCTCTGTTGAGTGCGAGTTGCCGTTGCCGTTGCCTTTGATTAAGTGATTTAGCGTGATAATGGGCAACATTGGTGAACGCGTCTATGCCGCTTTAAAATGATATGAATTGAAGTTTTTCTACTTTAACACTTTTCAGTTACAGATACTTTCTAACATGCGTTTTATCACATATGTATATGTGTGTATGTTATGTATAATTAATCTGTTAAAACCAAAGCCTTCACTCTTAGAGTTCGTTGCTGAATCGGCAACTGCCACAATATTTTTCAGTCGGCTTTTTCAAAAGCATTAAGTGTGTGCACGGCCGGAAGTATTTTAACAGCATGTAGCTAGATTTATCTAAATTATTTGTAACAACTTTTATATAATTTGCCACTCATCAACGAAAAGACTAAATTTCATGCAAACGGAATAATCGATAGCATTGTAATATATTAACATGATATTTTTGGTTCGAATGTCATCTGAGTTGCATTTGTGTTTTTTTTTATATTCCAAGAAAAATATAAGTATGATAATTTATCTTTAAATCTCTTTCGATCGCCTTTAATTTGTACTTTTTTGACACCAAATTGGTTTGATCACGACAAATTGGCTGACATTGTGGCATCCCGGTGGCGTTCAAGTTTCGCTTCAATTAACCAAATATGTTCGAACCAGTTCGGTTCAAACGCGGAACTAATTTTCGCCACGGCAGTTAAAATAGGCAGATGAGTTTCAAGAGCGTTGATATACCCTATGCCGAGTGTATGAAAAAGCTGCCAAGAAAAAGTGTAGCAGATACAGGAGTGGCGCAAACACAACAATGAACATGTTACATGCGCTGTGCTTAGCAGAGCAGAGCAAAGGCGCCACAGCAGACATGATGCCATCAAAACTGCGCCATCAACATGGCCAATCATGGCACGCCGCTTGCATTGAAATCAAAATTCTATTAAAAGTTTTAATTAAAACAATTAGCAATGCCGCTGTCAACGTGTACACGACTACGTGATACGCTACACTCTACACTGCAATATTGTAGTTATTAAATAATTGCAAGAAAGTTTCCTTTCACTGTTTGCTGTTACTGTAAACGTTAACAGACTCCCGTCGTTTTCAGACCTTAAACGTTTACAGCACTGAAAACGAAGAACAACTGTGCATAAAATTTGATCACAGCAGACGGACGGACGGACGTTCGATCGATCGACCGTACTGAAACGTCAGCCACAACGAACATGGCTTACGCTTCATTTTCTTTTTATCGTAGGTCAAGAATTTTCGCAGGTTTTCTTCATAATAAGCAAAGTCAAAATTTTGGAGTTGTCGTCTCGGGATGAGCAAAGCGGGTACTCGGAACCGCTTTGTGTGCATGTGTGTGTGTGTGTGTGCGACATGCAAACATGTACAAGAGCAAAGATTGCTAAATGCTTAACAGAAATAAAAAAGACTGTGAAAATTCTTTGTTAATTTATTGCAGATGTTGCAATTGCCGCGCCTCGTCGCTCATTGCACTTTCATGTGCTTTGACCAAGCATTTGCAGCTGCTGCCGCTGTTGCTGCCGTCGCTTCGAACGTGTTGCGTCGTTCAAGTGTTCCGTTCGGCGTTATTATTGTTTTTTTTTTTTTTGCATAGCATTTTTGTTCGTTCGGTTCGTTCTTTGCCGTTCGTTCGTTCTTTTGTTCGTTCGAGCGATCGAGCGATTGCCTGAGGCAGCGATTTCCTGTCTATTAAAGAGTTTTTCACATTTTCCATTATTTGATCAACATTTTTTTTTTTGTTAGTATGTTATGTTTTGCTTGTCTGCTTTGATTCAGTCATGATTTTTTTGTTTTAAGTTATTTGTTTTTATGTTGAACATTAGATATAATAACAGTCTAATTGCTAACATGCAACACGGCTGTGTGTTTGTTAATTTTTTCTTTTTATTGTTTTTCTATATGGAATTCTGTTCTGTTCTGACTGTACGCATTTGCGCTGTGATTATGCTGTCTTTTCATAATCACGCAAATTTTAATGTTAAAAAGTCATAAATCGCTTTGTGCTTCTGTTGTTGGTAATGAAATGACATTAGCATAATTGTGACCATTATTTGTCTTTGTATCTGCAATTTTCAGCAATATTAGAAAAGTCGCACGCACACACGCATGAATCGCACATGTGCCAAAACATGGACAAATACAAAGTAACAAACATGTTTTGTATCTCATATTGTTGGCTCGTTGGCTTGTTGGCCAAGTGGCAACGAACAATCGAATGTTGAACGTATCTTGCTTTTTGATCAACGATCATGAATTATGAGTGAATGTGCTATGTCGAAGAAAGCGCTGAGGCCAACACCGTCAGCTTTCTCGACAACATTGTGCACTGCACACACAGTTTTCACGGTATCGCAAAAGTTATTTTTGACAAACAAGAAAGAACGAAAGAACATCTTTTCGTTTTCCTTTCAAGCTTCCAATTTTTTTGAGAATGATAAAAACCGGAAATTTATTGCATAACAACCCGTTGTTATTGTTGTTGTGTACGCTTTAAGGCTTTTAAGCGCAAAACACTCTAGCTTTTTTTAAACACACACAGACGCAAACATCGAAACACGTCGCCAGATCGGCCGACACCTTGTCCTCTGGCAGACATTATCTTGGTTGACTCTGTAGCGTGTTGGCTCCGCCGTTCGAGTAGTAACGAGAGGCATTTACAATCCTTAAGAAATCGCACAATCGTCGCAGCTGAGCATTGAGCCTGGGCGCATTTTTTACATACAACATACTCAGGTCACTCAACTGCAGCGAAGTGCTTCAATACCTTACGGCTGTGCTATGTGGCAGAAGACGGCGTTAGATGGGGGCGGGGCAGTTGGCAGTCTTCCTACACTGCCGAATACACAAAGTAAAGTGTTATGACTATGCAATACCCTACCATTGTTGACAATAAATTCCAAAATTACTTTAAGACGCCTGATATACAAACATTGCGTATTTACTTAGACGAAACATTTGTTAAAGTTAGTTACTCCTACGTTAATGGCTGAATTGACAAACATTGCCTTTATTGAGCAGAAGTAAGCGCTGATTTTCGCCCTGCTTTTAACTTAACATAAGGTAATTGCTTAATTTACGTCTGAAGTCATTGAAACTGCAATAGAGTTCCATGCCTCGATTTATCCAACGCCGTCAGCGTTCAATTGAATGCGCCTCCATTGGTGATTCACAAACGGTAGTCATACATATGTGTGCTTACTGGCGTATGTAATGTGTGAACTTTCGCAACATGAGCGTACTTTATATTAAGATCAAGTATTGCGGTAGTCAATGAGGTGTGTCACACCTCCTTGTATTTGTTACATGCTCAAGCTTCCGCCGATTCAGCAAAGCAGCTTGAGCGATCGTTTGTTAAATGTGAGCGAGTGTTATGTTCACATAGCAGCATTCCGACACATGAACTTATTTATATTTTTTTTCCAACATTTGACATCGTTATTCATCAACATAATAAATTCGTTATCCTCCATGCCTGACGCTTGTAGCGCTTTTGCTTACTGCATAGCCAACTGCTTTGTTTGCATGTTGTGTTTGTCCGAAAAAATGTGAGTGTGTGTGTTTGTTTGTTATGTCTTTCCATAAATCGCTGTTAATCGCTTTTAGGTGTGGCTGTGATTTCTTCCTCCTTTGTGCTCATTTCAGCTCGCTTTGCTGCTGGTTATTCTTTTGCTGTTGCGCTTCCTCTTGCTAAAACATTAGTTTCTATCATTTTCAACAATTCTAAAATAAATCCAGATTTCTATCCATAAACGCATTTCGCCTAACAAATTGGCTATTCCGAATCTTAAGTATTGCATATTTTCTCTAGTCAACATAGTCTTTCTTTGCCTATAGCAGAGTGTTAGAGACAGAGAGAGATAGAGTGAGAGAGAGAGAGAGGATGATAGAAAGCGGGTTGGGGAAGCGACAGGCATGCAGGCAGAGCGAAAGAGATTGCAACGCGGAAATCACGCAGCATATCCAAGCTAACATCATCATCAGAATCAAGAATTGCTGCTGCCGCGGCCGCTGTCGCTGCGAGTGTTAGCTACGGTCTCGGTACCGCCATAATCATCATAACAAGGGTCTAGCGTACGAAAGAGAAAGAGGGCGCATTGCAAACGGCGGGAGGGTGATAGGGAGTGAAAGAGCGATGTGCTGGCAAAACAGCAGGGCCCGTAAAATGCAATCAAAAGCGTTGCAGTACCGAGACAAACTCGTTCTTCTTCGGCTCTGCTGTTAAAAAGAAGATGCCCAGATTCCAATGTTGCATGATTTGTAGCAATTATGGAACGTCCAACAACGCCAAAGAACAAAAAAAGTAAAAATAAATTAATAATAAAAAAAAAAATATGGAAAACATGAAAAAATTAACGTCGGCCATGCCAAAAATTTATACTCTTCACACATCAAATCAGTTGGTTTTGCCCCCCGTTCAGGGCACATATTTCAGTGTAAAAGTCTTATCACATAAGAAGGCATTCGTTAATAACACTTCAAAGAACACACATTACAGGGGGTCTTACTACATATTAACAAAGCGCGCCAAGGTGGAGGGGTGGGGTCTGAATTAAAAGAAAAACTCGCATAACTAATTGACACCCCATAAAGTCTTATTGATTAATCATCTTAGAAAAAGTTGTTGATTTATGGCTTTGTATGAGATCTATGCGATCCAATAATCGGAACATGCCGGTTCCAATCAATTTTGGCGCACCCTCAATGACGAATAGTTGTCTATAAATGCCCGAGATGTTTGAACTTGATTGAGAGGCGTTCGAGGCCTTGGGGGAGGCAACTTTGAAAGCTGTTGTACTAATAGACGGACGGACATGACTGAATCAACGCCGTCTTGTTGCACTGACGCTGATGATGATGAGCTGCTGACGATTTGGGAAAGTTGTTCCTTGTGTGTGCACAAACTTCGTGACAAGCACAAAATACTCAACACACAAATGTGAAGAAGTGCATAAAAAAGCAATAATAAACGTGCTGCAGCAACACAGGAAGGCTACGATGTTGGACGCGGGCGGGCGGGCGTGCGCAATTCGAAAGCAGCAAAAAAAAGGTGTTAGCTTGATCACAGCATGTTCCAACGAATGGAGTCGAGCATGAGAAAACTGACTGCGCGTTCGACTTCGACTTCAGCTTCAGCTTCAGTCAAGTTCAACGTCAGGGGCAGCGTTTGTTAATTAAAGAGGGCAGCGCTTTGTTGTGTTTGTATTTGTATTTGCAAAATGTTCACTCATGACTTGTGCAGTCACTTCGGCTTCTGCTTTTGTTGCGATTTCCTTTGGCATATGTGCATCTAAAAATAACAAATTTCTGTTTCTGTTCTAGTATCTTTTAAGTTCGTTTTGTTCTTAAGACATTGCCGTTGCCACTGCCGCTGCCATTGCCACTGCGAGTGGCAAGACCATTTGCTGCTCTACTGCTTTTCATATATATGATTTGACGTTATTGGCCAGCCGCGCTACCAGTTGAGCGTGAGTCCTTGCAAGGTTATTCTCGCTGATGCTAAGTCGACATTGATGTATGACACATCGTGTGATTACTTTTAATTTGCGAACTGAAGACGTTCGCTTTTGTTGTGCTGTTCAAATGACGTTGTCAGACACAAGTCAGGCTCATTAAAAGTTGCCTTTCAATGCCTAAATTGCTAGCGTGCCACGCCCATCAAATAGCAAATGTGCTAAACTATAATAAGCGTTGTCACTTTGAGACATTTGGCCTGTGAATACATTTGCTTCATTGTTTTTTTTTTCGACTTGAGTTGGCAGTCAAATTGCAACTTTGAGTTTTTTACCAGTTGGCACTCCCACTTTTCAACACTTTTGAGCCGTTAATTTAGGAGCAAAGCGCGAAAGAAAGCTTTAATATAAACAATAAAATCGAATTTCTAATATGAACTTAACATACATATGACTATTAATATATCAATAAATATATGTATGATGATTTGCTGTCTGAATGAACAAATGAGCGCAAAATCAATAAACGTAATAAATATTGAAATGAATGAATCAGTTAGTGCGTGTGTGTGTGTGTGAATGAATGAATGGTGTCATTTGTTAAATATGAGATTATCAAAATGTAGTCGAAGCCGTTAGTTGGCCTCGTTAACAGATATGCTGAGATAAGTGTTAAAAAACAACAACAACAACAATCAGAAAACATATATCGAAAAGCAAACAAAGTCAGTGGCAACGGCCACAGCAACGGCCACGGCATAGGCGTAGACAAAAGCAAAGACAAGCGCGGCGCAGCACGAGACCGCAAACAAAATGAAAAGAGTTTTAGTTGTTTGAAAAATGACTACATAATTCAAACGCCGAATGCAAAGTAGTAAAAATTCCAACCCGAAAGCAAGTCATTGGCCAAGATACTGAACTGAGCGCGTATCAGGCAGAGGAAACGGCACAGCAAAAGCAACCAACGGGCTGGTTAACATTGGCCAAGCCTTGCCTTAAATCGAAAGCTGCCAACGGAAACATGCAACCAACAACCAACCAACCGACTGAGAGTGCATGCAAAGGTCACGGCACAGCAGCTAATGCAACATAATCTTCATTCTTTATCAGCAACACCAGCATCAGCATCAGCGCAGAGCTCAGCAACAGAGTATCACACAATCATCATCAACATAATCAACCTCATTTTCGGGGCATGGCGCGCGCACTGCACTGCGCTGCGCCGTCGCTCTGCTGCCTTCAGAACTGTATTTACATGTCATTAGTGCGTGCAATTCACGGACACTGAGCGAGACGAGAAACTCGATTCGTTTGCTCGTTCGTTCGTTGGTTGGTTGGTTTTTTGTCTTTTCTTTTTTTTGCTGACCTAAATGTTTATGCTTTGCGGCTGATATCTTGAAAATAACAAATTATAATTCTTATATCGCTTTGCTAGCAGTTAACTTCAACTTGTTGCCCCGGTCGCATCTTTCTCCCACTGCCTCTCCAACTCACTTTGCGTCTATTTAGTTGTGAATTTGTTCATGACTGTGCTGACTGCGGTGGCTGCGGTGAACGCGCAACAACAACAAAAACAACAACTACAATCTTCTCCGGCCTAATGACATTCCAAGCTTTTCGCGTGTCCGTCTGCGCTGACTTCATGGCTTGGACTTTACTATTTCATCAGTTCGCATTGCTCGTTCGTGTCTTGTCTTGTCTTGACTTGACTTGGCACTGCTTTGTCATTAAATTTATTATGCGATTACGTGCTCAATGGCGCTCAGAAAGGAAATTACCTCTATGCTCAAATAGCCATGAAAAACTACGCGTTGTTATTTCTTTATTTCTCGATATATTGTAAAGAAACTAGAAAATCTAAATAAAGCCTTCAAATTTATTTCTTACTGTGCAAAGCCGATCAAACATGCATATCTGGATATAGCAGAGGCTGGGCAGGACTTGACGCCGTCGTGGGTGAAGAGGAGTTGTGCTCTAATTTCAAACAAATAATCGCGGATTAGTATTTTAGTAAATAATTGAATTGATTCGTTAAGAAATTTCTTAATTTGTCTAAAAAAGAAAGTCGGTTTCTTATCGCACGGCGCTCGTCCCCATTTGTCACTATTGTGGTGTAACTTTTCCGCAACAAGTTTGCAATTCTCCAATTTCATGCATGCGTTTTTTAAACATTGAGCTTCCAATGATTTACTCATTGAACACAATTTGTGACTTCACTGGCTTTCGCACATGAAATGCAAAAAGAACAAATACATCAAAAACCAGTTACTTGTAAAGTGGCTTTGGCTAACACATTGCGGTCAGCAACGATATCGACATCGATGACATAAATTACACAAATTAAAACCAAAACCGAGACAGTGCTGCCAACATGCGTGCATTACTTTGCATCATTTTTGTTTTCTTTCTTCGCACTTGTACACATTCGACGTTGGCTGTTCTAAGCAACAACAACAGCACCAACGGCTTATACGCATGCATGCACGCATGTATGTATGCATGTATGTGTATGGCAAAATGTCACGTGGCAATTGTGTCAGTCAGTTTGGCGCTGTTGCTGTTGTAACAGCTGGTCTGCAATCGGGAATTGATGCACTTTGAAGCTTTGTGTTGTTGTTGTTGCTGTTGCTGTTGTTGGCCATGTTGTTCATACAAATCCTTTGCGAGTTGGCAAAACTTGTGGAAATGCTTTTGCCAATGTCGGATAAGTATTTATTGGTGCGTGTTAATGCATGCCTTGACTTTCAATTAAGCTGATTCTGTTTTCTTTTCTTTAGGTGCGATTTTTACAGTCGTATCGTTGAGCACAGGCCATTCTAGTCTATACGCAACTGTTTGTCTGTTTGTTTGTACGGCTTGCACATACATACTTACATATTTGTATGCATGTATATGGGCAATGCAACTTTGTATCTGTGGCAGTAAAAATATGTGGAATTGGACCAAGAAGTTGCGTATGTCTTACCGCCTGCGTACAGTAACCTATATAGTGTGCAGACATACATACATATATTTGTATGTTTTTGTATCTGCGCTTGATTTTACGATATAACGACAAAGTTGGCAGCAATGTTGGCCGTAATTGGTGTCAGAAACGAGGAGTCGAGTCTGACTAACTGTCTGTCTATGTGTGTTTCTGTGCTTTTTTTTTTCTGTTGCTAGCAACATGGCTAAACATGCAAATTTTCACTCTCTCGCTCTTTCTTTTTTTTTATTGTGCTCTTTCAGTTACACTCACACACAATCAACACAATAAGTGAGAATCTTAAGCTGATTTGTATGTAGGTCAGCAGGATGTTGACGTTGACGTTGACAGCGCTGTCGTCATTGTTTGCATTGTGAAAGATGAGAATGAGTAAACGAAAAATAAAAACAAAAACAACAACAACAACAACAACATTGACAACATCAACGAAGCATTTAAAATACGTAAATAGAAATTTTTATAGAAAAATGCATGAATCAAATATTGCAAAGGTTGTTAATAAATAAATAATAAATGTTGAAATTCGATTTTTTGACATCAACAAAGTATCTACTATGTGTAAGGGCGTGGCAAAGCCTATTTTCTAATTGGCACATACACACCATATCATCAAATGCATACATACATATGTTGGTATATGCACACAAAAGTAAAGAGTGTTGAAGAAAAGAAGAAGAACCTGCATAATGCCCATTTTGTATGCGAATGTGCAAATAAGCCTTTTTCTTTCTTTCACTCACACACTCGTTCGTTCACGTGTTGCTTTGGCTTGCTTGTGGCTCCACGACCTAACACAATTTCCATACAACTCTGACACTGTGCCTGTTGCTGCTGTTGTTGTTGTTGTTTTTGCTGTTTCCGTTGGTGCAGTCCTCTGTTCGCATGTGAACATTTTGCTATGCTGTGCTGTGCGCCGTTGTGTTGTGTTGTTGTGTTGTGCCGTGTTGAAGTGTTTGTGTTCGATTGTTAGCTTTGCATGACAATCTGTCAATAACGATAACGAATTCGAACTCAAACTAAAAACTGTTGCTTTGCTCTCATCGCTATCCTAGTCACGCGCATAGTCGCCATCTTTCCCTTTCTTGTGTTGCTTAGCACAGAATTTTTGTTACTTTTTTTTTGTATTTGGGATTTTTAGTTATTTTTTTCCGCACTATATTCTCATTCTCACGTGCGCTCGATCGATGTGCTGCGTCAAACGTGCATTGCATGGAAATGTTTGCTAAAGAACTTGAAATATTTCATAAACTTGTAGCGGCAGCAGAACAACTTCGGTGAAAGTATATGCACACACACACACACACACACTCGTACAACATGACTATTATTTAGTATTGAAAAATGAATTAAAAGGCAGCTTTGTACCGCAACGCATTGACATCGTGTTTCGTACTTCTGTCTGCGAAGATTTTTTTAGGCGACTTTTTTTTGTCATGAAATATGTTGCTTTTTATTTTGACTGCTACCGTTTAAGTGTTCCATGGTTTTACTTTAATTGTATTCTATTTTTGTTTTCTTTTTTTTCGAAAATGAAAGTAAACGAAATGCCTTCACAAATCAGCTTACCTTAATTGACTTACTTTGTTGTTAGTTGTAGACGTCGTTGTTGTTGCTGTGCCTGAAATAGAAAAATAAACCGGAATATTTTATTATAAATTACAACAAAATTATCGAAACAAGTAACAAAACAAACGGTTTGGTTGGCTATGCACGAATACGAAATACGCTGCAAGCAAACGGACATGCAGACAGACAGACCTAAAAATATACTTTTGTTGCTTATCAAGATACATTTATAGATGTAATTGTGCTGCCTTGGCGCCAAGCAATTGCACAAATTTCATATGCCACAACAACAATGTTGGTGTAGGACATGATACACCAAAAAAAGGAAAACTTTAATTTTTTTCGTGTTTCTTTTATTTTGTTTCATTTTTTTATTGTAAATTTAAAAGCTTGTTAAAATTGTAACAAGATGGAACAACAACGAGGCCAATGGTAACACAACATTGCTTGCTTGCTTGCTGTTACACACAACAACAACAACAACAAAAGCAACAACAGCAACGACAGCAACAGCAAAAAGTTGCATTACAACGTGTTCGCGCACAGTTGACTGCGCAAACGAAAAGCAACAACAACAACAACAGCAGCAACAACGATGACGACGACGAAAAAAGTGTTGCTCGCATTTGAAAGAAATGCAGAAAAAAGAAGACAAAAAACAACAAGAAGGAATGCAATTTTCGGCTGTGCTGACACTAATACATGCTCATTTCATAGCGTTTATTAAACTTTCAATGCATATTTAGTTGCCTAAAAGGTTTACTAATGTGTCTTTTGTATAAGAAACGAAACGACGGCATTTCATTTAATTAACTTATTACTCATGGGTTTCACGTTGAACTTCATACAAATTAGTGTCATCGTCATTTTAGTTCTTCTCTTTTAAGTTTTTTACTTATCATTATAAAATAACAGATAAAGATATACAACCGAACCACGAACAGTTAATCTTACTGTTGCCTTAATGAACTCAACACAACAGACACACATACATACATGCACCTTCTTCTTCTTCTTTACAGACGACGTTTTTCTTATGGGAAAAGTTGAAATAAGTAAATGAGTCTGTTTCGTTGCTTCTTCTTTAGTTTAGAAAACCGTAATTTAAAATGTATATATGTATATGTGTGTGTGTTTTTTTTCAGTACAACACTTTGTTATGTTCATCATTAGTTATACTTATCTGCTTAAAAGTAAAGGCATAAATGGTAACACTTTCACAATTCAGGTTTTCTTTTATTTTAATACTTAAAATTGTAACAAAGATAAGTTTTGTTTTGTTTTCGTTGTTTAAAATGCACAGTTTTTCTTCAGTCTTAGTTCGACCATGTTTAGTATACAAGCTGAATTTATAAACAAAAAAAAAAATGTATCTTTTTACAACTTTTTTTTTGTCTTTTTGTTTTAATGTATCTCGTGTTATTTTTTGCCTGTTGGCTGTTGTTGCTGTTGGCGTTTTTATGCAGAGCGACATGAGCCAGGAAACTAGACGCTCTTGCACACATACATACATACATGTGTATGAGAAGAGAATGCGCCGAGCAAACTAATGTCTCAGAAAATCAAGTGATTACTGTCTTACATCACGAATAATGAAACGTGACTCAAATTGCAGTTTAACGCCCGCCACACCAAAATCAAATTAAATGCGGCAGCGACGCGAAAGGCGACCAAAAAGATACAAAACAAAACAAAACAAAACAAAAAGAGAATAGGAAGCGTTCCAAAAACGCTTAACTTAAACCAAATACCCAATAAAGTTGGCCAAGTAGTGTCATTCCGACAGACGGCGATGTCTTTAGTACTAAAAATAAGAACAAAACCAAAAAAGCCCAAAATATTTGCTCCTTTGTTCTTACATACAAGTTTCTGTAGCAAAGTACAAGAAGAAGAAGACGAAGAAGAGGAAGAGGCAAAGGCAAAGGCAGAAAAAAAAGGAACAACACTGAATAGAAGCCAACCAAAGCGAACCGAAACGTTGATGGACGACGGTGTTGGCAAGGGGCGGGGCGGGGAGGTGTCAGGCAACAATGCACCTCTGATCCTTGGCAACATTTTAGTAGCGATACGCTGGTGTTATTATTGGCATTGTTGTTGTTGTTCTTGTTGTTCGACAACAACTTGAATGTACATATTTCAACGCCAAGTTCTTTTGTCTTCTATTTGCACCGTTTGAAAGCGATAATTGCCTTTGTTGTGATATTTTTTGGTACCCCTGCGAAAAGGGGGGTGAATACCCTTTTGCTTTAATTAAGTCACGACGATAGCTGAAAGATGCCCCTAACAAACATCTTACATAATAAAACCATGGCCCCTTATGATAAACTTCTTGCGACTCCATTTTGAAAATGTTTAGAATGCTTTTAAAAGTTTTGATAATCGAAGCTGTTAAAATCATATTTATAGCTCCTATTTTAACAGTAAATGTTAATAGGCGATTAACAGTACCTAATAGAATCGCCGGAATAATGAGATAACAGAGGTTAAGTCCACTAAAGATGAAGCATGTCTCTAAGGATTTGATTTGCTGATGACGTCATCAGGCTAGTGTAGCTACCGATATTTAGCTATGTGTACAGTTACAAATGAATGTTGGAATGACGGTAGCTCAGAATTAACAACCTTCGTTTGTAGCCATTTGTCTCGGAATCAGTTGGCAGTCTTGTGTAGGAGTAAAAAAGTGTGTACTGAGCAAGAGATAAACGAGACTAATCTGACGAACATTTCGTTGCTGATCCGGGATATATGTATATTGTATATGGTACAACACAAGTGTATACAAGTGCCCATCATATTATTCGCGATGTACCGTTAAGTAATTGTGGCGAAAGTGCAATTTATTTTTTCATTATTATGCAGCAAAGCGATTATTGAATTCGATTTTCGAAATAAATTTCTATTATTATTTATTCTGCAATTTAGTCATTATGTTGATAACTGATTATGTTTTTTTTTCAGCCGTTGAGGTTTTTTTCTTTAATTTCTTTTTGCGCTTTCAGAAGGAGTGCATCAACTTTGTGATGGAGTTTGCAACGCAGAGAAGGAGTCATCTACGACTATATAAGGTATATGTATATTCTTGATCAGCGCAGAAATTCTTCATAATGTCCAGACTTTGTATATCTCAGAGCCATATTGATCGCACAACTGCAGCTTAAAGCTCCCATAGGAACGATCGGTCAAAGATGAGGTTTTTGTTCTTGAATAAACATAAGAAATTTAGAATGCTGCAACGACGTGTTTTTATTAATAGTTGACAATATTCCAAAGTTTTATAAGAATCGCAAATAAGGGCGTGGCACCGCCCATACAGAGAAAAACTTTAAAATAGGCTTTGTCTGTAAGCAGACGGGATAAAAGATTGTAAAATGTGGTGAAGTATGACTTCATTGCTTTTTGTAAGACAAGTTATAAAATGGGCGTGGCTAGTTCCCTAAATCTTCAAAACACGTAAATGATTCTTATTAGAAAAACGATAAAAAGGTTTTTTCAATAAGACAGATTGGGAAAACTTTTGCAAGAGTTTACAAATTTCGGCAAAGCCGAAAATAGCTTCCTTTCTGGTGTTTTTTCATATTGATGTGCTCATCAAGTGCTTGCTATAAATATTTGTACAGCGTACAAATCCAAATTGCTTGCCATCCAAAGAGAAACTGAGGGTCGGACAACGATAAGGAGTGAGAAACGGAGAGAAGCTTAGAATGTGAGGTAAAAAGGAAAGGCAGTGATGAAAGACTATAAAGGCCATAATAATAACCATTTAACCTCGGCCATTGAGTGCTCAAAGTTGATGTTGACGTTGACGTCGACTTTGACTTTGAGTTCGACTTCACTTCACTCCACGCGATACTGTCAGCAGAAGAGGCTCTAATAAGGCGCTGACGTTTATTTGACAATAAGTGCTATTGATGCGCATTCATTCGCACTCATTGCAAGCAACATGCCCAAAGCTAAAGCGAGAGAGAGAGAGAGCGAGCGAGAGTGGGAGATCGAGTTGTGGAGAAATTCTTTACAATAGCAGAATTTCAATTTTCACTAACGAATTCGCATTTAACCTCCAGCACGGCACAAAGAACCCGAACCGACACCTGGCCGGCTCTCCAAACGCAAAGCCAAAGCCAACGCCAAAGGCAAACCAAACCAAAGCAAAGCAAAGCCAAGTCATGGCCAAAAAGGGGCACAATCGAGCTCCAACTAAAGGCTCAAACAATTTCCACTATTTTTGGTCGTGGCCTCCATCAGCTTTTTATGTTGATTTTCATTTCTTTTTTTGGGCAGCCGAAAATTCAACTCAACTAAACTAAGTCTTCTTGACTGCGGGCGTTGTTGCATTTAAGGTGGCCCACAACAACAACAGCAACAACAGCTCAGCAATGCCACAGCCAAGCAACCAAGACACATACCCCGCCCCTCGTCAGCTTCTTGGTCAACGTCACAGTCTCAATTGCATCTCGTTATTTTGCCGAATGTCCAAATCGCTTTGCTGATTTTTCTCTCTTTCGATCTTCCAGTCTTTCACTTCTACTGTTGTTGTTGTTGCTGTTGTTGGTGTTACTTGTATCTTTCTTTCTGCATTTGAGCAAACTTCATTCAAATCTGTATCTGGATTTGTGACTGACGGGCAGATGGCGTTGGCATATGCCGTTGCCGTGGGCAGTTTCCATCGCCTTTGCCAACGCCAATGCCAATGCCAATGCAGTGGCAGCCTCGGCAGCAATTTTAACTGCACATTAAGTAGGTTAATTTTGACCGGTTTATTTTTGTTTTTCTGCGTCCGTTGACTGTCAAAAAAATGCATTCAATTGTCATTAAAGCGCGCAAATGCAAGACGAGTCACAGCTCTGCTGTCTAACGGTTGCTTGCCATGCACAATTCGATTCTCCTCACTAATGCACGAGTTTCAATGACCGCTGCTTTGAGTTTCGTTGGCGACATTCATGAATAATGATCACGGTGATCACACATGTGCCTTGCTTGAAATAAGCCTCATAAATGTTGCTTATGCCCACGGATCGGGGCAACTTAGACTCTCTATTAGGCTTCAGTATGCCAATTAAAGTACAGACGGGCATATGGACTAAACGACTTCCCTTATATGCGAGGGCATTACCAGACGATTTCATCTAGTCTTAGAAGTCATCTTTGTAATGACATTGCTGATATAAAAAAACATTGCGAGTTGGTGGAAGGCTGAGTATTTGGTATTGTTCTATGCAAATGCGGCAAATGCTTATGGATCTCGACAACAGTATTACCTAACGAGTGCAACTGAAGCTGGGCGCCATCTAGGCTGTATAGGATCAGTAAATATAATAATCTATCGAAATCTAACAAGCCATTTTCAAGGCAATGCAGTTTTATATATAATAAAGATATATAGAGTGTAGCTTATGACGCCTACTTCTGATATTAATATGAATTTCTTGAAACCATTGTTATTGTGGTTGTTGTCACATTTAGACAGACAAACGGATATGTCAGAATCGATTCTCATCGCAATGCATATAATTTCCATACATGTTGCTCGTTGCCTCGAGTGCACTCTCTTTGTTCCTTTGAATGCGTCACAAATAACACAGCAAGCTTAGAATGCCATTCGCCAAATCAAAAAAAGAAGAAACAACAAAATTTTTTTTGTTGTGAGCCAAAGCCAAAGAGTCATGCAGCGGCGCTGCCAGAATAGGTGTGCAAAGAAGGCGGCGGCGGCTAAAGCGCAAAAGTGGTCAACGCTTGTAAAGTCGACGACGACGACGACGACAAAGACGACGTTGGCCAAAAGCAACAGCGAAAAAGAATCAAAGCGAGTCTATACTGCTGTCAGTATCTCTGTATCTGTGTGTGTTTGTGTGTGTGTGTGCGTGTATTAGGCATTGTAAGAGAACGCAACGCAATGCAATGCAACGCGTTGCAATTCAACTCGATGTGAACTCGTTTTCCTTTTTTAATGCTGTTTAACCGTTTCGCGTACGACCTGCGCATGTACGTCTTGCGGATTTGTATCCAAGCCGAGCTGAAGCTGTGCTGAGTTGAGTTGAGCAACAAAGGCCATGTTGCAGCCAAGCCGAGCCAAGCGAAGACCAAGCGACGACCAAGCGGAGGCAGCCAAGCAGCCAACATTTGTTGCCGTGAGGTTAATGGCAATAATGCTGGAAGCTGCAACAAGATCTTGCAGCTTTGGTTAGCTGCTGATTGGCTACAGAATGTCTTGCAAGCATCTTCTTCTGCCAGTGGCAGTTTTTCTGGTAGCAACTGGAGTGTGTATGAATGTCTATATCTATGTTTGTATGGTGTGATTGCACTGACACAGCTTGGCAGGCTTTGAAAACTTTTGCTAAAAATGTTTCGAAATGTTCTTAACGCCTTACAAAGACCAGAAAGGTAGCGTATTTACCAGCGGTACCCAAATTATATAAAGCAAATCTATTTGTATTATTTAAGCGTTTCCAAAATCAAAAAGTGTTACCCCGTGAAATTTGTATTCCCTGTCAAATACGCGTAGAATTGTTATATGCACCTATGTTACGAAAGGCTACAATGCATATGCGCCAGTTTAATACTCGTGCTTAGTTTTCAAGCAATAAGCTGTGTACGCTTTATGTGCTGTGTGTTTCTGTGTAACATAGGAACTTATGCTCAATACTAATCTTTCGTGCATCATTGGTAGACCCTTCGGTGTGATCGTTAGTATAGCAGAGCGAAATGTTTTGCAAGAAAATGTTATCGGTTCGGCAATCGAAAACTCGCGTCTATTAAACGAAATGTTTGCGCCGCATGGGTCCGATCGAATTACGGTTGCTGACCAAAATTGTCTTCTTTGTAAGATACAAGTACATTTTTTACTTATGACCGTATCTACAAGAATGTATGTATGTCTCTTCTGTGTGTGTGTGTGTGTGTGTGTTTGTATGCACATACATAGATGCAAATATAGCGACAACATTCAAATGAGGGAAATCAACAAACAAACAAACAAACAGATAGACGGGCAGGTAAACCGACTAACAAAGCAAAGAATATAACGTACAGATCAACAAACAAAAACTAAGTACAAGGGCTAAAGGCATCATGCAGTAAAACAAAATAACAGCAACAACAATGTACAGGAATGAAAAATGCAAATATTTATGTTCGTTTGCATGCCGTCCGCGTTGAACGTTGTCGCAGATGACAACAACAACAACAACAACTACACAGCAGCAGCATCTTTGTTGTTGTTGTTGTTCACATACGCATGCGACATGACCATTCCTCGGTATGGAACTGCAAGCGTGTGTTCATGCACGTGTCTGCATGCCTGTCTCTCTCTCTCTCTCTTTCTCTCTTTCTTTCTAACTATACGCGCATGTGTGTGTGTGTTTTTTTGTAGCGTAGGCGCACCGTTGGACCAAACGGCATGTTGAACGTGTTTTTTTTTTGCCTTGTAGGTTTGATTTTTGCTTCTTCAGCGCTTACAGGCAATTAGTGAAACAAAATGTCTTAAAAGGACTTTGTCACGACGACGTTTGCGACGGTATGGCACACCCCACAAAGTACCTACAGAGTTGCCACTCGTTTATCGCTTATCGAAATTTTCGGTTGTCCGATAATGAGATCAATGACGATGACACGTTTCAGTGTTGATCGACGATTATCTTAATAAGCCTGCAAACATGGTTGCAATCGAAATGGTTTCAGCTCTTTTTGAGATTTGATAAAAGCTTATTGGAGCTTAGTCCACCTATTTCGGGCTTACATAATTAATGGACATTCCTTGTTGTTGCCTTTATATTCACTACCCATGAGCGTTGCTTCAACTGCAACTTGAATTCGACCAGGTGTTCGAACTGCACCCATGAGTGCGACACCGTTTCGAACCGGTGTACCGGAACTCTGCACACATTTGTTGCTTTGTCACACCTTCTTCCTCTGGCTAGCATAACGAGAGCATTTTACAAATGCGAAAACAAATGCAACAACAATAGAGTAGAAGAAAAAGAAGGAATTTCAATGCAAAATCAAATACAAAGCAAATTCAAATTCCGCTTGGCCACGACCATGAGCCCGTCGGCCAAAGGCACAAAGGCATAAAGGCACGGCGCAACGAGTCTGTGGACAAGGAACAAACGTTTTGGCATTTGGCCATGGCATTGTTTGTTGGCAACAGCAGCGAGTCAGTCTGTTCGTCAGTCTGTCCATCAGTCAGTCAGTCAGTCAGTCGCATGGACAATTTATGAAGCTTCCGTAGCAAAACATCTATCAATAATGCGATGCCATTTGTGCTGGCAAACAATCATTTAGGCGATGGCAATAATGTTCTTGCGCTTGTTCGCTCACTCGCTTGCTTATCCGTCCGTCTGTCTGTCCGTACGTCCGTCCGTCCGTCCGACCATCGTTCGTTCTTTTCAATGTTGCGTTCATTTAAATGTGCAATTTTTGTGTGCTGCATGATGATGGCTCAACATGAGCCATCAATAACATTATGTTAGTGCAACTTTGTCGGCGATTTCTGTTTCTGTCGTTACTGCTGCTGCTGCTGCTGCTGCCGCTGCCGCTGCCGCTGTTGTCGCTGTCTGTCCATGTATCGTACATCATTCGTTTCAATCGTGCAGACAATGACAGGCATCTGTCGACCGCCTGACATTGACTAAGGCTGAAACTACTTGTAGTACTGCGGCTACATCAGAGTTGATGTTGATGTTCATGCTGATGCCAATGCACAATTCAACAAGGGACAATATTTTGTGTTGTTCTTTCGTTCATTCCTGCCTTGCTGTATTATGCAATTTTTACTGCTTAATGTCCATCAGGCAGTGAAGACAATCCAGACAGACAGACAGACAGACAGACAGACAGACGGACAGACAGAAATGCATTCACTATTTTGGCATCGATTTGCCCTTTGGATTGCTCATGTTTGTTTGCTGTTCGCTGTTTGTTGTTAAGCGTGAAGTCATGGCGAGCAATGTGATTTTTGTCATCAGTCGCTACCGTCTTTGCATTTCCTTTAACTGTCAGCCGCTCAGTCAACTCTTCGGGTGCCTTTGCCCTTTCATTGCTGAATATTAATAACGAATGTTTTCGCGCAAAGCAACAAATACCAAAAAATAATTGCTTTTGCTATGCTTTTACTTCAAATTTGCTGACAACATAGACAGCCATAAATACATCACCATTGTACGGATGTTTGTGCCTACAACATGCTTATACTCTTAATACAGCACAGTTCTTATCAGCAGGGGGCGTGGCAGACGCTACAAAGTTAACCTTACTCTTGATTAATATCGAAAATCGTGTGCATTTAGTCATGTCAATTCTTTGCTTTTGCTTCTTCGTTTTATTGAACCATCAAACAATACAAGGATTCATTTGAAGCCCACATACTCAACACAGACCACTGGTTAATACGCCCCCATCATGCCAGCCTATACTGAAATTTCAGCTACACAACGCAATGTCCAAGCGAGATGCACCGACAACGTACATGCTTTGCTGTTTTTGTTGTTGTTTTTTCTTTAAGTGAAAATTCTTGTGCGCGTTCGAATGCAACAACGGCAAACATTTTTTTAGTTAGGGCAGCGTGTGTGCGTGTGCCTGACTGTGTGAGGCGGCGGTCTGAAGAAGCATTGAAGTGCTGTCGAACGCGTTGGTTGCTTGGCAGCCATCAGTGCAGGCACACACAGACACACACGAACATGTTCGCTCTGCACGCAAAGTGATTGGTTCGTTTTGTGTTGTGTTGTGTTATGTTGTGTTGTGTTGTACTGTTGGGGCCGTGTCGTGGAAAGGGGTGGTCGACACGTCCTACTATGCTTTGTGGGTTCTGGACAAGACTCCTGCCTGCTACAAGTACTACATACATACATACATATGTGCAAATATAATGACAAACGCAAATGTTATTCACACAAGTGTGAAGAAATGTTTGTATAAAAGTGAAGAGACTTTTTACAACACTCATTGCAAAAGCGTTGATTGCTGGTGCGTGTGTGTAAGTGTGCATGTGAATGTGCATCTGCATGTGTGTGTGGGTGTATACGTGTAAGCAGCAAAGCAAAATACTTGGAAATGTACAACTTCCGCTTGCCACAACATTAAAATGGCAAAATGCAACATAATAAAATTAAACGAAGCGGCAAATGCGCAAATGCGGCAATGATGTCTTCGAGTATGAATTGCTTAGATAGTAGAAATGCTTTTCAAATCAGATTTCTATCATTCAACACAAAATTAATCGTTGTTCTACACCTGCTAGGCAAATTAGTCGCCGTTGCCGCCGTCGTTGTCCATGCCATTGCCATTGCCATCGTTGTGTCCGACAACGTTGTCGACAACAACAAATGTTCGCGTTCGCTTAAATAGCAGTTTCGTGTTACGATACTTCTTCCTCCTTTATTCATTCGTTTCGAATTTATTTGCCAACTGTTTTTTTGTGATTATGGCATGTTTATGCAGGTGTTGCATTCTATGCAAAGTGCTCTTACCTCGAATCACTTTTCTGTCGTTGCTGTTCTGGGTTTTTTCTGCCTGTTCTTCAGTTGCCAACGCTTCGGTGTCGCATCTACGCGCAATCTGCAAAATAGAAGTGAAACAAACATTACATAATGTAAGTGTCTGAGCGCGTTAAGAGTTCCTTTTGTGCATATACATACATATGCATGCCTTAATACGAGTCGAATCGAATGTCATCGATGCGTATTGACACAAAATTTACATAATCGCGCTGTCATTACACTTTAAGAAACATTATCTTGCATCTTGTGGGTTTTCGTGCCAACGAAATGCATTTGCCGGAAGCACTAACTGCTTGCTTCCGTTTAAGCCAGACTCAAAGTGGCGAAATCCTACTTGAAACACACACACACACACACACACACAGACAGACAGAGCAATGAATTATGAATTGCAGTTGAAATGACCGACAGTTATTTTATGTTATACTGCAATTATTTTATTGCATGATGTGCGACTCGTTGCAAATATAAGATTTCTTTTGCATATTTTACTTGAAAGTCTTCGTAAAGTATTTGTAGCAGGGAGACGCCTATGTTATGCAGCGCAGTACATGCCATACGGCAGCCTAGTGCTTAAGCCGCTTGCACATGCCATTTGCATACATTCTCTTTCTCGATGTGCTATTTAGTCGTATGCGCAGTATGCTGCCATGCAATATAGACGTAGTCAATACTCAATTAATATTGTGCATGTTGTCATTTGTCTGTCATGCAGAAGAAAGCATCTTCAATCATACTGTATTTATATATGTATGTAGTATACATACATATGTATGTACACCATCGTGGCATAACGTGTCAGTTTGAATTGAAACTTGTCCCCTTTGTTTGCGAGTTATCGACCTGTAGAACTGCGCAGATGTCCTTGATTTTGCCGTACAATAACTGCACTGAGCATTGAAAGGCACTTGGCATTTTGTGTTTGCTCATTTCTGGTCATGTTCATAATTTAGTACATTTTTGTTGCTACGAAACGGAATGAAACGAGTTGGACGGGTTGTATTTTTGATCATGACTTAAACGATTGCTTTGCCAATCGTTTGCCATGACATTAGCGTTCCCCACCACCGCGGCTGCCGTCTTCAACCAACTCGCTGTCACAGACTTCGGCTACGACTTTGGCTGTTTGTCTTTCGACTTAAATATGACTGTCAGACGCTTTGTGCTTTGTGCTCTGTGCTTTGTTGCACGCCAACTTATTTAGCTGAAGATGCGCACAAAATTTGCTCCTTTAATGCCAACAATAACAACGCGTAAACGGCTTCACTTCGCTCGGTTGTTCGGTCGTTCGGTCTGTCGTTCGTTCGTTCGTTCGATCGATAGAAGAAGCTTTGTTGCCGTCTTGGCTTCGACTCGCGAATCTTAGTTTTTATTTTTTTTTTTTATTTCTTTTTTTTACTCGTTTTTTTTTTTTAGTTAGTAGCAAGTAACGAGTCATGATTACAGTTGTTTTTCGTCTTGTAGTTAGTTGGCTTTAAACTGCACACACATACAGGCACACACACAGGCACACACACAATGAGTGCTTTGCCTCTTGTGCGCTTCACGCTCAGCAACAAGTTTTTCTTTTTCTTTCTTTCTTTCTTTCTTTCATTTTATTTTGTTATTTTTTTCTCTGTAAGCTTAAAAATTGCTGCGTAATGATATTTTCTTTGGCCATTGTCTCTGCTCGTGTGGCGGCTTTTCAAGATGTTTTCCTTCATGTGCTGTTGTTGTTGTCTCATTTTTCTTTGGCGTTTTTGCTTGCATTACACTTGAATTCTACTTTGCTCTGTCTCTGTCTCTATCTCTGTCTCTTTCTCTCTGTCACTCTCCGTCATCATTCCCCACTTGCCGTACTAATGCGTGCCTACATGCATGTACATACATACATATGCTTGCAACTCAACGTTTGCAACAACATTAACAACAACAACAACAACAACACGAACATCATTGTTAGTAATCATTCTGCGCCAAATACGCGAAAAATAACGGCAATTTAACATTGCAAGTTGTTGTTAGCAAAGTAGTACGTTTATTCATTTAAATCGAGCCCGGGGGAAAAAAGGAGGGCGTGTGTGCAATCATTTTGTCCAAAAGCCATACAATTAAAGTATTCATTCCACAATATTGACGTTAGCAGATATATACTTATCTAATAACATTCAGCACCTCTTTCCGTTCGCCTCTCCTTGCAAATCTACACTTTTGATTAGAAGCTTTACGCCAAGCCAAATGATGAAAGTCTGTATCTTTTGCCAACGCGGCTTGCAACTTAATTCCGATAGTTGAGTGAATAGCAGAAGATAAATTGTCTTTAAACGACACTTGAAAAAAACAGCGTGAAATACGAATTTTTAATGGTACATAAGACGGACAGGCGGACAGATGGACAGACGGACAATAAAGAATGTGCGCGAGAAAGTTAAGTTGAATGTAAGTAATGAAATGAAACTAGACTGTGAAAATGTGCTTAGCAGTCTTCTTCATTTGCATATGCAAAGCAACAACAACAGCAACAGCAACACAAACGCCGCTGTTAATGCTGAGCAATTAAAATAATAAAGCAACGCAGCGCAAACAACATTAAACAAGAAACAACAACAATGAACGCTTTCCACATTTAATTACAGGTGGCCAAGTGGCAAACATATAACAAAGGAACGAACTTGCTAATGTATGCACTAAAATGACTAACCGCTGCAGAGTGTGTGTGTGTGTGAATGAGAAGTGCAAACTTTTTTTTTTGTTTTCTTTTTTAATGTTTGTTTACTATAAATGATTCTTATTACAACGAAGACTTTCAAAAAGTTCAAAATGTACAATTTTGTCTTTGTCTATCTAACTGTGTATCATAATGTATGTATGTGTGTGTGTATGTGTGTGTGCACCCATAACAATGAAATTTCACGCTTCTGATACGCCCATGAAAGCGTCAAGTCATAAAGAATTCTATGAACTCGGCATTCGCACACTCCAAAAACACACTTTCCACAGAGCACTCAAACGACCCAAACGCACCTCACTTGACAATGGCAGTCCGGCATACGGTATTCGGCATGGTACGACACAAACAACAAGCGCACAATTTGGTAATGATATTCAATTATAACGCAAATAAAAGACAAGAGAAAAGAAAAGCAAAACGAGCAAGAATGAATGAACGTACGAACGAACGAACGAACGAAGGAACGAGACAACACACGAACAAACGGTTGACTTACACTGAGGCCAGGGAAATTTTACACATTCGTATTGAAATTTTCTTTTCTTTTATTTTGTTTTTGACTTTTATTGTTTGCTTGTTTTGGAGACCATTAAAAAAATTAGTTCAATTGCATGAAAATAAAAGTAAATTTCTTACAGTCAAAATAAGAGAAACAAGAGTATATTCGGTCTTAACGAATATGTAATTATCTTCCTTATCTTGCAATTTATAAATGTAGAATGTATGAATGTATGAATCCTGTTTCGTTGGCGATTTCATCATGTCTTATCGTTTGATTGCTACTTTAAGAGATCCCTAACCGATTAGCGTCAGCACATTAGAGGCCAACGCACTTGCAGCCGAGTTATCGGTTTGATTATCGATACATTTGTCTTAACGCATCTTTGGATTTGTTGCTCATCACATGCTTTCGTTCGATCATTGCATTCTTTCGTCGTGCATTAACTTTGCCAACAAATGTAATAGAAACTTAGAGAATTGCATTATTTTAATATAATGTACAACACTTCTACCTAAGTGTAGGGCATCGTAAGGGAACGAAAAAAAACTAAGTAAACAAAATTATGTAGAAATTAAACTCAAAATTGGAACACTTTCACACACACACACGCACACGGCGAACATAACTCAAAAGTCCGACAAGTGGACTTGTTAGCGGTTGTTTGCCGCGTGTCGCTTTGCTTCGTTTCGGTTCGATTCGTCTGACTCGCCGCCCTTCTCATCACGTCTTAACCAACTACCAACGTCAACAACGTGCTGGCTTCTTCACATTAATCAAAGACAGAATAATCAAAAAAAAAAAAAAAAAAAAAAAAACAATAATAAAAATAAGAAAAAAAAACGAAAAATGTTTGAAAAAATTCACGCTCGATTTTTATACTCAAACTTGATATATTTGCTACAAAATTTTCAACCTTTTTTTCATTTTTCATTCTTTTTCTTGACTCTCGTTGTCTTTCACATTTGTTTCTTTTTTTTTGGAATTTCTTAAGCGTTAAGTGGCATCTTCATTAATTCAAGCTTATTGAAAAGCGTATAATTTCTATGCTCTTCACACTTCATACCGATTTGCCAGTCAACGAGCATTTAAGCAAAGCAGACACTCTTGCATGTGATGGTCTTAACATGAAGGCATACGGCACTCTAGCATTCAAGTATATATATAAATGCTTAAGTTAGTTTGCCTTATGTGCTATGTGCCGCTGTGTAACATACAAGTGGTTGTTTTATTTCTTCTTGTGCCAAATTTTATTACATTTTTCTTTTAATATTGCATTCGCTTATGTTCGTTGCTACGCCCCCATTTGGTGGGCACATTCGAGCTTTCGAAGCGTATTAAATTTTCGGCATGACTGAAGTAAACTTTGTATACCGTTGCCTTTAACTTTAATATCATTTATATGAAGTAAAATTCTTCGCTTGCAGACTCTTGTTTAAAAAGCGTGAAAATGGCGCATTTTTCTTCATAACAAAAAGAAGAACAAGAAAAAACACAATACAATTGCAAGCGTTCTTTTGGTCGTTGAACAAGCCAGAAAACACAACAACAACAACAACAACAACAACAACAAAAACAGAAACAAGTTGTTGTAAAGTCATGTACTCATGCACGATTCCCGAGAGTCAGGTTGGCTGATACACACTCACACACATACACACACACACACACATTGGCATGGCAGCTCGTCAGCCCTCTTCGTGGTCACCCACTGTCACATTGTTGTTGCTGCTGTTGTTGTTGCTGTTGTTGTTGCCTCTAGCTATCATTGTACGTCTAAAATTTCATTGGTATTGTTGTTGTTGCTGCTGTTATTATTATGTATTGTTGTTGTTGGCTGCACTAACGTATTTGGCGTAATTTAATGCTCGATGGCCTAATGGGCCTTTTTAGGCCTTTTATGTTCGCTTTTATTATTTCACTGTATGCAACTTAATGTTTGTGCCAAGCGTTGTTGTTGCTGTTGTTGTTGTTCGCTTTGATATCGTATTTTATGTTTACGATTTTGTTGTTGTTTTTGTTTTTGCCTCTTCTATGTGCCCTAAGCATGCAACCACAATGTCAATTGGCCTACTTTTTGGCCAAAACATAAATTTCATGTTACAATAGTCAAATTTTATGAAAAAGAAATTGTTCAAAAAAAGAAGGACTTGCAACACTTTATTTGTGTTAAAGTAACATGTGCAGTGTAAGTTTTGCGACGCATACGGCAGTCTAATATTATATGCCAAAACAAATCGTATGCGAGATTGTCGTTTGTGCTTTGTGACTGTGCGTAACATAGGAGTATCGAATATTTACACAAGTCAATTTTTTGGAAATTTCTCAAGTTTTGTTTTTATTTGAACGCAATTAGAAAGCACATAGTTCAATCCTTAATTGGTCCCGGAATTACGCATAAAAGAAACCCGTAATCCGCGGACTGAAAATATGCTCGCAATTGTATGTTTTCTTGGCAAATCCCTCACTTTCATATTGCCAACAGCACTTAGAGAACTCAGTTAGAGAAGAAGAAGGAGGTGAAGGAGGGGAAGATGGAGATGAAGAGACGGTAAGAAGTATGATTGAAGTGTGCATTTGTTTGTTTTTGTTATTTTTGATTTGTGTTAAACGAATTTCGAAGCGAATATTAATGTTTGCTTTTGCTTTTGGCCATCATCAGTTAACTGTTACTCGTTGGCTGTGTGCGCTCAATTGAAGCTCAGAACGCGTCAATTGAATAAATACAAATAACAATAACAATCACAACGACAACAACAACAACAACAACAACACACACTAAGCAAATAGCCTGAAAACACAGTTCCACTTCGATTACGTCGATTTAGTGTTGAATGAAAGCGTTTCATGTGCCGATTTTCTCGCTGCTGCCTTGACTCGCATGTGAGTGAGTGTGTGCGTGTGTGTGTGCATTGGCTCACTTTCGCGAACAGCGCTAAGCACGGCTTAGTCTTCAAAAGCTTCAGCAGCTTCTTTTGCTGTTTCTGTTTCTACTTAAAGTTCCTCTTGGGCTTCTTCTTCTGCTGCTGCTGCCAACGCTTCCCCTTCCGCTGCTGCTGCCCCTGCTTTAGATAAACATTCGTTGTTGGTCGTAATTGTCTTTGTGCCCTCCTTTTTTTCTCTCCACGCTTTTCAAACTCAAATGCTTTTTTGATGACAGAATAACTTTTTGCTTTTCTTTTTGGTGAGTTTATGAAAAATTTCACATTTCCTCAACACAGGTTTTCTATTAAAAAAATCTTAAGAAGTCTTAGTCGTTGTTGTTGTTGTTGTTTTTGTTTTGGTTTTTGTTAAGAAAACAAAGTATTACAAAATTCATGGGTATTAGAAAATATGTGCTTTGAATGCCTTCTATTTTCATGCAAATGAGCGCAGTAAATTTCAAACTTAGTTTGGTTTGAAACAAAGAAGAAGACAAAGAAAAAAGAGTTGTCATCAAACAATTTGATTGCTTTGTGTGTGTGTGAGTGTGTGTGTGTGAAATTTATTGTTTGTTCCAATTTTGCTTATCTTTTTCTATTTTCATAACAATAAACATGCTAATAATAAACATAATAATAACAATAAAATGAAGCAGAGTTGTTTAACAGAGAAAAAGTACCGTTCATAATAAGTGTGTTAAAGCGCTTTGTTTCTGTTGGCAACGTTGAAATTTTTGCTTAACAACTTTGAAAAGTTTATTTATTGTTTAATGATTTATTACCTTTTGATTGTATTAAATCTTCAAAGCGCTCAAATCAAATTAGCCATGTCAATTTGCTAACGACTTTCTACAACAACAACACCAACAATAACAACAACAACAAATCACTGTTTACTTGCCACAGCTCAGCGAAGATACTTTAATACTTCATTGAAAGATACATTAATGTTTCGGTAGCTCTTCATTTGAAATTTTTGTACAACAACAACAACAAAAACAACAATAACAACAGCAAATGAATGCGCATTAAAGCTTCTTCTGCTGCTTCTTCACCTGCTGCAATAATTAATTTTTATAGACATGTTTTAAGCACTTCGGTCGACGCGCGTCTTTGCCACAAGCGGCGCGCCACAAAGCTCTGCCGGCGTCGCCGTCGCCGTCGACGTCGCTGCCCGAGCCACCATGTGCAATAAGCCTGAATTCGAATGCTGCAAAGAAGATTAAATACACGTTTTCTTGCTGCCCCAAGCCCCCCCTCCCCCTGCTTTCTCGGGCGCGCGCGTTTCTATCATTAATTCTTTTCTTTAAATGCCTTTCTCCCGCTGCACAAATTAAGGTCAGAAACAGTATTTTTTTTTTTTTTTTTGGGGGGTGGGGAACTGAGAGAACTTGTGGCGAAGAAATAAAATGTTTTAAAATGTTTCCAAAAACGAAAACAAAACAAAAACAGCGAGAAATCTTCATTTGTTGCATTTGTGAGTTCGAAAAAGAAGAAGAAGAAAACAAAACAGAACTGAAACACATTTTAGTCAAGTCTTTGCAGCTTAACACAAATCCATGTTCAACAAAAAAGAAGAAGAGAAGCATTGGGAAAAAAGCAAAGCGCTCAAATCACCATGAGGAGAAAATGCATTGTAGAAATTGCTTTATGATGATAAAACGCCGTAAGATAAAAAGCCAACAACAACAACAACAACAGCAACGACGACGACGACGACGGGAACAAAAAGTAGGCGACCACGAAGCGCAAAGTTTTAGTCAGAAAGTCAAGATCTTTTTATCAGCAAAGCGAGCAACAACAACAACAACAATAACAGCAACAGCAACATAATCATTATCATCATTGGCGTCGCCATCGCTCAAGAGGCAAGAAGTGTTGGAGGAACGACTTGAGCAGATTATTCATTTGAGTCTTGGACTTCAACACGAGACATGGACTTGGACTTGGACTTGGTTGATATGTCGATTGACTGTTCGTTCGATGATCAAGATAGTCCGTACGTCCGTCCGTCCGTTAGTCAGTCAGTCAGTCGATCAGTCAGCCGATCAACGTTGTCCAAAGTGCGATTCCAACAAAGCATACAAGTAATTGCTTTTCTCTTTCTCGCTTAATTTTTCACTAAACCATACATACAAATTGTTGTTGTTGTTGTTGTTGGTTTTTCTTTTGCTTTTCTTTTGTTTAACTAAATAATTTTTCAATGCAAAAGATTTTAATTTGAGTAAAAGTTGGTTTTGCAGCGCTTGAAAAGCATCAACTCATTAGTCTTCTTCTTCTTCCTCTTCGACGCTTAAGCGAATTCATCATTGAGAATCGCTTATGTTCATGTTCAACGACACACATCACATTTCGACTTCAGTTAGGAATGTGCACAACGTACGTTAGATACAAGATACATGTATCTATATGGCATACACAATGCATGTATACAGTTAGCTGCTTGCATGTGTGCGTGCGTGTGTGTGTGTGGGCCATTAGAACAGGTGCATGTGGCAAAGCATTGAGAATGTTGTGCCATGCGTCATGCAAGTTCGTTGCCTAAGTCTTTTGTTTTTCATAAGGCGAACTTTTCTTTTTGGTTATTTTTCAAACTTTTTTTAATTTATTTTATTATTATATATATATATAAATATTATGTATATTACATGTGAGCTTGTAAAAATTCGTTGTTTTTTTTTCTTTAATTTTTTTGGAAATGTAATTTTACGATTTCAATAAAAAAGCAACGAGAACAAAAAACAGCGGTTTTATTCGCTTTGTGACTTAATATTTAATGATTATTTGGCCGTTTAGAATGAAACGTTTACATTTCTTTTTAATTGCGGACGCATTTTGTTGTTGTTGTTGTGGGTTTTTATTATATAAAAGACAAGTTGTTTATGCAATATTATTTCATTACTTCCGCTCTTTGCAATGTTCAGCAGAAGTTGTTGCTTTTGTTTCAACGCACTCTGCGCTGCATGTGAAATGAATGGGCAGTGAGGCAGAGGGGCCAAGGAGGAAGGGCGAAGGGCAAATGAGCCAAAATGTTGAAAAGCAATCAAGTTTAATTTAAACAAAGTCATTTTTTGATTATGTGCATGTGTGTGTGTGTGTGTGTGTGTGTGTGTGTGTGTGTGTGTGCGTCTAAGAATAAAAAAAAAAACAGAAAGAACAATTGAAATAATAAAAAAAAGTCATAAAAAAGCAAAGCAAAGAATTCTTTTGCGCTTCACATGATAACTTGATTTTTTCTTGTGTATTAAACGGACGGACGAACAGACAGACAGTTGGGCACTGACATTCACACAGACGCACACACATGCACAGTAAATAAACGCTTGCCTAATGAATTAGGTGACTATTTGGTGGTAATAACGGTTAATTGCTTTAATGACTTTAACTGAAAAGTTGTTCAAAGGCGACACGAATTAAACAAGAGCATTAAATCAACCTGACTGACGACTGGCGACTGGCAACAAGTGCCTCAAGTCAGTCGATAGCTGAGCAACATACACACATATATGTATATATACATGTATATATCCCAAAGAGTTTCCTCATTCGGTGATTGTCTGCTAATGCACAAATATGCTTTGGCCCACTGTATAAACGAATACCTAAAGTTTTTATATTTTCGCAAGGAATTCATGGCTTAAACATGCCATATAAAGAAATGAAATATCATCTTGAAGTGGCAGACATATCGAATGCAGCAAACATGGCAACTCTGGCAAAATAATATGTATGAAAATGGGTAAGCCAAATGCATGAAATATCCTTCGACGCTCCTTGGAATCCTTGGCAATTATTATTGTTTTTGTTTACATTTTTATGCATTTTTTTTATGGAGAAACTTTACACTTCTTCATTTTTGTTCGAAATAAACGAAAATCATTTTTAGAAAAATAAAAAAAAATGCCGAAAATAATACAAATAAGTAAAAAAAGAAGTAATTTTGAAATTCATGCATAAACTCATGATTATTTTTGTTTTTTTTTGGTTGTCAATTTGCGTTTGTCTTCTTACCTTTGCACGGTTTTCAGGACACTTTTCACTATCGAACAAAAAACAAGCGCGGCTTGAAATCTCTTTATGTATGCCAAAGAAAATCTTCACTGTTCAACTTAATCCGCTGCTCAAAGTTCACTTCAATTTGCTTTACTTTAATCCTTTAATTTTGCGTAAGTTTCGCAAAAAAAAAAAAAAAAAAAAGTTTCAATGTTAATCGATAATTTTCGCGTTACTTTTTTCACGCACAAATTTCGTGTTTTTGTTGTTGTCGTGGGAACACTTTTTGTTTTTGCGCTTGTTGCCGTTTTGTTTTTATGACTTAGTTAACTTTTGCATTGGCAGAGGTTTTTTTATGCGTTCGAAGATGTTGCCGACAACAGCAACCAAAAGGAGTCTTGCAGCGCACACTTTTGTTCACTATTGTTTGGTTGTATGTGCAATTGTTGCGTTGTTTGTGTTGTTCGATATGTAAGAAGTTTCTGTTTGGTACACTTGATGTTTGATTACAAAAAAAGAAAAAAAAAAGGTAGTTTTAATGTCACACGGTAAGTAAATTCCAAGACACGTTGTTACCACACCAATTGCATTATTGGCAATGACTTTGGAGCCGTGAATGCGCCACTTATATGCCTTCTTCGTGGAGACCTTTGCAGCACAGCAACAGAATCTCTTCAAAAAAGAATAGCAGCGGCGGCGGCAGCAGCAGCAGCAGCAGCAGCAGCGGCCGCAGCAGCGACAACGGCAGCAAAGCATAACATAACATATACATAAGTGTGTTGCCCACAAGCAGCAACAACAACAACAACAAGAACAGCAACGGCAACAGCAACGGCATGAGTAGAAGCGCAGAAGAGCGAAGCGAAGCGAGAGAAAAAGAAGACAAGACAACAATAACAACAACAACAACAGCAGCAACGAAACGAAGGCAGTGAAATTTTAATTTGGTTTAGAGAAAGCGCCATACACGAAAACGTCGACCGCAGAAGAAGAGTGTTAACGAGCACTGCGTACACACACACACACACACACACATACACACAGACACACACATGCAAGAAAGCGACGCAGCACACTCACACACACCTTTGGTGGAGACGCACTCATACACTGTTGTTCAATGCACGCCACTAAAGCAAACCCAACCACTGACCGACGACCGACGACCGACTGAAGAAAATGCGCTCAGTTACAGAAAAAGAAACAGTAAGAAATTGCAGGCGAGAGTGCACGACTTCGACATACCCTGCTTCTTTAAATTTGGTACGACGTTTTGAGGGCGTTGTCCCGCCCACTCTGCAATCGAAACAGATTTAATTTCCATTCAATATGACACATGCCAGTTTGTACTTTTCCAGACCAATTGGTTCAATAGATATAGAGGCTATATGTGGGCGAGGCAACGCCTATTTTATGATTGCCCATAACATGCATGCAAAGTTTCATTCTTATATGATATAAAGTTGGGACTAGAGTCAGCTATATGCGCTCCAAATTAGATGTTCCTCTCTCAAAAGACAACCGACAAAATACGACTTTTGTATTCCTATACCCCGTGGTAGCTTCAAAAACTTGCCCCTCACTCCTTAACTAAATCCCGGAGAAGAAAAACAAAATAAACATGATCTGCTTAGTGAATAACATAATCGCACTGAAAAGTAGTTTTGGCTCATCTATTATAGTTTCCGAGATCGACGCGATCTTACGGACGGACAGACGGACGGACATGGCTGAATCGCTTTCTTTTTCTATATATACTTTAAATTGTCTGCCACGCCTCCTTTCAGGTGTTACATACATTATCGATGCGCTAAAACTAATGCCATATGCCCATTTGCCATACGGTACAGGGTATAGAAAAGAGACGAACACAAACGTGCGAGCGACGGAGAGCGACGGCTTCGAATTAGCTTCATTTCTTTTCTTTACGTTTCTTTTTGTTGCTGCTGTTGCTGCTATTGCTGTTGCTGTTGTTGTTGTTGTTGTTGTTGTTGTTGTTTTCTTTTATAACATGGAGACCGCGAACAGTGCTGTGCTGCTAGCGCAAGCGGAAAGATCAACTAATGTCTCCGCAGTTTGGTTTGTGTAGACTTTTGAGTTCGTTTGTTTGTTTGTTTGTGTTTGCTTGTATTTGTATTTGTTGTGTTCTGTTGTGTTCTGTTGTGTTGTGTTGTTCATTCGTTTTAACATTTGCAACAGCATTGAACTTGAAGCAACAACAGTTGTAAACGCAAGGTGATGGTGACGATGACGGCGACGGCGGCAGCAAAGGCGACCTTCTCGCTTTTGCCTGCCCAAATGCTGCTACCGCTGCCGCCTGTTAGCTGAAAAGCGTTCTTCGCTGCTTTATCGAAAACAAGTGCTGAGATCAAGGTTACTATGGCAGTTCTTAGTGTAATTATTTCTACAAAGAATGCTTCTTATTTCTTTCTTTGTATGTGTTTGTGCTTTTTGTTCTTTTTTTTGGTCAATCGGAATCGATTTTAGTGAAATGTTTACAACGTAAATAAATTTGCTGATTTTTGTTGCTTTTTGATTTGACATTTCATGATTTTATTGACAAATACAATAAATTATTTGTATATGTTGAAGCGCCAAAGCAATCAACATCGGTCATTGGCTTTGTTCAAAGCCATGGGACGGACGGACGAACGGGCAATTGACTAACTGAGTGGGATGGAAGGAAAGCGCCGGCGATGCGTTCTTCTTAACTTTACAGCTGTAAAACAGAAAGCAGCAACAAACGCCATGTAAGTGCAGACAGCTGTCTGTGTGTGTGAGTTTGTTTGTTTCATAAATCATTGAAAAAAACCAACAAAAAAGAAATAAAAATGAATAATCAAGTTTTTTTAAGGATAGCAATAAAATCAGCAGCAATTCAATTTGGCAGAGCAAAATCAGCAAATCTATTAAAGGCAATGCAGCAAGCAGAACTATAAAAGTAGCAGCAGCAGCAGTTGTTGTTGTTGTTGTTGTTAGCATGCTAACGCCGTTAACGCAATTGCATACAACAAAGCTTTTTTGAAGCTGCGCTGCGCTGCTCTGCTCCGCACAGCGCCGACTCATATGATAATAATTAAGCGAAGAAGCAAGCAAAAGAGTGAGCCAACTAATTAACTACAACACAAACGCATACACACACACACACACACACACACACGCACACGCACGCACATACGCAAACAAACATATGCACGAATGCGAGCTATCAAGCAAGCATCAAACATCGTTGTGCACAAGAAGAAGCAGTAGAAGAAGAGAAGTGACGATGTGACGAAGAGCGGAGGGGAGCTTAGCTGCGTTGATCAAATCAGTTCAGGGCATAGCACAGTTACAGCAGGAAAGCGTAAAAAACTTGATGACAATTACGCTTTCAAATTATTATTGCCGCCGCTTGCATTATTGCATCTCAAGGCTGCTGCTGCTGCGGCTCACGACAGCGGCGGCGCGTCGCGGCACGGCACGGAGCAGCAAAGTGTCAATGGCAGTAACAGTGGCAGTGACAGCAACAACGGTGGCAGCAACCGAAACAGAAACCCGTTGCTTTTTTGTTCACTGAAACGATTTGCTTTGCTCTCCTTCACTTTGCTTTACTTTGCTTTGGTTTGCCTCATGTTTTCGTTTATCACATTTTCCGATGCTTTAATTGTATACATTGACAAATAAACAAACCGAAAAAAGAAATTAATTTCGAACATTATTATTTGAGCAAATTTGAACATCATCAACGTCATCAATACGCCAATGCCGCACCCCGCACTCCGACTTCCAAAGTACACTCCATACAACTGTTCGTTTCAGTTAAGGTATTCGGTTTAGAGTTCTGCCGTTAAGAAGAAGACTGGGAGTCACCAGTCTTCCACTTGCCAGTTGAACTACACAAAAATAATATTCATTTACGCAATTTTTGTATTTTTGTTTGCTTTATTTATTGCAATCTGACTAACATAAGTCAATAAATAAATATATTTTCTAAATATTTAAGTAACAGCATTACTAACATAACCCCTATTCAGGCAACTCAATTGTAATTCATACGATCAGCTGTTAAAGAGCTATTTACTGTTAGAGGCAACCACAGCTGCCTTCAATTAGACAGGCTGTTAAAATCCTGTCTACAGCCATTTGATAGAATTTTATTTTTAACAGTGACTAATAGAGTTGCCTGCATAGGAATGGTAGATAACATTCTTCTTTCTAAGAAATCTATCTGAAATTACTGCTAAAACAAATTGTAAGGTATGAACTATGTACTACATAGATGGCTGGGACCCAGTTCAGAACTTTCGACAGCCCTGTTGTTAGTGAACGACTATATCACGAAAGAGGACATTATGCAAAATATCAACTTTATCAGACAGAAAGATAAGAGCTCTCGAAATGACTCAGTGAGTGAATATATTCAGCTATGGTCAAACAAATATCATAGTATAGCATGGGTCAAATGTATTCTTGACGTCACACATAAAAGTCTTAGTTGTATTGAGATCTGAAGACTGTATTAGTCAACCCAATAGATTTAAACCGATGGTTGAAAAACGTCCTTTCGGAACATTGCGCGTGTATTTTATTTCATCCTGTTAGAAGACCCAAGTCAACGGCATTAGATACATTTAAAAAGCATCCTTAATTCAATACAATAGTCAAACTTTATTTTAAGAGGAGCCGCCCAAATTCTGAAAAGGGATTCGTGGATTGGAACTTTTCACCAGAATTTCAGTCAAAATTCAGCAATCGTATAAAGTATAAATAAGATCTTTGGTTTATCAAAGCCTTTGCTGAAAACAGAAGGATTACACATCAAGATTGAGAAGGATTGGACTCAAGATTCCCCTGATTTAAGCAGGAACAGTTAACTCTAACAAAGTGTGGGCCATTAATAATAACGGATATTACTGAATGCAATGAATGAATGAGTGAGCACCTTCACATCATTCAAACTCAGTTTGAGCTAATTGAATTGAATGAGTACTAAAAATTGTGTATTTCTCTGTTTTTTGTGTTATTCCCTGCAGATAAAGTGTGTCTGGGTAAATTAAGCTCGATTCAGACTAAAATTATATAACACCAACTGAATAAACAATCTAAATATTTACAGAATTTTTTAATCATTCATTAATATTCATTCATTTGGGGATGAATGACTTTTATACAATATTTAAAGTTTATGGGAAAAAAGGTACTCATTAATTCGGATGAATTATATTGAAATATGAGTGCAATATTCACTAGTACTCAGTTGAACCCAAAATTAGAGGTCATTCATGCAGACCTCTAATCAGAATTACGAAATTTCAAGTTTTTATTAAAACGGATTAATTAAATGACGTTCGGACCACTTTTCCAGTGTCTGGACGATATGTACCTCATTAATTACAATTTATCCTCGATTGTCTTTGGGATGTGAAATCGTTGAACATGATTTTTAAGATGAATAAAAAGATTTAAGAACAAGGATACTTCAAATATGTTGTTTGCTTTATTAATTTTTTAGAGCTCGAAAAAACGCCTAAAATTTGTGCTCCTCACCAAATTAACCTCATTTTCTGTTCGTATATTTCAGCTTCAGTCCATCCATTGGTCCCACCGACCATTTGTGTGTCCGCACATGCGTTTACTTCTTATTTGCGCTCAGTTTAAGCGTGTTCTGCTTCTTCTTCTTATCGTTTGTTTTCTTTTGTTGAACAAGTTTTCCGCTTTTGTGATTTCTTTTATCGCATTTTTTTTTGTTTGAGACAATTCCGAAAAAAATGTTTACTTAGCAATTTTTTTCTTCTTATTTCTATAAACTTTAAAGAGTATTTTCATGTCATTTATGGCGAAAATAGTTCATTCGCACCAAAGAAATTATTTGTAACTTTTGTATTTACTTTGTGTTCTCTTCGGATTTTGGGTCATACTTTGGCAAATATTTACGTATACTCACAATTTAATGGACTTTGCTCATTTCGATTAAGCCGTTTGTTCTTTGAAAAGCCTTTTAAGTTCTGCTCTGTATTGACATTTGCTTTGTTGAGGCGTGGCGTAGTCCCCAATTTGTCATGGCTCCCATGTTGATGGCCCTGGAAACAAGTAAGTTCCCACACAAGAATAAACCGTTTTCAGGCCTTACGTGTCTTTTTCTTTTTCACAAAGTCTTTAGCTATTCAGCCTTTCTGGCCTTTAGTCTCACAGCTTTAAACTTACAGTTCTAGCTCTACAGCGTTGATCTAGCAGATCTTCTCCACATTTATTTCTCTTAATATCCAGTTGTACCTCTCAAGCCCTTCAGCTTCATTGCTCTATTTCAATAGCTTTAGTGCTCTAAGTCTCCATCTAGCTCTACAGCTCTAGCTTTAGCTCTTATGCTCTTGTTCTAAGTACAACTTAAGCTCTTCAGCTCAAGGCCTATAACTCATGCTTCACAGCACTATCTCTCCAGCTTTAACCGCCCAATTCTAGTTCTACTGCTCTAGCTCTACTGCACTTCTCTAACTTCTTCATATCCAGCTGTACAGCATAAGCCTTAGAGCTCTACAACTGAACCGTGCTACTTCATTTTTGCGACTCACACCACTGTAGCTCTAAAGCTCTTCCCACACATTTTTCTATCCTTCTTACTCTACAGCTCTTGCTCTACAATATCGAAACATTCCACGACGTTTTCACCGATGTTCACACAATACACATGGAAATTAATTTCGATCGCAATTGGCTGATTGGCTCCTTTTCGCAAGAAAACCTTTGCCAATGTTGGGAGTCCAAGTCCAAGAGGTCTGCAAAGGCTCAAACTAAGGAATAACTAACCAACTATCTTAATTAACTTAAAAATTAGCTAATATAAAAACATGTATGGCTCAAGGGTTCAGACACTGACAATTTCAACTCAGGAATATTCATTTAGCTGCATGCTGCATTTGTTTTACGGCTCTTCTTTATCTACATGAGGCTCGGCTTCGGTGCGTTGCAAACTGCATGAAAAAAGTCATAAAACCCACGCCAAAAGTAGACTCGTAAATAAAAGTTGCGTTTACTAATTATATTTTACATGGTCATTAATTATATTTCTAGCTGAAAAAGACGTCATTGTCAGTCAGTCAGTGAGTCAGTCAGTCGGGCTGAGCGTCTGTCTGAGCGTCGATTTAAGCGTCAGCGTCAGCTTCAGCTCACAGAGCCAATGAGACAGCGGTAACTGAGCAGCGGCAAATGCATAGAAAGCGACACAGAATACTTTTGCTTTGATGCCTTTTTTCTTTTTTCACAATTCGATGTCGATGACGGTGTCCGACATTTGTCTTAATAATTTTTGGCATTAACAAAAACAACAACAGCAACAACAACATAACAAAAACGGTGAAATACAAAAATAGAGTCGACGAAATTATTGTGTTCTAGGACAGACAGACGGACAGACAGACAGCAAGCGCAAATCACCATTGTGTTGGGCCGTGTGCCAGAGCCAGAGCCAAACTTGGAGTCAGCGCTTCAGCTTGAGCTTTAGCTTGAGCCAGAGCAACTTTCAACACGATTGATGTTAATTTAAATGCTTCGCGACCGCTTCTCAAGCTGGGCCAAAGTGTCCGTTGGCGTTGCTCGCTGACGATGGCGATGGCGATGGAGATGACGAAGGTGATGGTGATGGTGGTGGCGGTGGCGCTCTTGGCGAAGTGTCGGCAAGATGCTAAGGCATGTTAGCTGATTGGACGTTGCCAGAGACGCTCACATCGTCTTCGGTCGGTCGGTTGGTCGGTCGGTGGGTCGGCCGTCTTTGGTCGACACTTGGGTCGCTCGTTTAGTTGAGGCAAACACGACGACATGCAAGCCGCACATCGATCATCATTTGCGGCATGACAAAAGTGAAATGCTGTCGATTTTCAACAGCATCTTTGACAAACTACTGTTGTTGTTCTTATTGTTGTAGTTGTTTTTTTATAAATGTGCTAAAAAATCATGACGAACATTTGTAATTGTTGTTTGCATCCAATAATGCTCAACTCTTCTTGACTCATGTATGGCAAATCGCTCATTCACACATCATAGTCGCATTTTTGTTCTATTAATCGAATAACACACAAATTCGAAGCAATCTTAACAAAAGCCAAACAAAGCAAAACGGAACGGAACTGCCATGTAAGGAATGTCTTGGTCCAATTTGTTTAGAAAAAATCAAAATCAAAAAAAAGAAAGAAAGAAAGAAAAAATCAAAAGTTATAAGAGAACCTAAGCAGCGATTGAACATTATAAACGATGATGAAAAAAAAACAGAACCAAATCTTGTTTCTAAACCACGCAAATAATTATCACTTCCATATTGTTCTAACGTGAAAGTAAAAACCGTTAAGAATTAATAACTCCATTTAAAGCCAACCAAACCAAAGAAGACAACAAATATGAAAAGAAATCTTTGCTTTCGTTTCTAGGTCAACGGAATTTACTAAGTTGCCTCCGCAAAGCAAACAAAGATCAGCAAATCAAAAGCCAAAAATACACACCACAAAGCATAGAGAACAACAACAACAACAACAACTAAAATAACAAAATGTTAACGCTGTCATGCCGAATTACAAATACGCTTTTCATTTGTTATTTCGAACTCTTTTTCACTTTTGACATCATTACTTCGTTCGACTTAACCTTTAAATAAATAATGCTCTAAACTCTTAAGCTACATGACTCTAAGTATATACATATAATATATGCATGTGAGCCGAGTGTCATATCAGACTACATGGCCTATGAGCGCTACAAGTCTTCGCTGCATGAACATGTTGTTATTTGCCTGTACAAGCAGCACTGAAGGCTATACTGCCGTATGTGCTGTGTCAAACAATGACACATAGGATGCATGAAACTGTTGTTATTTGCCTATACAAGCAGCACTGGAGGCTATACTGCCGTATGTGTTGTGTCACACAATCAAACATAGGATGCATGAAAATGTTGTTATCTGCCGTATGTGTTGTGTCACACAATGAAACATAGGATTACACAATATATAAATGTATATATCAAAATGTAACTTTTTCAAAGCAAATAAAATGAAAGATGGTTAATTGTTGATGATTTCGTTTATATGAAAAGTGACTTTTTGCAATATGCAACAACCACGCGTCATCTTGATGTGCGCAAAGGTCTTAGCAAAGCCGAAATGCTCTTCGCACAAATTCGTAAATAATGCGTTGGGAAGTGTATTGTATCTTGGCCGAAGTTAACTATTTTCTTGTTTATGTTGTTGGCTGCAACCAGTTTCATTAATATTTCTGTTACAATTTAATTACCTAAGAAAATCAGATATTTGATAAAAAGCGCTTGGGTTTCTTTCTTGGGTCTTTGAGATTTCTAATGCAGCGAGATCCGTTGTACAAAAGTGAGTGAGGCAGTGAGACCGCCCTAACGCCAAGTGTAGGGTATATGTGCAATATAAAAGTTGACTTAAGTGTGCCGAAAAATGATAAATGAGCTTCTGCTTGTGATTTGTCATCGATGTTGTGCAAAATTAACATAAGTGAAACTATCGGCGCTAAATTCGGAATCCAGGCGTCGTCGTCAACGTTGTGCGGGCGAAAATAGGAAAACAAACAAGAACAAAAAAATATCTTATTAAATTTCTATTAATCATGCCAAGCGCCAACTTTGAGTCATTCTTACATAAGTGTGACGTCATCGAATGCTCATAATTGAAAGTTCTGAAGTACAAATCACACATACAGTACGCTTAGTCATTATGACACAGAAGTACTTCAAATTCTCGCACACCTCGCCGCCAAGCAAACTACTTTTTGATACATTGATATACACCTCTGGATAGATTCGATGCTGGAAGATAGGAGAAGTGACCGACATTGAAGAATATTGCGTCGTGTCCGGTTAAAGAAAAGGCAAGGGAGGGCCGGAAGAAAGCGAAAGAAAGGTTAGTTATCTGGAGAATTTTCTATGTTCTCCGAAAAATGAAGTAAGTCTCCAAGTAACAGTAAAGGAAGCACAGATCCGATGCCTAATTCTGGTAACTAACATACTTGTCGAGGGCGAAACCAGGAGTTATTACTGACAGGGGTACAAAAGCCAAATAAGGGGAAGTGGGGCAGTGTGAGTTCCTCATAGTATTTTATTGCACGATGTATGTTAGATTTCTTCTTTATCCATGTCACTTTCTGATGCAGTGACATACAAGAATATGTTATAGATAACAAAATTTATTTTAGAATGATAAATTACATATACAGTGAAAGCTCCCATAATCGGACAGCCTTATTGGAGTGTCCGGTTATCGGAGGGCACTCTGCATGAACAATTTAAAATAAAACAACTTGCGTCAACGATACTTTTCCGGTTATAAACTTAGTTCGGTTATGGGAACCTTCACTGTATAATGATTATAGTTGTTTCTATTTCTATTTTTTATGGGCATCTGTTAGAGCCTTCATGATCTATTCGTTCAGCTCTTGCCGAATTTGCGACTTTCCCTTTAACTTTTGTAGCTTAATACATAATAATCAAGCAGAGGAAACTTAGTAAGGAGACAGACTGAGTCGAAATGCCCAAGGGAGAGACATGTTTCTGGTTGTGTTATATATGTACTGAGTTGTACTAAGATGCCCTTGCACCAACACGTAGCGTATATATTCGAACAAAAGTTGAAATTATATGAAAATTAAAATGCTTAAATACGACCAAAGTACGTTTTTCTATCTTTGCTGTCACATTAAGCGCTGTCAGATATTTTTAGTTGTACTTTCGCCGTCCAAGCTCGTTAATTAAAATTTCTACTTGCTGAGAGCATTACAGCTTGGCCGTGCAGTCGGCAACGCTAAGCAATCGGGCTGTCTAACAAGACGAGTTGAAATGCGTGTTGAATCCATCGATCAAAATGGATTTCTAACCACAAATGATCTTTTTTGTACAAAGAAATATGATAATCTGAGCTACTCATCCCAAAATGCACGCACATATTAAATACTGCGATAGACATCTATTAATGGAAAAGTTAAGAGTTTTTAAAAATGTAATTAAAGACTAAAGCGATCATATACGCCTATGTTACACAGTGTGACAAAGCACATACGGCAGTTCAGCATACAAACCTGATTACTGAGCTTAATTGTGCCTTCATGTTCCTGCCTGAGGAACAAACGTTCTGAAAATAATATTTATACAAAAAAAAAAAAAAGAAAAATGGGGGAAATATTTTGTGCTGCTTTGAGAATGCTTAGCTTAATGAAATGCAGACAGTTCGGTAGCTTTTCTCTCTTGTTTCTTTAATTTGCCTGCCATTATTGTTGGCATTAATCTTCGAAACTGCTGCGCTCAGTCGCAGTCGCGGTTGCAGTTGCAGTCGCAGACTCACTCACAGTCACTAAACGCTGTCGTAGTCGATCATTACCGAAGCGATTGACGTTTCTGAATATTGTACTGCGCACACCTATTATCGTGCATATCAATCACGCGGCAGCAAGCGCAGTGGCAGTGGCAGTGGTCGTTGTTGTTGTTGTTGTTGCCACAAAAATCAATGCCAATACCATTGAGCCAACGACGAGTATGATTGCTTTAAATGTCTGTCTGTCTTTTAGTATGTATTTCTGTCGATCGGTCTGTCTGTCTATCTGTCTGTCTGTGTGTCTGTTTGTCTGTATGGTAGAGTGAACCTTTCGTGCTAAAAATCAATTGTCACAAATGCTGGAATCTTTGTTTTGCTTCTATGCTTCGATTTGTGCACCGATCACCCTTTTGAGCATGTCTTTAAGCAGTGCAGAGTCGCTGCAGCGGTTGTTTGCATTGCGGTAAGCAACGATGCTAGTCACTGACCTAGAATGCAGCTAAGTTTTTAGTCTGTCTGTCTGTCTGTCTTGTCGTGCCGACGGATTTTTTCTTCGGTTTTCTTTTTCTATTCTTTTACGCTTTGCATTGTTTTGTCCTTTTCTATCGACTGAACGCCCAAACGACTAAGCGATCGACTGAGCGACGAACCGACCGACCGACCGACCAACCGCCCGCACACCCGCCCGTTAGCAAGGCAAGCATTCTGGCCGTGTCACCGCTGGCGTCGCAACCGTTGTTGCCATCTGCCATTGTTAAATATTAAGCAAAGTCGAGACTGCGGTAGCAACAACAACAACAACAACAAAAACAGCAGCAACAACAGCAACAGCAAGAACAGCAGCAACATCAGCTAAGGTTTCCAATACCGTTCGTCTACAACTAGAGGCAACAACTTATTAGCATAATCTGAAGCCGCAACAGTCGGCACAGATCCCAAGCCATGCCATACTGTGTTCTCTGCCACTGCATGCCTTTTAGGTTGAATTCAGATTCATACTTTCATCTAAGTCTCAGCTTTTTTTTATATATATATTCTTATGTTTTCCCATGGCGTCCCATCAACATTAGCATCAATGGCAACAGCAACAGCAACAATCCGTTTTCTGCATCATCTTCACTCATTCGTTCACTCACACACACACACACACACACACACACACACACACACACACACACACATGCTCAGCAGAAGCCGCAGTAGCGACAGCCGAGTGCAGTGCAGTGCAGTGCAGAAGCGCATGGTCAGGTGTTGGTGACGTGAAGTTTCGACAGTTTTGTATGAGTAACTGTGTGTGTGTGTGTGTGTGTGTGTGTGTGTGTGAGTGAGTCAGAGCGATGGATCATGTGCATGAGTGAGTGAGTGAGTGCGTGCGTGTAGCGATCCAAGTGAAGTCGCGTCGCATCGCATCGCGTCGCGTCGAGTCAAGCAATGTTAGAATGCCAGTAGCCAGCTAATGTTGCCAGCCGCAACTATTTTATTGTATCTTTTGCTGTACGTTGTGTTCTCTTGCATGTTTAGAATTTTTCTACAGCTTATTGTTTGTCGTCGTCATCGTCGTCGTCGTCGTCGTCATCGTCATCGTCAAAGCAGACAACGACCGTCATCTTCATCTTCATTATCATGAACATCAACATCAACAACAGCAACAACAACAACAACAACAACAACAACAACAGCAACAACCCATCGCCATCGCCAGCGTCATCGTCAATTTCGACGTTGTTGTTTTCTGCTTCAAGTTCTTGTATTTAGATCGCGGCTTTTATGTTAATAATTAGGCAATGAAGAATATTAGCTATCATCATCAGTTCAAGACACTTCCAGCATGAATTGCCATAATTCTATATGTTTGCCTTGACATAAAATCTTTCAATACGCACACACACACATGCATACTTCTCTCTCTTTATGCCATAAAAGTGAACACATGAAATGATCTTTTTTCTTTGTTGCTTTTTTTTTTTTGCTATTTTTACCATTTCATTTAAGTTGCGTGAAAAATCAACGTTAATATTGAAATTGCCAACGGAAATCTGTTAATAAAATTTGATTATTTCATGCAATATTAATCTCGTTTATCTTGTAGATTGCACTAAAATGAGCAGCATCGTTTCTTCCTGGCAATTACACACTTAGAAGCCTTAACGAACTTCCCCTCACACACACACCGCACACACATAGAGATAATTATGTCATACCTTTTGGTGCATAAGCTGCTCAAACTGACCTCATTTCATTGTACAGTAGACACGCGTCATCGTGAACTTATTGTACGTTGAAAGAGCGGCACACTTTGGCAATTGAATGTGCTTTTCTTTTGTTATTTTCGCTGTTCAAAATAATTTGCTAAAATATATTCAACAAATCACGCTCTCTGTCAGCAATGACAATAGTGGCCTGATTAGGGCAAAAAAACGACACAAATACGAAAAATAGTTCGGCAACAGATACAATTTGCAAGCAACAGTCTTCCTTTTCAGAACTGTCTCTGGTTACCCTATGGCTTTGTCTAACTATTGTAGTTGTTGCTGTTCTTGTTGTTGTTGTTGTTGTTGTCTTAGAAGAAAGGCCTCTTTTTGCGAGTTCGTTGCTTAAGTCTTTTGTTTACACGCCGTTTTGCATTTAGCAAAGGCGTCTTTAACTTTGCCATGTGGTATGCAACGCACAAATACAAAAAAAGATACTTTTTATGAATTATCTATGAATTTGTATTATGGCAGAAAGAATGCGCGCGAAAGAGAGAAAGACTCATTCGCTTTCGATCGAAATGACTTAACTTAGACTTAGCATTATCATATGAAAAGGGTACAAAAGACTCGGAAAAGCCGAAAATAGCATTGTTGTTTGTTGTTGTTTGTTGTTGTTGCTGTTGTTGTTGTTGCTGTTGTATTATAATTGTTGCTATGGCAACAATGGCAATGAAGAAAGTTTTCCAATGTCTGACAATTCGACAATTTTTCTTGCTGACTCGAAGTCACTTTGGCGATTGTGGAGACGGCAACCGTTACACCAAATAACTGTTCTCACTTTCCTATGTATGTCGTCTTTTTTTCTGGTGTTTTGTGTTTTGTATTTCGGTTTTTTCTTGCCGCATATCCGGTGGATTTATTTATTTTCATGGTTTCCTTCGTTTCATGGCACGCTCTTCTGCCCGTCTCGTTTCGTCGATTCGTTTGCGCGCTCGTGCGATCGTTAGTTAATTCATTGTCTACTCTGATTTAAATTGCATTTAGCTGTGAGATCGGCATTCTGTTTTTTCTCTTACTTGCATCGCAATGTTACTTTATGCATTCACTTAATGAAAAGTGAAAAACAAATGCCACATTGAAGAAGCCTCAGTCGACATGACACTTAAGTGATTTCACAAATACCATTTTAACCTCGAAGTTTGTGAGTAATTAAATGTTTTTCAAATTTTTTACTTGTCTACTTAAAGTTTGCCTTTTTTTCAAGTCATTTCAACAAAAACTTGTCATGTATCACTTGGCAATAAAGTAGAGATAGAGATAGGATAGATATTCAATATACATCTGTCATCCAGGCTGTTTACTCGAGGCTGATCTGGAAATGTCCCAATGTACCGGTCGAATTTAAAAAAAAATTAGAGATTTATAAAAAATTTCAGTTTGATGGACTTTGAGGGGCAACCATGAAGATGAGGGATATCTTCTGGTAGGCAGTTTTAAAGACGTATATTTAATGAGCCTGCATACCAAATTTCGTCTATTTTAGACATAGTTATGGAGATATAGGGATTTTAAGAACACCACTTATTGTAGGGAAATGAAGGGGAGGTCAAACATTTTAATCCATTGCACGCAGATTTGTAGGGCTATACTAACAGAGTCTACAGACCGCTTCTGGTGTTCGAGAAATGACATTTTAAAAAGTGGGCGGTGCTGTTTGGGTGGGAAAGCGTGAAACTTCTACCGCTGCCGAGAATCACGAGTATACTTTAATCTATGAATATTCGTATGGTTGAAAAAAGTTGTCTGTTGGTTATGTGAAAATGAAATAAAGATTACAGACAATTCGAAAAACTTTCAGAAGTGGCTGTGAGAAATTTGGCATTTGTTAATTTGTAATTGTAAACGAAGTAAAATTGTTAAACTGTTAAACTGTGCTCTGTTCATACGTTGAGCGAAACCAACAACAAAATGAGCGCTATTGAGGATCAAAATAACGGTGACAGCCAAGCAATAACACCGCAGGCTGGTGATGCACCTGAACAGCAGACGAATCCAAGAGAGCTGGAGAAGATTGAGGAAGGGAAACTGAAGTCGAAATATCCAACTGGGATGCGTGTACCGGGAGGACATTCTGCATTATTGTACAGGCGTCTACGAAAGGGTCAAAAGTTCTTCGATTCGGGTGATTATCAGATGGCCAAGCAGAAGGGTGGCGGCGTAGAGCAGGTCTCTGCTAATAAGATGACCGGCGATGCTATACCGACGCCCGAGACAGTGCCAGCGCGCAAGGTTCCAATCATACAGCCTGCAACAAGTTGCCAGCGACAAGTGAAGAAGAGAGAACCCCACAACAACGTGAACTAAAATCTAATACACTTTCTAACCCAAAATGAGAGAAAATGCTCTGCAAATTTACATGTTCTAAGTTAAGTTGGCTAAGCACCGCCTTCGTTCGCCATGGCACATCATATTTACTCATGATGAGATTGATCTTTAATTAAGTCCCCACATTTGTAAGCATTTCGTATGCGCCTCGCCTCTTTTCAAAAATATTTTCTGTTTCCTTACTGCACTTGCCTTAAATTTAAGTATTCTAACAAACTTTACTGATCTTAACCATTTAAACGACCAATGATCTGCTCTAATCTTGCTCATCATGCGCCGCACTGTCAAAGTTTTTCGTTCAAGTTCAAATAATTACAATCTGAACTCATACATTTCATTATATGAAGGCGCAGATTTTTGTTGGGTGTGCACCTGAAAAATTTAACAGAATTAAGAAATTATCTTTCATTTTAAATAATGTAAACATCCTCGAGATACGTTTTAGTCTTAAGTTACACATGAAATACGATTGTGAAAATTTTAGTTACACGAAATTTGAGTTAAAAACGAAGCATTGTAAAAACAATAAATATTTTGCATTTTACATTAAGTCGACGGCCATCATGAAGTCAAACTTACTATTGATATGAACAAAGAGATCCCTTTTTGAGACCAAAAGTATGTAACGCATTGAAGGAAGTAAGTAAGGCCCCGTAAATTATATAGAAACGATCAGGTGAAAAGAGGAATCGGTCTGTCCGTCCTCGCCAATCTATTACAAAAACTATAAGAGCAAGATACTTGAATTTTGGAGGGCAAGCTCATGAGGTTCGGCAGCAGATCAAGTCTGGTTTTGCTTATTGTGCCATTCAATCTTCAGATTGAAATCCGATTGAGAGTTTGTGGAATAGATTAAAGATTTCATTGGGAGTAAAATGTATGGTCTGAGGCCACGTGGCACGGAATGCCGAGAAAGTCTTTGTCAATAAAGTATCTACTTACTTACAAGTCAATTGGAAATGTATTTCAACATAAGCTATCTGCCAACCTTATCTGCTTGTATAATTATTTTCAGCGAAGCGACGAAGATAGTTAGTAGTTCGATTTGTAATTACTCTTTGAGGGCGTTGTCCCGCCCACTTTTCAATCGAAGCAGATTTCATTTCCAGCCAATTTCATATGTATCAAATTTTACACTGCTAGACCAATTGGTCTTAGATACACAATGAGTTCCTATTTTAGCTATATGTGGGTGTGGTGACGCCCATTTTATGAATCAATCTCTAAGCGTTTTAAATGTGTACTAAATGTGGGCGTGAGCGTTAATCTATCTTGTTATGCTTTAAGTTATTTGATGTGCTTATCTCAAAAGACAATCGACAAAAATGTAGCTTTTGTAATTTTTGTACCCGGGGTACCTTCGCGTTTTTACCCCTCACCGCTAAATGATGCAAAATCAAGTTGCGAATGAATTTCGGTTCTATCTCTTATAGTTTTTGAAATCGACATATACCGATTCGGACATATATGTAAGGGTCTGCCACGCTTGTTCCAAGGTCTTACATACGATACTTTATCGATGTGTGCAAAACTAATACTATATATACATAAGGTATTTCTTTATCACACTAACGATTTAAATAATAAAATAAAGTCTTAGAACTTGTTTTCACTGTGCATACTATTTTATATACAATTGTATATTAAACGACGTTCGTATGACCTTTGAACTCTGAGCGATGTATAGCCAATTTAAAGTTGTCATGTGAAGACGAAGACAGGCAAAACAAACAAGCAAACAAACAAGTGAGCCTTTCATGCTAATAAACCAGATACAAATGTCGCATGACGATTGACATCGAACTCCAAAGCACGGAAATTGAAATTGAAAATGATTTCTTGGTGAAATTTGTACGTCAGGCAATGAAAGTAAATTTAATTAAATTAAAAAAAAAAATCAATCCAATTAACAATTAAAATTGGCAGACAGAAAATGTAATGAGATGCTTACAATAAAGCGGCAATTAAATTTTCGATGTGTTTAGACATTGTTGCAAATGAATGCGAGAAAGAAAGGAGGAAAGAAAGAAAGAAAAAGAAAGGAGAGAAACAATCTTACTTCTTGTTGATTGTATACTTAAGTGAATTGATGTTTGTTCGATTTGCCCATTCAAACTTACATTTTTTTTTTTATTTTTTATCTTTTTTTTTTGCAATGTTTATGTATTTGAAGAAAAAAAGAAAATGAAAAAAAAATGGGCGTTTCATAGAAATATTACCTCTTAATAATTGCATATTTGTGTTTATACTTTTTCTTTGCGTTTGCCAACGAAAAACATTTACTTTGTTAAACTTCATTAACGAAGTCGAGTCGAAGTCGCAGTCGCAGTCGCAGCCTATCTGATTTTGACTAGACGTCAATCAGACAAAATAATGTTCTGTTGCGGCGAGTTCATTCATGCGTCATATCGTACCCATTCTCTACATTCAATTCAATGTAAGTACTTGTTCATTAATGCGCTATCAAAACGATCGATTCAGTCGAACCAAGTCGAACTCAACTCTTCGTCAAGTTGAAGTCAGAATATGTTTTTAGTCTCATTCAATCAACACGTAGATTTCTACCAACAGATAGTCGTCTTAGCAAATCGACTGAGTTCGAAAGATCAGCAACGGAAATCTGAAAAAATTGAGGTTAAGAAAGTCAAGCGATTATCAAAGTCAACGCTTCAATTGATTACGTCGCATGTGCCACAAACAAACGCCTTAAGAGATACTTAACTGGCGCTCTACCTCTACAGTTCTTGAGCCAAAGATCCATTGTGGTACAGAGTCGCTAAGAAGTCAGTACACTTTGGTTCCACGAGTATTTTTAATTCTTGGAATATTCAGTTAATTGGACTTGTGTCTTGTGTTCAAATGTAGTAATGAGAATCGCGAGTTCTTTTTATAAATATTTACACATTTTCTGAAAGCTATTCTTATTTCTAAGGCAAAAAAAAACAGAAATAATAACAATAATGTAGTCAAACATTCGGAAATTAGAACCATCGGTCGATACTTTGAAGCATCGCTGTTTAAGAAAGTAATTTTATTTACTGAAAGCTTTATATATAGATATCTCATATATAAATGCGTATCTCATGTGTTCTCGTATATTTCATATCACATATGTGTCTCATATTTTACTTACGCATGTATCTCATAAATGGTACAACTCATATCTGTGAATCTTCCTTCATGTGTCTCATATACTTTTAGATAATTTGTAATATTGTTTGTTTTAAAGTGTAGGCGTGTCAACGCCCTTTGTTGGAAGCTTGTTAATACAAATTAAATGATCTTTTTAAACAATTCAAAGCGTAAAAAGCTTGAAGAGTGCTAATGGCCTCAGAGCTGTAAAAAAAAATGGAAAACAATATAAAGAAAAACCGGCTGCATTTGTATCTTTTTTTTTTGGTATTTTTATTTATTTTTTTTTTTTAGCTTTTATGAAAAATTATTTTTTGCGTTTAATTGTTACAAATGTGAAATTAATTTTGTTTTCATGCTGAGTGAAATCGTTGCCGCATCGGCATTTCTAAGGCCGTTTGGTTCGGATTGGTTTGAGCCCTGCCTCTGGCTCTGGCTCTGGCGGTGGGCCGGGCAGGCTTGTTGGCTTGTTGGCTTGTTGGCTTCTGATCGAAAGTTTGAAAAAGCTGTGGCGTTGAACGTATTTTGTGGCGGCGTTGCTTGCAATGTTGTTCATTGTCACCACTAAATATTTTCATTTCTTTTTTTTCTCTCTTTTATTGTAATTACGCTTCTTTTAATTTTTTTGTTTAAGCATTTCTCCGTTTCTCATTTTACGCGGCACTCGCACAAAGCGGAAAAGCACCTCGACCACATGTAAAGCGTGTTACATAAAAATTAAAGTCACAGTAAAAGCGACTGAGCATAAAAGAACTCGTTTCGATTCATATTCGGACGGTCGGTTGGTCGGTCGGTGGCTCTAATTAAATTTTATTCACTTCTGTGTAACTTATTTTCTACGCAATTGTTGTTATAGTTGTAGTTGTTGTTGTTGTTGTTTTTGGTTTTTAACTTTACGGTTATAAATTTAATTCTGGCATAGACAGATAGATAGACAGGCAAACAGACAGATATCTTGAGAACATTTCCATACACTTTACGATGGGAATAGCACAGGGCGCTCATAAGATCATTTGCTGTCATGTCAAACGACTTGATATATACGCGTATTTTAGTTCGGTGATGTCACTAATATGCCAAAGCGTAAGGTGGCCAAGCAGATTAAGCGATTTAGACGCACTCAACGTCACACTAGTCGGCTCTTTGACCAGCGGCTTTTGACTTTATGTACGCTTCACGAAGACAAACAAGTAAAAGTTGTTAAAACAATGACCTGTTGACATGGTTCTTCATCGACAAGTGGGCAGCACCACGCCCTAGAAGCGATTTCATCTCAAATGGCGCATATATATATTGCTAATGGATTCAAGCTATCTATAAGTGGAAGAACTCTAAGTTCAAAGTAATATTAGTCTATACTTATATAGTATACCGACTTACTCATCCCGAGATCTCCAAAGCTATAGGCCCGATTGAGTTGAAATTTTGCATAGTGACTAATTTTGTGATGTAGACTAAGACTAAGGCTCACTAAGAACGGTGTTTCCAAAAGTCCTGTTCGTTCGGGTATTAGCTAGAATTATATAAAATCGAAAAAAATGTATTTATATTCACTTACAACTTAGGATTGATAACTCAAATTTTGGCAGATTAAAGGGAACATTATGGTGGTGGATAGTAAACAGTCATTGGGTAGAAGTGAAAGACTAAACCATTAATCTTTCAGCGGAAAAAAGAATGAGTACAAAGTTTCATGATAGTGTGAAAACCCGAAGAAAGGACTTACAGGAGTTGGAACCTTTGAAGATTTGGGCAGTCCTTAGAGTTTCTATCTTACTTACAAAAGTTTGGAGTATTGTTACTCGGACAGAGCCAAGAACTTAAAGTAATAGTTTATAGTTTTTTAGACTTGAAGGAGGGAGATGGAATAATTTGTTGTATGCCATTTTGTGAGGTTGTTTTTATTCTAATTCTCCAATCTTGATTATCATTCCAAATAGACTCTATGGGACCTGGCTTCCCTTCACTAATTTATTCTCTTATTCGGCAGTGTATGCAGTGTATAATTCGGAGACAACATATGCGACTTAGAAGTATATTTTTCCTTTCCTTTCCTTTCTTGTATGTCAAAAACTACAAACCTCTAGCTATCTTTATACTTATTATCATATGTACCTTATGGCTTAAGGGTGTATAAGGAGACGTGGCAGCCGTTTCATAGTATATATGTATGAATATTCTTTATATAGAGAAGTCAATTTAGCCATGTCCGTCCATCTGTGATTCTACTTTTTTCTAAGCAAAAAAAGGTTATTCACTCGTTTCCCTCCCGTTAATTATTTGTGGGTGAGATGTGTTTTTTACACAAATTGTAAAAAAAACAAATCGAACCTTTATAAACCATCTAATAAAAGTATCATTTCATATAGGATTTGTATCTCGGAAATACCCGGCTTATTAGTTAAACTCGATTCAGACTTAGCCTTAGGTTAACATTATTTTATTTCACCCTCAAGGTTGTACCCCTCAACATTCTTAAGTTAGCCACTCTTTAATTTACGCAAGCATCCAATTCGAGTACCAATTTATGAAATATATCTCCTCACTTTTGAGGATAAAAATGCAACAGACGCATTTCGAAATAATTTGCAGAAACAGAATTTTCTAACCAAACCATAATTACGAATTCCGAGGATGGTTTCGGTTGACTAAAGAGGTCGTGTGCGTTGTACCTGAAAATGTTAAGTACGGAAATGAGCACAAGAAAAAACTTGTCATTCTTACACATATTCGCATCAGAGGCTTCTGCATGCAATCACTGTCGAATTAGATTTTGATCCAAAAACTTGTTTTGCATCGTCAGCTCACAAATGTTTCTCACACACAGCCGATGATGTATTTGTTGGTTTTCTTTGCAATTCGCTGTCAGTTGCACAAAAATTCTTAAGATTTGCTTAGACTGACCAGAACATCTTGCATTGAAATCAATCTCAGGCTAATTCCAGCAGTTTCTTTCAGTGTCGAGACTGTAATTGTACGGACTTTTTACGCTCCGTGCTATTCGGTCGAAGGAAACAGATAAGCTCGGGTTAAGTCACCGCAAACGAAGATGAACTAAAAAACTAAGACAATGTTGGTCTTGAGCGTTGGTCCTGTGGAAATATTTAGTCTTCAACTAAGTACCTTTGTTTGTACCCTGTGCTCACTCTATAAGGATGTATTAACTTTGTTTGAAACCAAATGTCCGTAAGCCATAAAAGGACGGGAATAAGACCCCATTAAGTATATATAAGGAATGATCAGGATGACAAAAGGAATCAATTGAGTCATGTTACTCCATCTGGCTCTCCGTTAGATACTCAGGACATTAAACTAAAATTTGTAATAAATTCAAGATAATTGTATCAAATTTCCAACAATATTTAAATGAGAAATGTCAAATGAAATATTTTTTTTTAATTTGGGGCATTGCCCAATTATGTTGTCGAGTGTACTTGACTTTACCGCCCTCACTGATTTTTTTTTCTACCATTTTTTAGCAAAAAGTCTTCGATCCGTGAATTAAATAATATTTTTTATTTAATAACTGTAAAATGCAAATTTAAAAAGAATTAAACAAAAAGTTTTCAGATACGATCGCTTTTCTTGTTTCTAATTTCAACTTACATGAAGACACGTATGAATGTATGTATGAGTGTGTATATCAGAGTGTGTGTATATAGAATAGTATAGTCATATGGCATGTGCCACATTTTCGTTGACAATTTTCGTAATCTTTGGCTCGAAGCAAAGATTTCTAGTTAACTGTTTCCATAGTTGGTTCTGTTTTGTTCTGTTCGGTTCTGTTCGGTTCGGTTTGCTTTGGCTTGGTTCGGTTCGGTTCAGTTCGGTTCGGTTCAGCGGCTCAGATGCGTGCTTTCCGAAGGCTCTCGCCGCGAAGCGTGGAATTTGTACATAAAAGCGAGCAGTCTCTAACCACTTATAGCTGTATCTATCATCACTTACGCGCAATACTCATACGAGAGAGACCCATCAACGGCACATCATCATTGTTGTCGTAATCACAATCGCAAGCAATCTCAACTTAATGGCTTCTGCTTTGTTTCTAAAGCGGTGAATGAAAAACAAACGAACAAAAAACACAAAAAAATACAAGAAATATTCGCGCAATAAATTAAGACTAATTATAAAGCATTAAACATTTGAGAACATCATGACTTATGAGTTATTGCACTCCAACATAATGAAAGACAAAAATGACAAATGAATACGAAAATTATTAATTGTCTAGATTTAATCAAAATTCATCATAGATTTTGTATATGAAGAACCAAAGAAACCAGAAAAATGTTTCATATAACGATCCATCCATTTTACACCAAAGACCCCTCTATGTCAGGCACTTCATACCCCTACTAAGATGTGAATCTTAAGTTCCAGGCTCTTCTTTATAAAATCCTTTAGTTCCAGTGAGTCGTTCAAATAAATGTCTACGTAATTTTGTCGAGCAGATCGAGAATAAATGGCTTATGCTTTATATGGTTAGAGATGTCTTCTTCATTGTCTTACAAAGTTCCAATTATAGTTATGCTGGAAGAGTACATATTTAGAAAACTTATGTTCAATGTGACTCACCCTTTAAGTTAGTATTGTAAATAACACTGATATTATGGCAAACGGTATTTTTATAGTTTGGAAAAAACTTGATTCGATTTTTTGGCAAAACATGCAAAACATTTACAAAGCAACTAAAACCAAATAACGATTGTGTACATAAAACTTTGACCCCGGGACTGCCCATTCATAAAAGAGCTCCAGACACAGACAACACCGACAGACGGGCATGTCTCGTTATCAGTAGAATCTTATAGCTTCAAGTTCAATGCTAACCTTTGCCGCAGAAGGTCATATTCCATGGGCGAATAAAAATATATACAAACCCATTAAATTTAAAGACGCTTTGAATATTTTACGAGCATAACCGTTAAGCAGTTAATCGTAATCACCTCGTAAAAAACATGTATCTGTTAATAAATATGAATTTCAACTTCACTTTCAGGCCACACAAATGCCAAAACAGCCAATATAAATTTAATGAGTATTTCACAAGAAGGGAAAAACTTTTGGCGCTTTTCAACTTTTCAAACCTTTCAAGATGACCCTCTTGTCCTTGCCGTGATCAACATGAATATACATTTTTATTTTCTGCTAGAAATTGTTTGTATGCTTTTGTAGAAAGAGCATATTAACTTTGTCATGAAGTTTGCAACGCAGAGAAGGAGAAATTTCCGATATATACATATATAATTGATCAGCTCGACAAGACGAGTTGATATAGCCATGTCCGTCTGTCCGTCCGTATGTCTGTTTCAAAGCGAACTCCTCCTAGAGTTTCAAAGTTAGCAAGAAAATTGAAATGCAGAAAATGTTCTTATTTTTGCAGGCAGCTTACATGTGAAAACCAGCTTGATCGGATTACTATAGCATATAGCTGACATAGGAACGATCGGTCAAAAATAAGGTGTGAGTTTTTGGAGTGATCGCACAATACTTTGCACCGCCCATGTAGAGAAATACTTTAAAATAGGCTTTCTCTGTAAGCAGACGAGATAGAAGATCGCAAAATGTAGTATAGTCAATTGGATTGCTTTCTATAAAACATATTAGAAAATGGGCGTGGCTAAGCCACTAAATTTTCAAAAACGCTTAAGATTTTCATTGGACAGACGATAAAAAGGATTTTCCAATATGAATAATTAGGAAAACGCTTGCGAGAGTATACAAGTTTCGGCTAAGCCGAAAATAGCTCCCTTTCTGGTTTGTTTTCGTTTGTATTTGTTTATCGAAGTGACAATGATGGCTTACAAAACACGTGCATTGAGTTGTTACCCACACTTCGAAAGGTTCGTATTACAACCACAAGTATCACGCATGCTGCATGCACATGACACTACTTTGCCGTTTAATCATTTCGTCGTCGCTGGCTGGATGACTTGGCATACTTTGCTTTGGGTTAACTGAACCTAAAAGTTTGGTGCTACAGCAGGCATGACAACTTGAATATGACACATGTGTTGGTGTGTGTGTGTTTGTGTATGCGTGCTGTATTGTGCGCTGTAGCCTATCGTCTGCACAAGGGCATATTAATTTGTACAAATGTCTGAAACACTGTAAGACAGGTGCGAATGTTTAATTTCTATTTATATAATAAAAACAAAGTTCGCAAATCAAGATTTCATTGTGCGGACCCTATCAAATCCACCACACGTCCCTTAAGCTTACAATTTACATTTTTTATTTGCTTCTTACTTTGAATTTATTTCGAATTGCATTTATTGAATTTTCAACTTTAATGTAACGTATGTTGCTTAGCGAAAAGCATCACATACTATAGTCTAATGCTGAAAAATAAATTGTCTAATATGGCAGAGTTGCATGTGTGAGATGTTTGTGATTGTCACACTCTCAGCAACAAAAGAAAGCACAGAAAAGAGGGCATTATAAAGTCGGTTACTATCAAATAAAACGTTTTGTATGTATGCACATATGTATGGAAGTGTGTGTGCACTCATACATGCACAAGCCATAAGCACATCGCAGCGCAGCACAGCAGCAATGGCAACAGCAACGGCAATAGCAAAATTCATTTAGAAGTGGAAGTTACTCGTTTATGCCGCTGCTGCTGCTGCTGCTGCCAATGCTGCTTCTGCTGCTTTTCCTGTTGTTGATTTTAGTCTTATTCTGTTGCTATTTCTGTTTCTGTTGCTGTTCCCCAGTGACCCACTTTCGAATTATGAACACGCTGCGTTCTTCTTGCGTTACTACTGATCTTCTGGTCGTCGTTGTCTGCTTCTCTGCATTGTCAGCACATATATATATACACATATACATATATAGACATTTGAGATGCTTAACTGCATATGCGGTCGCTCACACACACACACACACACACACTCAAATGGCCAGAAGTGTGCAGGTGTATCTCTTCATAAAATTTTATTCTTCTCACATTTGTGTAAATAGTTTTGCGGAATTTGTGCATACTTGTACATGAAGGTGGCATCGGACACTCCATAAAGTCCATTTATTCTTGATTAGCTTGACGATTCGACGAGTGACGAATCCGTCTGTCTAACTGTCTGCCTGTCTGTTTAAGCTAAATTCACATGACCTCTTTGAGCTAAAAATATATAAAAAATGTGCCATTAAAAAAAGTGTCACCTATCGTTGAAAGCAACAAGTTAGAAGTGCTCAAGAGCTTTAAGAAAAATGAATAAATCAATAGGCGAAAGCGAAGTGTTGTTAAAAATGTCAAACACTTAACATCATTTGATTTTCAATTGGTTGTTTAAATTGTTGTTGAAATTTAATATATGTAGGAAAGTCTCAATTCATCAATCATATGACAGTCAGGCGTTTCTTATGGCGAACCGCCTTACCAGAGAGATGATCATCTTCTAATGCCAAAGATTTCCTGATGTCAGCGTCACGTTCCTTCGCATTTGTACAGTAACAACTTGACTTACTTGAGTACTGGCTCTCCGACAAATCATTCTGCTAACATTAACGCTCACTGGCGATATTTTGCCTCCAGTGATCTTGAGCAATTTCCGTTAGTCTCACCTTTGATTGAAGCTCGAACGAAAGAGAAAGCAGTTGGACGCATCGATGACTTGGCTGTTCAGATACAAGTCCAAGCCCAACATGCGTCAGAAGCTCTACTCGTACAAGACATTGTCAAAATCAACTCGGAGTTATGTCATAGAAGGACTATCGCTTTTAGGCAGGACCAACGCGGCGGGTAATCCTCGCCGACTTCAATGAGGTGCCAAGGCTCATCACGACTGTTCAGTTTGGATAATCATTCCATCTTGCTTGTCATTTCTCTGCCAAGAAACAATTACTTGTTGTCTTGTAAACATTGATCATTGTTCTCCTATGCAGAACTTGTTAATTCAATTTTTTGGTTTCAAACTATATTTGATTAAATTCGAGGATCCGCGATACTTGTGAAAAATACAGGAAATAATTCATTTCTCTAGGAACGATGAGTCACGGTAAGTGAAAAGCCGCAAAATGTAATTTCTGAATGTGTTTTCATAGCCACATGGGTACATCGAAAAGGAGGCCTTGTAGACACCACAAAATGTATGCATATATTCTTGATAACCATCGAAAGAAACGTCAGGAATTTCAAATACCTACAACAGTTGCTTGACATTCGGAAAATACCATTCGGAAAATAAAAATAATGTGTGGTCTAACCCTATGTTACAGAGCCCTATTGCACAGACAATAGTTAAAACAATTCTTGATCAAGTCAACAAGGCAGAAAATACAAATGAAAATCGGCTAATCCCACCACCAAATTAGAAAGAAGCCCCGGCAAGTTGTCCATTACTATTATTTGTTGAACGTAACCTACTGAGCAGAGAGACTTAATGCAAATAGTGGTCTTATAACGCTTCTGGCACGGTGATAGTTTAGAAAACAACAATGGGCATTGGGATTAATGTTGAATTGAACAAATGTTGTTGTTTTTGTATATACAAATGTACATGTAAATACATTGCAAGGTGTTAATGAGTTCAGCAAAAGGTCTTTCAGCAGCCAAGCAGCAATTAGAAAAGACTCAAGATAAGCAGAATATTTCATAATTAGTAGCAAACGCTAAAACGGGAAACAAAAGCCAACAAAATCTAGAAAAAAGAAAATCTAAAAAGAAAAACAAAACAAGAAAGAAGAAAGAAGACCATAGCAGTTTCTGCCTTCGCACTGAAGAAGTTCGCAGCGTCTCTCTCAGTCATACTTCAGGCAGAGTGTCGTCTTGTGGGTGTGGGTGTGTATCCGGTGGTTTCAGTGTGTATGTGTGTGTGTGTGTGTGTGTGTGAGTGCTTGTGCTCTAATTCTGTCACGCTTGAAGGCTACAATTGAATCAAACCGACGCCTCGGCTTGTTGGGATGGCATTGGCGCGGACGTGGCACCGGTACAGGTAACGGTGTGGGTACGGGTGCGCGTGGGGGTGGTGCTGAAGAGGCCGGTGCGGGTGTTTAGCAAGCGATGCCGTAGCAAACTTGAACGTCAAAAACTTTGTAGAAAGAAGTATTGTTTCTGCGAAAAGAACTAATTACGTTGCGACTGTGCAGCACAACAACAAAGCCTGCAACGACAATAATGACAACTGCGGTGAATGGAAATGAGAACCGTTATAATAACAGCATATATTTATGTATGTACTTATGTATATGTATATAGGTATATAATGGGTAAAACAGCCGCCGCTGCTGCTGCTGCCGCTGAGAGACGGCAATGACAATGAGAGTCGTCTATTGGCCGTTTATACGTTCGTTCGTTCGTTTGTCGGAAGATGGGACGACAATAATATGTAACAACAATAATAACCGCATTTGACCCGATTCCATAATGCAAATATGCATGTAGATGTATGTGTGTGTGTGTGTGTGTGTGACACATACTCTACATAGAAGTATGCGAGTAAACAAATTCACACAGGCACGCAAGATACTTCAGTCGTTGGAATATGGTAATCCAAGCATATTCTATACTATGCTCATTAATACAAGTAGTGGCACAGTAGCGTATATATGTATGTATGTATATACATGAATATTAGACCACCTTGAATGACGTTAATTATTGAACGTGTAATTTCATTATTGAAGCTCATAATAAACTGGTACGTGAATGTGCCTCTCGGCCAATCAACCGGTCAATCAATCAATAGTCTATCAAGCTGGTCAAACAATCAATTCTACATGCGTATCAATACATGCATGCATACATACATATGTACGTATACGTAACGATTTTTTTGTAGTTTATTGTTTTATTAAAAAATTGCCTCAAATTATATATTTTTCAATGAAAATTAACGATTATTTGACACATAGTGTGTCATGGTATTTCACCGGATGGAAAAAAATAAAACTCGAAATTCGGAAGGTGAATTTGTGAGCCCCGGTAGCAGATCAAGTTTGATTGGTTTTGAACCGCGCCTACTCCTTCACACCCTCCCTATATCACATGTATCACACGCCGCCGCACAAAATAGCGTACCACGAAATGCCCCCTCCTTCATTGCTCCTCAAATACTCTCTTTGTAAAAAAAAGCTTTATCTCGTAGACTAAACGAGTTGAGATTCTTCTATTTCGTACATGAGCTCAGTACTCATACATATACTCTGAAATTCCATATCCCAAAATACCCTTCCCCACACTGTTATCCCTCAAAGGCCATCAAAGTGAAATGTTCAATTACTTACATATATAATATTAACTTATAGTATATTAACTTTGTCGCAGAAAAGAGGAGGTGTCTCCGCCAATGTACAGCATAGCATGGCGAGACGAGTTGATAATCCCATGTCCGTCTATTCATTTATCCGTCTGTCTGCTTCAATAGCAACGATATCGGAAGATGCTGGCAGCTTAATCGGATCACTGTCCAAAATCCGCCATAGGAACGATTGGTCAAAAATGAGGTTTTTTCTTGAAAATTGTGTGTTTTTAGAGATATCGACTCAATCTTTTGCACAAAAACTTCAAGATCGTGCTACTATAGCATATAGCTCCCATAGGAACGATCGGTAAAAATTAATTTTTTTGTTATTGAATATAAACAAAGCTAACTTTGCAAATACTTGTTTTTATTAATGCTTGACAATATTCCAAGGTTTTATAAGAATCGGACATAAGGGCGTGGCACCGCCCATACAGAGGAGAACTTTAAAACGGGCTTTCTCTGTAATCAGACGAGATAGAAGGTTGCAAAATGTAGTGAAGTATGACTTCTTTTTTTCTTTAAGACAAATTAGCAAATGGGCGTGGCTACGTCCCTAAACATTCGAAAACGTAGCTGATTCTTATTGGTAAAACGATAAAAAGGTTTTTCCAATAAGAATTATTGGGAAAACGTTGCCAGAGTATACAAGATTCGGCTTACCCCAAAATAAGTAGCTCCCTTTCTAGCTATTAATGATGTACTACAAGCATATTGGAAAGCTCCATATGATTTGAGCATGAAGGCGTGAAGCATGCGCGAAAGAAGACTGTAAAAGGGAGTGTAGCATGATTGGGTTGTTTCTTTAAGACAAATTTAAAAAACGGGCGTGGCTGCGCCTCTTCTTCTCTAATAATGTATATGTTTCTAATTGGAACAACTATAATATAGGGTTTCCAATAAGAATGAATTGAGAAAATGTAAGAGAATTGCTTCCCCTCTTGTTTTTAAATGGTTTTCCTGAAATGTTCATAAATGGTTTTGAGACTTAAACGTGGCCCTGCCCATCATGGATAAAGAGTACAAAATTGTCGAGCATACGCGACATTCCCGTGCCTGCTGGGTTCCTTTTTTGGTAGTCCCTTGCAAAGAAGTTGCCTTGCATTTTTGCTACAGACGAACTATTATTATTATTGTTTTTATTTTTCATGCGTTAAACTGAGCTTGGATCATTCTTGCGATTTTAATATTCTGCCATCAAAACGCATGCAATGTTTTCTGCTTATAATATTTTTTTTAGAAATTTTGCACTGACGTGAATGTTCTTCGTACTTACTTATAGATACTATATGTATGTATGTATGTTATGTGTGTGTGTATCTTACTTTTTCTTTAGAAGGCTTAGAACTTTTGCAGACTCATCAAATTCTCTTCACAAATGACTTAGTAAGTCAGAGAGAATTAAGTTAGTGAGTGTGTACGAATACGAATACGAGTCAGCGACGGCGACGGGGACGGGGACGGCGGCGACGTTGACGGCGATGGCGATGGCGGCGACATGCAAACTCATGGGCAGCGTGACTTGTGTAATTTAAATTGACTTTAATGATATTGCTGGCGGTTGCTCTGATGTAGAGGTTATGGCCATCGCTTGCCGATGATAACGTTTTTGATGATGATAATGATGATGCACAGTCGTAAGTTGTGATCGCGTCTAACGACTTCAACTCGTTGCTGTCCGCATGTAATTGTAATTGTAATAGGACAAACATTCTCTTCTTCTGCTTCGTTTTCTATCTTTTTTGTCTTTTCTTTCATAAAGACTTGCAAATTTCAATCATCAAGCACAAAATCAATTGTGAAAAACTCAAGAACAAGAGGATACACTCATCCAAACACACAAGCTCATACATACGTACCCATGTAAGTATGAAGATACAAAGTGAAACATTCCGCAAGCACACATTTCATTATACGCTAATGTCATCATCTTTATTATAGCTCATAAAACTCAGTTCACAGGTATCAACAAGGGCCCCTGGCGATACTGACGGAGCTACAGCCGGCTCGCACAGTGTCCTCCAGCTAAAATGAAACCCTTTTGTTAAAGACTTTATATCCGGACAGGAGGGCAACAAAAATACAATTTTTCAGAATTTACCAAGAGAGGTTCTTTTGGTTTATTAGAGAAAAGTTTGTACACAAATAATTGCTGTTTTACTACACACCAAACATAGTTTCGACAGATGAGAAATAGTTCTCAGTTAGCGAATTCGGATCTAGTATTTGAACTAGACAACAGTGATAACAAAAACGAAGAAATATCAAACCGAATTTGAAAAATCAGAAGATTTCGTTATTATAATGAACTTTCTTGGATTTGATCGTGTGCTTCAATATTCTTAAATAGAAAGGGCAGTTAAATCGTGTATCATCCGTATCTCAAACTGTGTCTCAAACTAACCCTGAACCACCGGCTATAACACTGTGTGTCTGATATAATAAGTCTATGTAATATTTAAGATTGATTGCAACAAAACTTACAGACAAACAAGCAGGTCTAGTATTGCTGATGAGAAATGTATCTATATATTTTGTATGGTCGTAGATGTTTCCTTTAATGTAATATAAACTCCATGACAAATGTATAATCTTATTGGTAGTAAGTTTGTTTAAGATTCTGGAGGGTAGCAAGATTCCACAACGTAAAGACAAGGATGGAGACATGCTCTTCCGTATTCAACAATAGTTCTCGGAAATTATGAATGCTGCTAAGAGATACTTTCAAATTGGCAGGATAGTCTCTTAAGGTATTTGTGCCACGCCAACCGCCCACTTTTTAAAAAGCTTTAACTCGAACACCAGAAAATATTAAAACTTATAATTGATATTAGAGATATAAACCTCAAAATTCGTTTATACATACCCCTTTAAAATTTATACCACAAAATTCCCATTTCTTCTCATTGTCACCCCTCGAATGACCCTTAAGTTTAAATTCTTAATATTTATACCCTGTATAAGAAATAGAGACTTGAGATTTGGAGGATAGACTCATGCTGCTTGGCAGCAGAGCCATTTTGAACAGTCCATGCCCACTCCTTCCCTCCTACCCAGCGCCACCCACTTTTTAAAAGGGGTGTAACTTGATTATCAGAAGCGATAGAAACAAGAAAGACGGTATGAAGAATCATGTGTGCAGGGTATTATATGGTCGAGTATTATACACAAAATGTTTCTGAAATATTTGTAACTTGTTTTAAATTGGACCACAATTATTATAATTATTAATGCTTTCTTTAATGATTATATCAAAAAAAAGAAACATTTGTTCCTTTAAATTATAATATACTTGCAATTTGTTTAAAGGTTGTTTATTTTTTCACTCCATTTTGCGAATGAGATAACAAGGGTCTAGTCATGATATTTTCTGGTGATTCGATATTGGCTCCCCTTTGTGAAAAGCTGGCTATGCCTTTGTCTTAGTTTTGGCTTATCTAAAGCAACACATTTGGCAACATTATTTTAATAGGAGATGCGTTCATCGGTTCTCTGACAAAAAAATTGCAGTCACAAAAAAACATTTTAAAGAACACAAAGCAAAAGTATTCAGTATTAATTCCATGGTCGCAGCCCAAATGAATAAGTTTGGAAGGTGTACCGTTTAAGAGCCTTGGGAGTTTAAAGCTTTCAACTTTGCAATGCAATTGAGAACAAGATGATTTGCGTTGTGGTCAAAATCGAATTTGATTGTTGCTTCAATCAAATCAACCACATTAGCCCGCATTACTGTTGCTATAAAGATGCTTTTTTGTTGAGTTACAGTTTGCATTAAGCAAACTTTTGCATTGCAAGCGAAACTGTATACTTTGGATGTCTGTTTATGGACTCCTCTCGTTTAGAATTAAACTTCAAGTAAATCTTTCAAAGTATATTATTTGAAATTAAAAAAATCACCAGTAGAAGGCCATCTTCGTCCTTCCAAAAGATTGAATATTATTGCCGGCTTTTTTTTTCGTGCCACACTTTTTTCCGTTGGAATCTAATTTCTCTTTATCTTAATACATTTTACATTTCCATTTTCATTGTTATACCTTATTGGGTTCCAAACATATAGCAGCTATTGGTTTTGGCAATAAGTGGGCGCTACCATGCCCATATATTGATCAAAAAAGTTTTCAGGCCACCCTATGAAGTCTCAAGTCAATTGGCTCAAAAACAGAAACAAAAATGTTACCATAATGTTACCACACAGCTGCTTGAGACGAAATGTATGTAACACCCAAAAGGAGGAGAGTAAGACCCCACAAAGTTATTAGATGCTAGATCAGGATTATAAGACGAGTTGATATAGCCATGTTTGTCCGCCCGTCCGTCCTCAGCAATGGTGTACTGAAACTATGAGAGCTATAAAATTTAAATTCGGAAGATAGACTCGTGTGGTCATGCACTTCTTAAAGTTTGATGGAATTTTCGCAACGTCCACTTCATCCCACCTACAAGCACCGCTTACTTTTTAAAAGGTCATAGCTCGAACACCAGAAATATGAAAATTGGTTAAAAGGCTCACTAAGTATAGCTCAACAAAAAATACCACGTTTTTTCTCTATCCCCTTAAATTCCCCCAAAAAAAATGTTTTCTTAAAATTCCTATAGCTCCTAAACTGTAAAAGGTACGAAGAAATTTTGTAAGCAAACTCATCAGAACTGCATACCACAAAGTAGTGAATTGTTGCCCCGAATAGACCAACAAACAGAAATTGTTCATAAAAAACGCTTTGAGCACTTCTTTATCTTATTTAATACAATGCTTTATAACGAAAGCAGTACTTTGTAAGTATGCAATGCTTTTTTATTGATACTGACAGCATTGTAAGCCCTGCCTTACCAATGTGAAGTCACTGTGACTTTTTCAAAAAGGTGATCGGCACAAAAAACCCAATGACTCTAAAACCTCTAAGTTTTGTCGACGAAACACAGACTATATCTTAAATACTCAATAAACGCATCTCCACACATTGTCGAATGTGTTGGTTTAGACAAGAAAAACTTAGGGTAACTCAATATGTGCAGACAACATTTATTAATGTAGCGTGTTATGGAAAGCGAAAATGTAAGGAAGATACCGTTTTTCATATTAGCTTCAAAAGTAATATTTACGTGACGCATGTCTCAATGAAACCAGACTACTTTCGCGGCGCATTACTACTACATTTGTTAATTTGAATCAAATGGAAATGTAACAGTCAGAATTGCCAATTTTCCAGGAGAATTGGATTAGAATCATTACATTCACTTTTGGGCACGAATGTATTATATTCTACTTAAAGTTGGAAACATTTTTTTAAAAGCAAGAATACCCGCTGTCAGCTGTTGTACAATTTTTCCTGCAATTGAAAAGTAGAGACTGAAAAGTAGCCATAAACGGTGGAAACATAAATAATCAATAAATAATCGCAATGGTAACAGTATTGTGACTTTAAGCAAGAATAAAATAAAAACGCTAAAAAAATAAAAAGTGTTATTGGAAATATGAGATAACTTTAAATTTCGAACAAGGATATTTAAATTTTTCGCCAAATTTACATTTTTATGATCGGACCTGCTTTTGTGATAGCTTGTAAATAACAACTTCTTTGCTTGTGGCAAATACTATGGACTGATGTTACCTTACTTATTTCATGGCCCATTTTATCGTTCGTCGGATTTTATAACTGTTTTCGTTGACCTGTAAAAGTCATGTTTCCTTTTATGTTTTTTCACCTAATGTGTAGATGAGTTTTCTGGACCAATTGGTGTAATAAAACAACATGTGCAACGGCAGAATCAATTTGCGATAATAAATGTAAAGTCATAAAGACGTAGTTTAATAACTTAAAGTAACGTCGAACCATAGACTGACTGGTAAGGCCTTCCTGACCAGATTGCATCATTTGGCGCAATTCGGTTTGGAAATCATCATCGAAACACGTTCACTCGAAAGCTTGTTCGACGCCGTCGGTGTTTCGTCGTCTTTTTGCTTGAATGGGCGTCGGGCCGGTTTGGTCATTTGCGAATCGGCGCCGTTCAAAGCAATTGCAGGTTTTCGTTTTTTATACAATACACTTCACCCAACAACGAAGCCTGTCGCATGCGCAGAGTGTGGCTTTGAATCAACTATAAAATTTCGGTCTAAAACTTTGACGTTTTGTGCACCTAAAAATTAATACATTTGCTTGTTGGCACGTTCGTTTCGGTGTAATGCACATGTCCCGATTACACACAATTATACCCTACACATCTGAATTTAGTCTGTATTGCATTTATCGACACAAAACCAAAAGACATTACGAAAAATATACTTAGACATATCGACGTATCTCTAAATGAAAGCAATGTACTCATGAGTATTCAAAATAGGCGTATTATAGTCTGTGCTTACCGTTTAGACTTGAGGTGTCGAAAGATACCTTTCCCACTCTCTTGTATATTGGAGGAGTACTGGTTATGTTTCCGAAATTTCTTTTAAATTTTTTTTTAATTCTTATGTAATTTACAACGTCATCACAATGAGCTTGATTTGTTATATTATTACTTCAACCTTTTTTTTAATTTCAATTTATTGATATTCGTATTGAAGATATGTTTCAAGTAAAACCATGGGAGACGATGTTTTTTGAAAGCAAATTGCAAAGTTTTGATGGGTGAAGCGCATAAAAGGTTGCGCATGGCCGACGTTTTCTATTCGCTTTGGTGTTGATCTCTTTGCTGGCAGGCATGAAACTGGTATGCACGACATTCATGTTCGGGTACATGTATTCTTGATATGCTGGTCAAGCCAAATATTGTCCGCCATTGTGTGTACTCAAACTAGTTTCCACATCATCCTGGCCTGAATATTTTTATACTCTTCACATAGTAAATAGTATTGTAACTTTGTAACGAAGTTGGTAACACCCAGAAGGAGACATCTACGACTATACAAGGTATATGTATTCTTGATCAGCTCGACAAGACGAGTTAATATAGCCATGTCCATCTGTCTGTATGTATACTATCTCCTCCCACAGTTTTGAAGCTATCGAACTGCAATTTTGTACAGACCCTTGAATTTTATTACCATAAATCATTGGTCAGAAGCAGCATGATCGGACCACTGGAACTTAAATCGTTGTATGAAAAACTTTAGAAAAAACGATAGAGGGGCAAAAATTTATCATCATAAGGGGCGTCAATTTAGTCAAAGATATTAAAAAGAAATGCCTAAAATTTCAGACAAAAAATTTCTGGAATTCTTATTATGATATTGATTATTATTGGTATATATGATATTGAATGGAAATGAGATCTGTTTCGATTGAAAAGTGGGCTGGGCAACGCCCTAATACAGCCGTTACAAATTGAAGGTACAGGATATGTCGAAGTCGAGTACTCTTGTCTGTAATTCACTACTGGTTTATATTTGTATTGAAGAAAATGAAATTGAACCTACTTCAAAAGAGGGCACATATATGTATCTCTGGAACAAAGTGGCGTCCAACAGAGAGAATTGGTATGTTTTCCATTCGATTAAAATGAAATGACAAATGGAGACGACGTTAAAAATGTAGGGTATTTAGAGACCAGCCATTTCTCTGAATTTTCATTAGATTTGTTGTGCGAATTACATGAGTTGCGTTTGATTACAGTTTTTGCGTGAAAGGCATTGTTTACTACTCATTTGATTTTGCAATGCGTATTACATACAATATAAATAAAAGTTTTTGTTTCTTCAAATATTAATTCGATTTTTTAGCAAAAGCGTTAGAAAATACTCTTACACATGTATCTGTGAGCAGGCATGTACTTTAATCAACATAAAGTCAAATTTGCCACTTGACGAACAGTCGCTGAGCCAATGCAACATGCCTCTCGCACTCTTCGGCACCACTGACACCACCAGACCAGCTGAGGAGACCGGACCAGTCATGCAGAGTGCTCCGCACATGTCGTTTCCATTTGTCTGCCGCTGTTGACGACATTGGGCAGCTGTGTGTCCGAGATGAAGGCGGTTTGGCCGCTTTAGCAATTACTGACTGTGTGGACCGGACCGACTATTCGCATTTCGGGTTGCAACACTATTTACAGTTGTATGCGTTATTTTGCGATTGTATTTCATTTCACATATCTACGTTCGTTCGTTCGTTTCTTGTTGCTTTTCTTTTTTTTTTTTGCATTAAAATTTAAGACTAAAAATTCGTTATTTTCGGCTTTATCGAAACTTTTATACACTGACAAAAATACTTGGCTGCAAGCAGTGCAGCGCATTGAACTTGCAGTGCTAGTGTGTCATACGTCTTGTATGGCGGCAAGTAACATAAGCGCTTTCAATATTCAACAGCCTGGACATCAAATATTTGCTGAGCTCCTCTGCAAAACGGACCGAAAACAATAAAAATGGAACGAAACGGAAAACGAAAAAAAAACGGACATTTTGGACAGACAGACATGGGTATATGGATATGGTGCCATATACTATATGCGAAGCGTATTGGAACTCTGTCATAGGCACTGCCAAAGCTTTCTTCGTTTCTTGTCTTTGTTTGCATGCCTTTTGGTGTATTTTGCTTTACTGTTGTCTTTGCGTCATTTTCTTGTGTTGCAGTTTTAGCTTCAAACGCGATGATGAGCGTCGACTCCTGATCAGTTTCGGTTTTTACTTTCATCGCTGCGGTTGTTGTTTTTTTCGGGCGTTTTGGATACGTTTACTGTTTTGCTTGCGCTCAGTTATTTTTTTTTTTATTTTTTGCTTATTGTTGGACTTGTATAATGGAAACATAACATAACAGTATAGCAGCTTGAAACAAGAGCAAAACAAAAACGCTCAAAATAATAAAAAGTGTTGTTGGAAATATGCGATAAATCAAAAGATCTCAAACTTGGAACTTTTTTAATTTTTCGCCAAATTTGCACTTTTATGATCAGAGCCCATTTCGTGTTAGCTTGAAAACTATAACTCCTTTGATTGTGGCAACTACTATGGAATGCTGTTACCTTGAGTATTTCATGGCCCACTTTATCGTCCGTTGGTTCTAATAACTGTTTTCGTTGACCTGTAAAAGTCGTGTTTGCTTTTATGTTGTTCCACCTATTATGTAGATGAGTCTCCAGGACCAATTGGTGTAATAAAACGACATGTACAACGACAGAATCAATTTGCGATAATAAAGTAAAGTCATAAAGGCGCAGCTCAATAGCTAAAAGTAACGGGCAACCATTGATTGGTAAGACCTTCCAGACTAGATTGCATCATTTTCGGTTTTCCTTTCATCGCTGCAGTTGTTTTTTTGCGGGGGTCTTAGTTTATTAGTTAGCTTATACGTTTATTGTTTTGACTTTTTTTTATTTTTTTTTTTATGATCAACAAAAAGTGCAGTGACGCTTCATTTAAAAGACACGTTTTCTGTTTTATTGACGATTTACTATCCAACAACGTGTTTTTGCATTTCCGTTGCCGACTTTCGAAATTTCACAATTCTTCATTTACTGAAGTTAAAAAAAAAGATTGTTTTGTTTTTGTTTTGGAACCTTTGCTTTAAGTCAATTCAACTAAATGAGAATCTAAGATACAAGTAATGTCCATAAAGTGTCTAAAAGAGGGGATTTTATATTTCTGAACCATGAAAAAATAGCTTGAGTTTGTATTACTTTTGATAAACTCAAGAAAAGGATTTGCCTATTAACTTATTTATCTAAGCTAGTCATTTAGTTTTGAGATACCATATTCCTTTGGCCGTTTGAGCCTGATGTGTATATTATACACTGGTCTGCTCTATTTACAAGTAAACATATAATTACAATGAAAACTCCCTGCGTCGATATCCGACTGTAATCATTCTTTTGTCCGTCCAAGGAAATGTGCGTTCAACGGACTATAAGTGAAACTACAAAAGTTGTCTAGTCATGAGAGATATTCGCCTGCGGGAGCTGTCAGTAAACATAGCTTTCACTCTCTATACACATGTACATATGCCATTGATCAGTATAAGGAGATTTATATAAGGTATATTATTATACACATATCAGTCCGTATGATCGGTCGTTCATGTGTCGCCCAGAGTCTTTCACACAGCAATTGTAATGCCAACAAGTACGATTAATAAAAATCAGAAAAACATTTGTTATATGCTTCAAGCCCTGCTTCAGAGTATTATAGAAGAAGAGGAGGAAGATCCCATAAAAAAAAAATATTCTTGATCAGGACGACAAGGCAAATGGTGCTCGGATACCACAAGAGCGAAAGACTTGAAATTTGTATGGTAGACTCGTTGGACAGCAGTTCAAGATTAATTGGTTGAGTGCCACGCCTACTCACTGTCACCCACTATTTTAAAACGACTATTAAAAAACGATAGAAACATACAAAATCGGTTAGAAGGCTCAGCAAGCATACAAAATGACATTCTACAAATAATCTATATCTCCTAAACTATTAGAGTAACGAGCTTAAAACTTCGTATGTAGGCTCAGTCTCCTCACCTCTTTCAAGCTGCATACCACAAAATACCCCTCACTCCGCATTGTTCCCACACAAATGCCATCAATGATTTTTAGATCTCGGGCGTGGCACCCCCGACCGTATTATATGGTCGAGTATACACACCGCCCTCAGTGGTTTACTCCTCTCTTACCAGAAACTCTCTCACTATCTTGTTCTCTCTCTGATGTCAAGTGTGTTTTCGAATTTGTGTGCCTTGTATTTTCACAATAATCGTAAATCGAATTGCGAAAATCAAAGAAAATTCATGCCATTACATAATTTGTCAAGTTGAACCGCAAGTTTGCCAAACGACAACATTTTTCTTCTTTTTTTATTCAATTTATTGCCGCCGATTCGAAACACGGATATTATATAACAACTGGTCTCTGGTCCTGTCTCAAAGGCAGGCGATGTTGGTTCGTGCACTCGTGCCATCAACAAGTCTAACATGTTTTATTAGGAAAACGAATAACTTTTCACTTGTTGTTGGGGTTGTTGTCTTATTTCTGTTTTGACGCCACAAGTGTCATGGTGAAAAAGAGACCATTGACTAAAAAGAGAAACGAAACGAAACAAAACAGTGAGAAAGAAAATGTTGCCAAAGCAAAAGCACAATTGAATTTCGTAAATAATGTCCACAGACATTAGAGACAAATCGATCTTAGGGAACGTACGCAAATAACTTGACCCATTTTTGAGACTTTTTTACCAACCTACTCTAGTTCACTAGTTCCCCTCCGTCGCCTGATTTGTTGATGAGGGTGCAAGGCTTTTTTGTTTGCCAGTTTCTAATTGTATTCGCTCGTCCAATATGACTCACCCTGTGTTCACTATGGATGAATAGGATTCAATAACTTTCAAATGTTGGCTTACAGTGTTGTTGTTGTTGTACTCTTACAGCAATTGAAGCAAATTAAGTTAACAACTTAACGAGAATGCATGTTTCCCAATGGAAAAATAATTTAATTGAGTAAAAAACAAAAATTAAATAAAAATCAAAACAAAAATAATCGTTTGCAAAATGTGTGAACCAAATCGAACAAATAATCGACAACAACGGCAACGTTTTGGAATCTTGAAGGAAATTGGAATTTCATTGATAGTCTTGATTGTAATGTTTGAGCAAACGACGCAAGAAAAATTGAGTGTGAATTCGTCATTAACGACGGCATTGACGAACCAATCAACACGTTTCGTGCCACATCGCTTCACAAGCAAAAACAACATAACGATTCTACATGAGGTACACGACGTCAACGACGACAATGGTGGTGGCAATGCCGATGGACCGATACTGCTTCACACCGATGAGATACTCACAGTGCCGTTGCCGCTAAAGCCCGTAAAGAAGAAGCCTTACATGCAGTTCGGTAAGTCATTGCTTGCCACTGAGTACGAACAACAACCGCATCCAATGAAGGAATACGAACTGCATCCCGTTACATTCGACTTCAATCTGGGCGATCTCGAAGATCTTGAGGATCACGAATCGTTTAAGAAAGGTGATCTAAGCAGCGAGGAACGTCATTTGCTGCGCAATGATAACGACGACGGGCTTACGTACACAGAACGTTCAAATTTGGAGATCGATATTGAAAAATTGCTTGAAAATTCGACAGGCATCAATCACATGAGCACATCAACTATTGCGTCTCCAACAGTTACATCATCATCATCATCATCACCAACAACAACAGCAACAACAACAGCCATAAGTAACACTCCAACCACGACGACGACGTCGACGACTACAGTCGGCACTTATATACTCAAAATACTCAAGACGAAGTCTTCGAAAAAGGGTCGGGAACTGATCAAGAGCGATGACATTTACACCAAAGGCATTAGCAGCAAGTTGAACAGCATCAGTCGTTATCTCAGTCCAGAGGACAGCACCAGTATTAATGCCAGCATAGATAGTTTGTACGTCGCTGCTAATTACTTTCAGATACTGACCAATCTCTACGACCACTTCTATTGGCAGCCATCGGAGATACGCACCAAGGTACGCACCGGTTGCGGCTTAGAGATCCAGGCCTATCTCACTGCACTACACGCGAACTTGGAGTGGGCCCAGAGGGGTGAGTAAGCTCGTTGCTAAAGAGAAAGAGAGAGGGATAGTCGACACAAGCACTTTTTCATTTTGGCAAATTTTTCAGCTTACGATGTGTCTGGTCGTTACCGCGGTCAAGTACTTTTTGGCAACGACAAATGGCTGGGTCAAATAACCTTCTGCACTGAGCTGAACAATCCGCTGAGAAAGGACGAACGTCGACACTTTGAGTTCGAGTTCTTTGTGGCCGACGTGGCGATCAACTTGCAGCTGCCAAAGACGCTGGTAAGTTAGCACCGGCGCCGTTTAAGGCTTCCTCCGCAAAATGGACATGCGTCTAATGTACGACGTTTTTTCAAGTAGCAGCTCGTGCTAAGCATCGGCGAATGTCTGCCAAAGTCATGTTCGGCGCAGGACGTCAAAGCTATACTTATGCTCGATCCACACGCACAAGTGCTGGCCGCCAGTCGCAATGTAACGAATACAGCAAACGGCACGCACACACAGGTCACGACGGCGCTGAGCATTCTGCAAGTGCGTCCAGTGCCCGGTGGCTTTAACATTTGGCACGAACTAAGATTTCAGGTTTTCATGTAAGGCACGAAGCAAGGCATTTGACACTTACTTAAAAAGCATTTTTAACATTACAGTAGCATCGTGTCGACGCTCTTCGTTGTTGTGCTTGCCGCGTCGCTGTACAAAATGAAGCTGAACCAGCGTCAACACGCTGCGACGCCAATCGAAGCGATAAGCGCGAAATTTGATGTTGGCATCGGCAGACACACGGAGGGCTGCGGACATGACGCCGCCTACTGTGGCCGCGGATTCGAACTATTCCAAATGCGTACGCTGAATGAGAATAACAACGGCAACAACGAGACCGAGATAGATATGAACGGGAATAAGGGCATTGGACCGCCGGCGTCGTCGCCCATATCGGGCCGTATGTCTGTGTCGAGCAATATCGTTGATGTTGAGAAATCGGTGGATAAATCGGAGACAGTTAGTTGTGCGGGCATGACCGGCGTCACCGGTGGCTACGATACGAAGGTGCAGCTCGGTGAGTTAACTCGAAAGAGCTTCTTGTGATCGCAATAATTGAGTTATATTTTACTTATAGGACTACCGCAACAATTGTTGCTTTGCTTTGCATTTCAGATAAACGCCGGCGTCATCATCAACATTGACAAAGCAAAAGAAGTAAGTCTGCCTATGTGTAATTGTGTAACGATTTTCCTGTATTATAAACCACACCACACACTCACTCCATCCTTCTTCAAAAACAAAAATGTATCTGTTAGACACACACAAGCTGCTTGCACGGCCTGCGTGTCATCTCGTTGCTCTGGACGATTATGGTGCACACATACTTGCAGATGTTTGCCGTTGGTGAGAATAAGGTATTTGTATGATATACCCGACCACTGTGCCCCGACTACTAAAAATATCAAATGCCTGCTTCTTGGTCGTCGGCCCTGGTGATCAACAGTTTCAGCGCATCATTGTCGAACGATCGTGGGCGTATCAGATCGTTGGCAACGCAACGTTTTCGGTTGACACATTTTTCTTCTTGAGCGGATTGCTTGCCACACTACTTTATTTTAAGCAAGACAACAAGCATTCAATTGAGACAAAGCCATTTGCCTTTCAAAACTTTTTCGACACCGCAATGATGGTCCTTTACCGTTATATACGCCTCACACCCGTCTATTTGTTCACCGTCTTCTACAACGACTTTGCTGTTAGGTGAGTGCTAATCTACTTTCCTGAATACATACATACATACATCATTCTGTCAAAAAAGTTTACGTTAACGGTTTTTGTCTAAATTAAATACGCCTTTTACTTGTAAGATTATTAGAGCTTAGCAAGAGTGCAATCTCTTCCATTAATAGGAACATCAAATGTTCATATAGTTAATAACTTTAATAACTCTTTAACTGGAACTTCAAGGGAAAGTACAAATTTTTGGGAAACCAAACTTCGACTTGTCGAGGACTACAAGATAATCTTTTTCAACTTAAAATGACTTAATATTAATTTTAATATAAAATATGAACGATGGGAAATTCATTACTTTCAAATGAAGAGTCTTCCGGACAAAATTATAAATTTGACCGTGATTTCGAGATAAATATTCCGCTAAATTTATAAATAATTATAAATTTATAAAATTATAGTTCGAGTTACAAAGCGTGGAATTCAGCATAGGAAAATGATGTTCAGTTCGAGTTATAGCGTCGAAAAAATTCGAGTTTTAGGGATTTTTGTACTTCAATTAAAGGGATTGATTAATTTATTTTTCTTCAAAAAAAATTCAAGTTAATTGGGTCCGATTGAAAGAGGTATTATTATTAATATTAATAGAAAGGTGAAATATTTAACGCCGATTGTAAGTACGTTTCAAAAATAAAGGTAAGATCGACTTATATTGAAAGCAAGTTTAGCAACTATTTTCCAAAATAAAGGCGCGCACGTAAACATTTTTGACTGTACATCCACAAAAGTAATCTAACTTCACTTTATTGTATTTCTGCTTGAAGACAAAGAATGGACTCATCTGTTTTTCAACCATCGAAAATTGAATACATCACATGTCGAAAGTATTGGTGGCGAAATATACTATATGTAAACAACTTCTTTCCCATACAAGAGGGCTGCATGATCTGGAGCTGGTACATGGCCAACGACATGCAGTTCTTCATTATGGCCGCAGTGATTTTGGCATTCTCACGGAGGCATGTTTGTTCATTTCTGCTGCGACTTCTTGAATTACTATTGGCAATAACATTCAGTTTTATCTTATTCCTTAAGGTACTTTAAGATCGTGGTTATCATATTGTGCGCATTCTTGGTGAGCTCATGGGGCGTGTCCGGCATCATTTCGCTACAGCATCACTATACGCACAAGGTGGCGTTACCCTTCGAATCGTTTGATTATCTTTATGACAAACCGTGGCAGCGCGTTGGTGCTTATATCATAGGTAAGTTCCGTACGGTTCAGTTTATATATCGAAGACGGTTGAAAATGCAGTGTGCTTTTTGTAATTTCAGGCATGTTCGTTGGCTATGTACTTTATAAAGTGAAGAGCCCCCCAAAGGTTGTGTCACGCACGAATCGGCTGTTTTGGGCCGGTAGCTTGGGTCTCTTGGTGCTAGTCGTGTTTGGCGTCTGGGACGGCGAACTGAGTCTGGTGAACACAGCTTTCTATGTCGGCGTGGGTCATTCTGCGTATGCCTTTGGCCTGGTTTGGATTGTGCTCTCATGTTGTTGGGGTCTGGCGCCCACTGTAAATCGCATACTATCTTGCCGCGTCTTCTGGCCAATATCGCGCCTCACTTATTGCACATATCTTCTGCACCCCACAGTAATGTTTATTCTCTCATCTTACTTAAATGGCACGACGCATCTGACGAGCACAATGATTCTGACTATGTTTTTGGGCAACGCTGTTATATCTTTTGCTGTAGCCTTCATGGTATCGACTTTGTTCGAAGCGCCTGTGATAAGACTGCTTAAGATATGCTTCAAGAAATAGCATCCATATGCTTTCGTTTAGTAAGTTACAGGTATAAATATGTATATGTATGAAATTCCATGTTATACTTATATAGTTGTTGTTTAAGAATGTGTATTTTATATTAGATGTTTTTATAATTAAACATGTTATTGTATTTAATTCTGATTGAGCTGAGGATAAAACGAGTCATTGTATTGTTCAAAAGGGCAATTATCTAGAAAGTCTTCTACCATGTTGTTGACTTGAGCTATCCTGTTCCTTGACATTGTCATCTATACCGTTTGATTCGTGTTAATGGAAACGGTGCCATATGGCTGAAATTGGTAGCCTCCTTCTGAAGATTTATAATTGTACCCTATACACACCGTGTATCGGAGTATATTAAGTACGTTTGAAAGCGAAAGTACGTAACGTATAGAATATAATTGTGGACTTACCTGTAAATACAGCCAAATAGTCCTAATAACCTATCCACCTTGAACGACTTATTTCTTCAAGTTTGCATCTCCCGAGGAAATCACTTTATATTTATGTAAGCATTCACTGCTGGGTCGTGCAAATCAACGTCTCCGATTGCCAAATTATATTCTGCTATCTCGGCTTATTGATATTTATTTTTGCCTTGTTGACCGAACACCAACGATTGACGGAATACATTGGCTTGATACCCTGAAAGTTTGAACCAACAGGCACAAAACTGTTATCGTTTGCCTTTACGAACATTATATTATTGGGGGTACCGAATCTGTGATCATAAAGTCCACTCTTTTTCTTTTTGGATTCTGCGTTTGATTTCAATGAACATTTTTTATTTCTTAACTAGCGAACAGTAGCGATAGGCCGGCATCCTTTTCGTTTTAGCGTAATCTGATTACAATGTGATCACAAAGCCTTGGAACGTTGTCCAAAAATTCAAGAACGACTCTTGATCCAAGGGAATTAACTTGCTTTTGCTTAGTATCTCCTTTCGCACTACAATATGTGTTGAATTGGTACAAGTAACCACAATTGCTAGTAAGAGTTCAATTTTCAAAACCAAACCTAATTAGTTTTCCTTTAATAAATTGTTTCGATGAATGGCTGGCAGCCAAAGTATCGTATCATTGCCTCATCAAGCGAAAGCTTTTTATGTATAAGTATATATGTATATCAAAATTTACCGAATTTCTTTAATAGTAAAATTATCAAAGACCTAACTTTGGCCATTTTGTCATTAGGAATCAAACTATATATATATATATATATATATTCGTTTTTAAAAAAGTTAAAAAACGCCAATCGGAGACTTTCCATTCAGTAACTCACGTGAGATTTTGCTTTAAATAAACTGGGCACGTCAATAGAAATTTATGCAGATGAAAGTTAACCAGTTGAAAATATAGTCACCCCAATTTAAAACAAAAACTAGCGACATGGTAATCGGAAACTAGGAAATTATAACATCGAGGGACATCAACGTGGACTATACAACAAAAATTCCATGGGACACTTTTTTTTACGTAATGCATCTTTGTTTTTTTATAAAAAAAAAATTTAAAATTAAGAAATTAAACTAAATTAATCATTTGACAGGTGGGAATTTCAATATGAGATACAAAACATATATTTATAAATATACCATATCCACTCGCCTGCCCCTTTTTTTCTAACTGTAGACATCTAGTCAGACTCTTTTTCTAACTAGACGAAAACAATTGAAATTTGGAGTCCTATATCTGCAGAAATCGCTTTGATCGCATTACTATAGCTTTCACTTGAGGTTACAGCACCAAAGATACAAAAGTATATCCAGCGTACACTTCATCTATACAATATTTTCACATCGGACTTAATTCTGCCTGAAAATAACTTGATGAAAACTAATGACGAAATATTCAAATACTGTAGAATAAGGAGTGTGCGTGAAATTAAAAATCCGAAGCGATAGTCTTCTGAGGCTCAAAGAATTCCTTCCTAAGACTGAAGTGAGGACGAATGACAGAACAATAAATTTTAGAAAGTGCTTAAGATACCTTGGACTAACCTTAAAAAAACTTGAAAAAAAACATATAAAATAAACATGTCTCATTTGAAATATCTTGTTGTATGACCCACAATGTGTTCAGGGTATTAAAATAAAAAATGTTATAAGAGTTAAAAAAGTCTTGAATGAAAAAATAGACGTCCCTTTATGCGCGTTACAAACTTCATAAACTAATTTTTTAGTGTCCCGATACGCCAATTTATCGCCGTAAAGCATTGAATTCAGAGAATCATGATTGCTGACCGTTGCTGGCGTCAGAAACTGATTTATTGTTTTTTTTTTTTTCATTACGGGAAAACAAAACCCAAACAGTGAACACACAAAAAAAAGAACTTTTGAAAACTAATTTGATTAGCAGCTTTTAAATACGCTTAGATTTTAAATCGTCCACCAAAGCCTCCGCCAGCAGCACGTGACGCCGCAGCGCCGCGTCTAAAACGGGAATGAGTGCCAAATTGCTTACTAGCGGCAATCAGTGCCGTTGAACCAGGCACGTCATCTTTCTCGGGCAAATGGGCGACATGTAAAATATCCCAAAGCATTTTGCCCGACTCCTGAGAATCAAGCATCTGACTCAGTTCCGCTGGCGTAAGACCCAACAACTCCTTGAGACTATTGCCATGACGCATCAGTTTGTGCACATTGCGGGTATTGACGCCCGGCAAACGTAACAAGAAATCATAAATGTTCGGATTAAAGCGTAATTCATCGTTAGCACCCGCGCCACCAGCTTCTTCACTACCAACTGCGGCAGCACGCTTTGGATCGGGCTGCTCCTTGCCAAGTTTGAGTTCCTCAAAGAGCTGCGCTGTGGCATACGGACTAGGTGACCAGATCAAGCGCAATTTGGGAAAGTGCAGGGTAAGTAATTGCAGTTTCTGCACGATATCCGCATTGGTTGAGTTTGTGTTCTGCGATAGCATAAACTTGCCTTGCAAATGGAATGGCTTATTCTGATCGAATTCGATGAGCAATATGGGTTTGGCATAGTAACGTTGCATCTGTGTGCACTGATTATACAATCGACCCGAGTTCAGCGAGCCAATCAAATCGGATATGGATTTACGTTCAACGCAAATCTCCGGTGTGAGTATATAATCACCAATGGTTATGGTCACAGGCAGTACCTCAATGCCGCGTTTGTGTATAAGATTCGGCAGGTCAGAGCGAAATTCCCGCATATCGACAATCACTTTAGCGGTGACACGTTGTTCGGACGTCACTTGACCGCCCGCACGACGACTCTGTGCATTAGCCGCTTCCAGTGTGCCGTCAAGCTCCTCATCATTATAGGGTTTATACAGAATGAATGCCTCATCGGTTTTGCCATCCTGATATTCTGGTATCACCATTTTCTGTCGGTATAACATAACAATTTCTCATTTACTCAAGTAATCAAAGTCAATTAATCATTTAAACTTACGCTTTTTGTTTCTATGATCAATTCGAACGCCTGTTTTTCGCGCCTCAAACTGGTCAGGTACGATTGCTCCTCAACTGTACGGGCATGTATTAAAAAGAAAATTTTCATACGATTTTTAGCCACACGCCGCTGACGTGCTTCATAGATTTCTAGCTGCCGTATCGCTGTAACATTTGTGTGATACATGACCACATAATTCGGATCGATCTCCGTGAGTATACGATCCAAGGCCATGGAACCCTCGGCCTCAGTCTTGAATGTTTGAATACAAATCAATGGCTGCTTGCGTGCAGCAACGGCACCAGTGACATCAAAGTCATCCAGCTTGAATAACAAAAATAATTATAGGAGTTCAGTGAGTTTTAGATCAATAAACCTGTATTTACCTCTGGAAATGACTCAAATATGGACACATTAGCATTGTTCGGCTCCAGAACCCCGCCACTAGCTTCGTGGCCGCTGTCTTCGAGGTGTATGGTATCAGACAAATCACCCGGATTGAATTGCGTCTGTGTCATGGTGAGCATATAGCTTTCCTGAAAGTGCCCCACATCAAGATCCTCGTCGGCGTCAGCTGCATTAAGCAACTGTGTAAGTTCATCCACTTGTGTCAAACTGGCTTCGCCTTCGCCTAGTTCATCTTCATCGGTAGCTGGTTTTTTTTGAGTGCTACTTTGCTGAGTTTTTACACCCTCGGCACGTTGGCTTAGTGTCATTTCAAAATCTTTAGTATTACCCAATTTCTCATAGCATTTACTGAGTTTGCCAATTGGCACTTGTTGTCGCATAGCCTGATAGAGCAGAAAACGCTCGCCGCTCTGTGTGAGAAACTGTTTCAGTTGAAAACAGGTGCGCGTGTCTTGACAGAGTATGAGCACCTTTGGCTGCTCAAGACAGTAATCGCCTTTGGTGCGTTTCATGTCAGCGGGTATCTCCTGCATTAGTATATCGGTAAGTGCACTCCACTTGGCACATGGTTCCGGTTCAAATTCTTAAAAAGAAAGATCAGTGATAAAGTAAAGTGGCTAATTTGCGACAACTTTTTTTTTTTTGGTGAATAACTTTTGTTTTTGTAATCTAATTAAATTAAATCTTTCATGGAAAAATACAGCAAACAGGTGTATATAATCCACAAAACACACACTTCATAATATCGTCACTCCTCGTCATAACATTTAATAGATTCACAAAAATGTAATGAATAGTCCTTAAAATATTAAAAACTAATACGTCAATCTACTTTGCAAAATTATGGTACTGAAGCTTGTGCAAATTGGCAGATTAGTATTTCCTGTAATCCTTGAATTATTTCCTATATGTTCCGTCTCACTCAAAATGGCAGATTAGAGAAATGGAGTCATATGAGCATGTAATTAACCCACCTTATCTTAATCTGCCTCGCAGGAGTAAATCAAGCTATCAAATTTTCTTCACAAAACCTATCGGCTACCATACACGCTCGTCACTATATAGACATCTTAGACATGGGAAATCCACTCAACAGGGTATAAGCTATCCGCTCGTATACTAATTTGCCACGCAGGAGTAACTACGAAAATCGCCGCTTGGGCTCCCCTACTATTATAACTAGTGTCACCAACAAAAGTAAGTATTATTTTTGAATTGTATAAAATTCTTAGTTTTCTTTTCTTTTTATATGCTTCACGCCTCCGGCCGACTATACAAAGTATATAAATTCTTGATCGGCTCGAAAACATGAGCTGATATAGCCATGTCCGCCTGTCTATCTATCTGTCCGTCCGTCCACCTGTCCGTCCGTATGTGTATATACGAGGAAGAGAAGCAAAATTTGTTCGTCGTTGTATGAACAACTTTTTTGTTTTCTAAGATAGAGAGCTGATGGGAGAACTTTTTTTTTTCTTAACCAATTGACTTGAAACTATTTTGATCAAAAAATGGGCTTGGTATAGCCAAAATTAATAATTTGCATTAATCCAATGAGCTAAAATAATGAAAATTGGTATAAGCTACTAAAATAAAGAGGAATAAGATTCAATCGAAAAAATGGGGTGGCACAGAAAAAAAGCGTGAAAAGTATATAGTCTTTGGCCAGGCCGAAGATAGCGCTCATACTGGACCATTTTACTTTACTCATTAGGCACAGCCCTGGGACTTAAAATACTAACATCCTGGTTCCAAACGAGTTAGTGACGGAACTAAAACTCTGGATCAAGCGTCTGAAAAGCATCTGCATATGCCAAAAACAACACTGATTGAAAAGTTAAATAAAATATATAACGGATCTGGAAATACCTGAGCACCAACAGTTTTCACTAGTAGTGAAGAAAGATACATTGTGCAGTGGATAATTGAAATGGGCCACAGAGACTTCCCTGTTGAAAAATTTAAATTAATAGAGTCGTCACTAAATTGATTAGCTGTTTCAAACGTAAAACCGTAAAAATGGAATACCAGGTGTCAGATGGTTAAAGCGTTTCTTGCTAGACATTCTGAGACATCTCTGTCTAGAGTTGCTTTCATTCAAACAAATATAAAGGATCGGTCGTCATAATTGCTATTTAGAAGCTTATAATTACTCCGAAGTCGTGAGGAATCTAGTTTGCTAGTATTTTAAAAACTTTCATCGATGACGTGGTAACACCGAACTTGGTTAGAAGTGCATTTCGAACAAGCAGAATGTTTCTATTCGATGCTAACATTGATTATTCCAAATTGCTTAATAATGACCTCCAAACATTGCAGAACAATTCAAATCTACTTTGTTTGCTTGGAACGGTGGAGTGGAATAAAAAGCTTTTTACAATTTTAAGAAGCCTTAACCAGATCTCGCAATAAGTTGTTTTTTTCAGTCTGTCGGAAAAAAAAACTGTTGTCCGCTGACACCAAAGAGGAAACGATCGCGATTCTCAGCCGCGTTCTATGCTCAACCAAAGACCGTTTTTGTGGTCGGTCTCTTTATGCTTTTGTTTATACGAAACATTGTGGTTTGACAAAAGTTCTTTTGCGTATGTATGTGTGCTGCGCATATATGTGTGCTGCGTGTGCGCCACAGTAGTTCCCTTGTCTATTTCTCTCTCCCTCTTTTTTGCGTTGCCTACGATGAAATATAAAAAGCAACAACAACAAAGAGACACTTTTAAATGACACTTTTCTCGTTTTGCTCAGTTGCTGACACTTTCATCGAGACAACATCGTAAGACAGTTTCGAGTTTTCCACTGTCAAGCAGGAAACAGAAGCCCGAGAGAAACAAAAATAAGTGATAGGTTCTTGGTCGTGAGCAGACAATATAGAAAAAATTAGGTGACCATCTTTTGGGATCCCTGGCCATAACCAGAAAAGGTCGGACAATGATATTTCTCATTAAAATGTATCATCATTGATAGAAATTGGCGTCAATGATGTCATTCGTATGAGCAACAACAACATTTTTTTTCCCCTTTGTAAACATTTTAAATTAAACTATCTTTTCTGAAATTAATATATGTACCCTAAACTTTTCGACTCAATCTGCGAAATTAACTTTGTTGAAAGATATACTCGAAATATAAGAACTGTGTTCGGTAGTCGGAAATAGGCCACTTTACCTTACTCAAAATCTAGTAAAAAACTAATTTCGGCCTTGCCGAAGATTTTTGCTTCTTCTTTTTGTATAGGGGCTAGTTCCAGTAGTCAGAAAGTGTACTTACCGTTCTGTGCGTTGTAGACACGCTCCTTGGATAACTTGAAGATCTGCTCAGCCGCATCAAGCAGCGTCCACCCAGAATTACTGATTGCATACTCTGTGGTCCGATAACGTTTCATAAGCGCATAAGCGCTCACTGAGTCGTGATACATGGTAGAGCTGAAAGCATATTTTTAATGCATTTGATTCAAGCACAGCATCTCAAACTAGCAACTCACATCATAAGATTGCGCAGGATCTTTAAATCGGCGACAATGAGTTTGGTCTGCGAGTTCAATTGATGCCAGATACAATCGAGTTGTGCTTGTAATATTTTATGGAACTTTTTTGTCACACAATTCTCTACCGTTATCTCTTCCATATCAACTGTACGGTTTATCCGTTTGATTTCACGTACTAAAAAATTCATGACATCTAATATGTGCGTCTGTATAAGCGTCATCTTGGGTGTCATTGGCACGTGCAGCTCCACCGTTTGCGCCTGATACGGGTGCAGGACTGCACGAACTGTGGCATGGAAGCGTGGCCAGATAAACAGTTCTTTAACGAAAAGATTACGCATCGTTCGTTCAATGTGAGCATAACCAATCGTAAAAGCCTCTGCGCTGCTGGTAAACGCTTTTATAAAGCCAGTCTTGTTGCGTTGACGATACAAACGTAAAGCAAAAGCCTCTTGGCAGGATTCGATTATAGTGTGTGCGCGTAGGACAATTATACCGGTAATCAATTCAATCGGTATACGTTGCTTTAATAGATCGACGACGAGTATTCGTGTTGTAATAAACTGCACGCCTCCTTCAAGATAGACACGTTCGCTAAGAGCCATGAAGTTTATTATTAACAAAATTTTAACACGTTTAACTACATGTACGTATAAGATGTTACAAACCGTTCTGTCGCTGTGTTGGCCACTTCATGCAAGTATTTAGGATCCAATTTGCTCTTATAATACTGTTCCTCCCAATCAGAACTGTTGATAACCAGTAACAGATTACCCGCATCACTGTAAATCTTCAATATATTGATCAGAACCCGATCATAGCTCAGACCTCTAAATTAATAATACATAATAAATTTTAGTGGTGAAATTAAATACAATTTTACAAACGGAACTTACTTGGCGCACACCACTAAACCATCAGCATGAACGAAATCCAAAAACATCTGCTTCTCGTATTCCAACAGCACAACATCGTTGTGCATTAGATACTCTTCAGCTGTCACAACATTTACAAGATCTTCGTCCTCGAGCGTTGTTCCAGACGATGCGCCCGCGGCTTTGCTTGTACTCGGCTCTTCAAACAAACCGCTTGTGTCAACTTTTTTTTCTTGTATTTCAGCCATAACTGAGCTGCTTTTTTTATGAACAAAAGTATTAGCATAAATTCTTATCAAACGCATTTAAAAACTTGGCGCAAAACCGGCAACGGAACCCCATTTGTTTATGCTTGCAACTTGCCAGTCACAATACAAACAGCTGTTTTGCAATGGTATAATGAATGTGAATGTTTTTTCCAAGGTTGCACAAACATTTAATATTGGCGCTTACTTTTTTTAAATTCTCCCAGTAAAAATGGTTAGCAAGCGTATCTCGCGCTTATATTGCCAGAGTATCAAAATTAGATGGGTCAACTTTTTCAAAAAAATTTTTTGTTAAATTTGTTGATGTATAATTTGTCACATGTTTTTGTGAATTTTGGCTATGGTGTCTCTTCCGTTACTCATTTCATATTTCATTCCGTTATTTTTTTTTTCATCACTTCAAATGATGTGTGTATTTTCCTGTAGTGAACTATTTCACTTTAATTATATTCTTGCAGAAAGAGTGCATGCATATATGTACATATGTATGTATTAACTTTATCATGAAGTTTGCAAAGAAGAGAAGGAGTCAT